>JAXDDW010000042.1:2857500-3225138 GCA_034670385.1 Hoplostethus mediterraneus | reverse complement strand
TTAAAATCCTAGGCAGATGAACATTTTCTGGCAACTCAGTCAAACTGATGATTGTGTAACAATGTCACAACAGAGATATGTGGGAAAGATTCTCAATCGTTTTGATATGCAGGAGTGCAGAACACGTGAGACACCGTGTGAACAAAAGATTGATTACTCTGATGATGCACCTAAGATGAGTGATGAGAGGAAGTACAGAGAAGCTGTAGGTAGTCTCATCTACTTAGCTACTTGTACGAGACCTGACTTATGTTTTGTGGTAGGCAAGTTATAAACAACATTTTGCAAACCCCACAGATGAAAATTGGACGACAGTGAAACATGTACTGCGTTATCTAAGAGGTACTACTGACAAGCAGCTGACTTTTAGGAAGAGCAGCGATGGTTTAGGCCTCCGGGCATACAGTGACGCAGATTGGGGGGCAGACACCACCGACAGACGGAGCACGTCTGGTTACTGTGTGAGCATGAGCAAAGAGAGCTCACTGATATCTTGGAGAAGTAAAAAGCAACCCACAGTAGCGTTATCCACATGTGAGGCTGAATACATGGCTTTAGCTCTAACAGTACAGGAGTGTATCTATTTGGAGCAATTACTGAAGGGCATTGACACCTATGAATATGCTAAAACTGTTGTTTATGAGGATAACCAGGGTACTATTGCACTTGTGAAGAATCCTGTGTGCAGACAAAGGTGCAAACATGTGGATATCAAGTATCATTTCATTAGGTCAACCATTAAAGAAGGGAAAATGACACTTGTGTACTGTCCGACAGATGAGATGATTGCAGATGCTATGACCAAGCCTGTCTCAAAAGTTAAGTTGATGAGATTTTCAGGAGTCATGTTTGGTGTAAGTGTCTGATCATGATTTGTATATATGTTAAGTACATAGGAATGTACTGTGAATGTTTTTGACATCTGTCATTTTTTTTTTTTGGTTTGTTATTTTGATTGTTAAAAGCTGTACAGTATACAAGTCATTCATAAGTGGGAGTGTTGACATAATGTGTATGACTGAGATGTATTCTGTACGTTGTGCTGGCTCCACACCACAAGGGGGTGTTGTTGAGTTTTGGTCACAGGTCAAGTGTTGTTGGTGACCTCACACCCCATATATAGAAGTGAGTGTTCCCTCTGGTGCTCTCTCTTGGCCCTCTCCCAACGTGATGGTTCATCAAGAGCAGTGTTTTGTTTGCCATTAATAAATATGCCTAAAAGGCTGAAGATGATTATTCGCCTCGCCTACTTTTCTAAGTTAAACTATTATTCTGTTGCGTGTTAGTAGTACACCTGCTAACATGTCCCATGACTTCTTGCAAGCAACATTTATTACTGGTTTAATACACCTCAGCGATGTGACAATACCAGTGTCCTGGCTCATTTGGTGCACTAGGCGAGATCATCTGAGGACTCAAGTATGACTTAAAGAAATCCTTCATAAAACATCCATTCAGATGGTCACACTCAAGTTAACTGTTCCTTGGAAGGATCAGATGGAAAAGGCCAACGAGGAAAAGAGAGCCAAGGGTGGCGTTCACATTAATGTAATAAACCAACCCAATAAGGGCTCTGTATTGGAACTCCACACGGCTACGCACAGGCACCCGTATTACACACCCAGCAGAGAAATGAAACCTGGGGCAGTCTGGCCACTCACAATAGGCCTCGTTCATGAAACTTTTCTTAAATTATTCGTACATTTCTCGTATTAATGTTGTGGTAGACCAAGCCCACAACAGCGCCACCTGGGAGTAGTGGTGGACCAGGTATACTTCCACGGAGAGATCCTGGGAGAGTGGGGAACCCGCAGCTGTTCCCCATCAGCAATCAGGCCAGGCGGCAGGCTGTTAAAAGCCCACAGCTCACCTAGGATGGGAGAGAGGAAGTGGTGGCAAGCAGTGGGCCAACTGAGACTCTACAGCGGGTAAGGAGCGGCAAGGAGGAGAGTGATTGGAAGAGAGTATAACTAACTATCCTGTGTGTGACCCCCCAGTACGGCTCGACTACGACGGACCCCGACCCCTGGCAACCCGACCCTGAGAACGGCAGACGACGACGAGAATAGGATCACGGACATAGGGGCAACCCTCCCTCCCCCCTCTACCCACCCCGGCCCCTGGACCGGCAGAGCGGCCACCCCACCGGCCGGATTCCCCCCCCCGTCACTACTTCCCCACACTGTCCTCAATAAATTCTCACGCCACAACGCACAGTGTCTCCGCCCTTTCCTACAGCCTGTCACAATGTGCATAAAAAAACAACAACGTGGGTGTAAGAGCCATATTCATTATTTACCATTTAGCCATTGCAATGTTTCATCCGTACCACTAGGGGGCTGTACTTTGTTATTTTTGCGGTGGCTGACGCTGACCTGGGGTCAACTCAGGCCATATTAACCTAGAGCAAACGGTGCACAGGTGTTGCTAATTGTTATCAGGAGAAGCAAACAGTTTTCGACTGTGCTCAGTGATTCGGGTTATCGTTTGTTTTTATGTTTATGTTATTTGATTATTGGATAACGGTATTACCAGCTACGTGAATGCTGTATGGATTCATGTAACTTTGTGGAAGAAAATAAATCACCAGATTATTGTAAGTCTAAAGGAAGACTCGTTGTTTCTCTGAGCGCACGTCAAAACAAATATCTAGCATTAGCAGCCAGTAGTGGCTACAGTATAGGACTTAGTCATTGCATTTAGGTCGAAAACTGCTTCGTTTGGATCAAGAGGACACGGACCCGTTGTTTCATTGGGATTGCTCGGCGTTCGTTGTGGAACCACGGAGGCGATCGATGGATGGCTGCACCCGTTTTCATGCTTGATTGGAAAAGCGCCGGAGTGAGCTACAGGAGCCACCCACCTGGACACCAAGCATCGACATCGGTTCATCAATGCCGGCCAACGCACGATTGGGGTATGTGGTTCAGCGCTGATATTCATGAATGGCCATGGTAGTATTGTGTGCACACATTCGCGTAAATCCAATGCATTGGTCGCAGACTCACAGCCGTCTAGAATAAACTTTGCGCGTCGAGACATTTTATTTGGAGCTTTTTTCTTTCACTACATTGTGTTAGGATGTAATCTATAGTATAAAAAAAAACATCCACTCTGATTGCATAGTGATGCGTGAGTGGTTAACAACCTTTTTTTTTTGACAAGCCTTCATTTCGTTCTATCTTGAGTAAATATGTTTGTCACTATGCATTATAATTATAATGATCTTTATATAAATAAACAAATAAAAACATGATACAAGATTATTATTCTGTAGCCTATTATTGGGGAGTAAGAATAACCTACACTATATAAAGGCTGTAGCCGTGCGTAATGGCTGTGCCAAATGATACAATGGCTGCTTTGGCGTTGCTGGAAGATATTGCTATTGCGCAATTTAGGCGAGAACGAGTCTTCAGAGAGTACTGATTTTCTGGTCCATGATGTTGACTGGCTAATGCGCCACTTTGGATTTCCAAGAGCTGTTCTTTTTGAATTGTGTGCTGAACTGGGCCCTGTGTTGGAACGGCACTCTTGGAGAAACCCTGCCATCCCCGTCCATCTACAGGTATTGACAACAATCAGGTTTTTAGTGAAGGGGACGTTTCAGCTGAAGATTGCGGACAGATCAGGGATATCTTGAGCTGCCCTGAGCCAGGTCATGCCCATGGCGTGGGGTGGCATTTCTTTGAGTAATGGATACATCAGGTTCCCTTACACAGCAGCTGAACAGGCCAACATCAAAATGCAGTTTGCAGTGATGTCCGGTTTCCCAAATGTAATATATGTATATAATATTGTTTTGTGTAATATGTATATAATATTTGATACCCTCAGGTGACAATGGGTATGCATTGAAGCCATGGTTATGCCATTTACAAACCCCCACGCCACACATTACAGACACGCTGTAATGTGGTGCACAGCCGTGCGCTCTGTGGTAGAGCGTTGCATTGGGCTTTTAAAAGGGAGATTGTTTCGGTTACTTTCTGCCAGGGTTCTGCCGCACGGCAGGCAGAAAGTGGCAGAAACTAGCAATTCCGGAAATATTTAAAATGTTGCAGCCACTGGCTCAGCAATTGAAGTAAATTTATAGTAAGATTGTGGGATGCTTCTTAAGGATTGCTAGTTGAGAATTTATTAGGGTTTCAAGAACAGAGAAATTGGCAGAAACAACTGATTTGAAAAACACAATCAAGTTTATTTAGTTGATATTCATACAGCCAGGGTTGGCAGTTTCTGCCGCTTGCCTTTTCCTTGCCAAAAGTTGACATGCTTAAATGGCAGTTGAGTCTATAAATTAATGCAGCAGTATAAACTCAGTTTTGATGTTATGATGCTATGAATATCAACTAAATAAACTTGTGTTTTTCAAATCAGTTGTTTCTGCCAATTTCTCTGTTCTTGAAACCCTAATAAATTCTCAACTAGCAATCCTTAAGAAGTATCCCACAATCTTACTATAAATTTAGGTTGCTGGTTCAATTGCTGAGCCAGTGGCTGCACCATTTTCAATATTTCCGGAATTGCTAGTTTCTGCCGGCAGAAACCTATTTCTGCCATGGCAGAAACTGCCAACCCTGCTTTCTGCCATTCAACTTGTTTCATTTAGTCGGTAATGCCAGAGCTTAGGCTTCTAAATAATACGTGTTTTCTTGTCATTTTGATCAACCATTATTTCAAGTTCACAGTCGTAAAATTGTGCTTTTCTTCTATTTCTTTTTAAATGCTTCCGCCGTTTGTCCTCAAAACTAAACTAAATGCTGGCCCTTTATATGCAAACCAGGCAGTTGGGGGTGTGTTGGAAGCTATTTATAGTAAATTGTGGGCGTGGTCAGAAGGCTCGTGCACACAATTTAAGGATGATTGAGATGTATGAAGAAAAAACACGTGGGAACAGACATACGTGGGGTTTTATACATCTGAGCGTATGCATGTTTCCTGTTTTGTGCGTACACAGGTTTCTACACCTAAATCTTCAGAGTTTTATACATCTGGCCCTAGGTGTTTTTTGAATACAGACCAAACAGAATTGAATTCCCTTTTTGAGTTGATCCATATGTTGTTCCAGCATAATACCTCATTCAACTTATAACTTACTTCAGCATGTGAAGCTGTCACACCACTGACTTATCTTTTAGTACTACCAGGAGGCAAACACCGTGGAATGGATGGCATAGCACGCAGATACAAGGTGCAAGGGGGTTTATGTACACAAGCAGAAAAGTGACAATAAATTTGGCGAAACGATTGTTTAGTGTTTATAAGTGTTTATAAATACATAATCATGTGTTAACATAACAAGCTAATCCCCAAATCTAGAAACAAACAATATGGAAATTAACACATAATAGTCAAGTATCATTAATTGAAAATAAACATAGCCATGGCATAAAAATAAAGTAAGAGAACAAAACATCACCTCTTACGGTTGCCTAGTGAGCCTCTGCGGCACCTCAGCAGCCCAGGGGGCTGTTCCACAAAGCAGGCTTAGAAAAGCGGCGATTAACCTCGCAAGCCTGGTTTGAATTAACCTAACAAATCAATCGGGGCTAAAGTGGTTCCACGAAGCCCAAGTCAAGCTACCGTGATCGGGCTAAACCGAGCCAGGCTCAAGCAATCCAGATAATTGCGCGTGCACATTTTTACACAGTTTATTTAAGCAGCCCGAGAGGTCGATCATGGATCTGATCGATTCATCATGGCGAAAAATGACTGTAAAGACAGAGCCGCAATGTTCACGGCCACTGAACAGCGACTTTTAGTGGAGGTCTATGGAGAATTCAGCCATATTACAATGAAAAGGGAAATAGGATTGCCATAAATAAAGGGAGAGAGAAAGATTGGCAACGAATTGCTGCTAGATTGAATGCGTAATTGTTGAATTAAAAACGAACAAATTGTGTAGACCTTATTAAATATCATGTGTTCTAACAATATTAAAGAACTGAAAAGCTGTGCTAAAAATATTATAAATGAAACCATGCCATATATGAAACCTCAAGACTGTAAATGTACTATCTATCGCATAAATGATGTAGTAAAGGCTGTACGTAAGGTTTCATCTTCGTAGAATCTATCTCTAGGAGTAGTTCACAGGAGATTGAGCATCACCATGGTACATCGGTAAGAATGTAGGGGGACAACTGATGTTCCGTTTGAGCCATTTATTGCCACTATGCACACATGTAGAGCAATATGATGATGAGGCTTGACGGTTATGGTTTTCTATAAATGATAAACACAAAACACACAAGAATTACAAGTTACAGTTGAACAATATACAGCATCACACTTAACAATTAGGTACCTAACAAACAATGAATATTAGTACTCTAACCAAGGGGGTGAGGGGTAGGCCTACCACTGCTGGAATTATAAAGTACTACACAACAAAGAATTACATAACATAATAAATTCAACATTCTAAATGAGGTTATAAGGATTCTTGCATTTCCTTAAGAGCTACAATTAATAAATCATGTGCACTGCGCACTTACACACAATATTATAGCAAGAGACAAGATTTGCAAGGAAAGGGAAGGCGGGACTAGATCAGAGAGCTACCTGATTGGTCCATGGAGGGATCACCATGCTCTCCACTGATTGGATACAGAATGTGCCACTACAGAACTTTGGCTGGCTCGTCCTGTCAAGCATTGTAACTGAAGACGACATCCAGCATGGTATGTGTGCCCCATTGTATTACTGTCAATTTAGCTATAAATTACCGATATTACTGACCACCTGTACATGAACGCTTCTGCTCAATGTCTGCATTCCTTGGACTCTGTATCACTGTGCCTTGAGATTTGTCACTGGATGTAAACATCTTACTCATCATTGCACATTGTATGTAAAAGCGGACTGGCCATCCTTGTATGTACGCAGGTGTACCCACTGGTTGAGCTTTATATACAAAACTCGCCTTGGTCTGGTCCATACCTATCTGTGTATATATCTCTTCAGAAATCAAGAACATTATAGCCTCCGCTCACAGGACACTTTGCAATTGAATGTTCCGCGTGTTCGTACTGAGTTGGGCAAAAAAGCGTTTAAGTATGCTGCCCCCTCTGCCTGGAATACTCTCCAGAAAGACTTAAAATTACAAGAACTGATCAGTTATGATGCTTTCATATCGATTTTAAAGGACTTAGAACGTGAAAGTATTGGAAATTGTCATTGCTTTTAATTCAGTATCTGTGCCCCCCCAAACCTGCTTTTAATTTCTTGTTATTTTGTATTATGTTTGTCCTTGTGTAGGAACGTATGCCTGTGTCCTTGTGCTGCCCTCTTGGCCAGGTCCGTCTTGGAAAAGAGATTCCTTATCTCAATGAGGTCACCTGGTTAAATAAAGGTTTAAAATATATATATATATATATATATATATATATATATAAAGCTCTGTTGATGTTCATAGCCTGCATAATACAAACCTTGCAAACAGCTACATTTTCTCTGTAACTAGCAAATTAGCTTGTTCTACTCAAGACTATTGACATTTACTAGCTCAGACTAATGAGCGCAAAAGTCAGGCATACAGCTAGCCAATGTGGTCGGTAGATCATGAAGGCAATTTTAATATAACATATGCATGATCAAAAAACCATTACAATCTCAGTCCAAAATGCACTAGCCTGAAAATATGGGCTTTGCAGCTACATTTATTAGCTAAGTAGTCATTAATTTTATGTTATGTAATGCTAGATCAGTTTAGGGAGTTTTGTTTAAAGTATAATTACTTTTTTTTTTACCTACTTTTCAGGCACAGAATATGCCCTGCGAACCACACATCCCAGCTGTGTCAGCCTAGAGATAATGCCAACAGTGTCAACACGATGCATGGATACATGGATCCTTTCCCATTGGACACGATGACCCTGCGCCTGCAGCATCCCCTTCATCATCCTATAGCCAGTGTAACAGTTAAAAATGCACTTTAATAATTCTTTTCAATTTTATTTATCATTTAATTATTTAATGATGAGTATTTGTGATTTTTATCTTTGTGGTGTTCTTATTTTCATTGTTTTCTGTGAAAATGACTTTCCTGCACATCGCCCCTTCTGTACTTCCGGCGTTTCCGTAGCTCCCCCCGTCGGCCTCTCACAGTAGTGATGGGCGGATCGAATCTTTTCAAAGAACCGATTCCTTCGAGTTGATACATGTAAATGTATCGAACCTTTCGAGTTTCCATTCATTGTAATTCACCAACAAAAACATACCATACCATGTGAGGTTTGAACCTACAATCCTCAGCATGAGAGTCTGATGCTCTACTAACTAAGCTATACTAGTAATGGCATCACATGAGCGCCACCCCTTTCAAACCAGATGTGTAACTAACTGTAAAACGCCAACTAAATCACAGGTTAATGATAATAATATTTTTAGTATTTACACAGAGTATTGCTATTGATTTCATTTTATTTTGTGTGCTCTTGACTTTCTTTTTCTAATGGAGACAGTTTTGTTGACCAATGTTAAATAGCGTATAGTTTACCAAATCACCAGTTAATTTATTAAACAACATCTTAAACAACAAAAACTGTTGTCAATGTGTGCAGAATAGGTCGCTACATTATTACATTGGCCTTTTTCACGATGCAATATGGGTCCTTGATCCGGCAGGTACGCGGAAGTAGTCTCTCGTTCATCAGACGTGAACTGCTCGGACATTTCGGACATCTGCTCTCTCTGTTCGCGAGATGTCCTATGTTCAGTCGGACTTCTCGGACATCGGACATCTCGCGAACCGAGAGAGCAGATGTCCGATGTCCGAGAAGTCCGATAGAGACTGAACGGTTCGCGAGCAGCTCAGCCTCTCTCGTTCATCTGCTCTCTCGTTCGCGAGCCGCTCAGTCTCTCATAGCAGGCAGCTTGAGCGGGCGTGGGCAGTGTGAGTCGGGATTCATGAGCAGTCGGTCCGTTTGATTTGCTAACCCGGTACGTACCGGACACTAAAAATATTCGTTCAAAAAGATTTGTTCGTTCATTTCCACTCATCATTAGCTCACAGTGCCGTTTGCATTGTTGAGGGTAAGTTGTGTGGAAACGCTGCTGTGCTATTTTATTGTTTTCTTCGGAAATTGAGCCATTTATGTTGTAAACCTTTGGTGCATATTGTTTATTGTTGGTACTGTTACGTTACCCAGCAGTTTTGTTTTGTCCACTAACATAAATTTTGCAAATGTCTTCATTTTACTATTTTTAGCGCCATTTGTATTACGACGGGCTGCCCTGTCATGTGACTAATGTAGTGCTGCAGATTATGTTAGCATCCTTAACCTAGTTTATATCCTGTTATGTGTCGGAGCAGATGTGCAGAGAAAAAGAAAAGAAAAATAACCTGTAAATAACATTGTATTAGACAATGAGAAACGCCGCCATTAAGAGAATGTTTACGTTACCTTGGTGTCTGGCTGCGTGACATCAAAGAGGATCAAGGTAGTGATGGGAAGAAAGGAATGAACAAATCTTTTTGAACGAATCTTTTTAGTGTCCGGTACGTACCGGGTTAGCAAATCGAATGGACCGACTGCTCATGAATCCCTACTCACCCTGCCCACACCCGCTCACGTTGCCTGCTATGAGAGACTGAGCGGCTGCTCGCGAACCGTTCAGTCTCTATCGGACTTCTCGGACATCTGCTCTCTCAGTTCGCGAGATGTCCGAGAAGTCCGATAGACACTGAGTGGTTCATCAGCTCTCTCAATCATCTGCTCTCTCGTTCTCGAACCGTTCGGTCTCTATCGGACTTCTCGGACATCTGCTCTCTCGGTTCTTGAGATGTCCGATGTCCGAGAAGTCCGATAGAGACTGAATGGTTCATCAGCTCTCTCGTTCATCTGCTCTCTCGTTCTCGAACCGTTCGGTCTCTATTGGACTTCTCAGACATCGGTTCGCGAGATGTTCGATGTCCGAGAAGTCCGATAGAGACCAAACGGTTCGAGAACGAGAGAGCAGATGAACGAGAGAGCTGATGAACGAGCGAGACTGCTTCCGCGTACCTACTGGATCAAGGACCCATATTGGATCGTGAAAAAGGCCAATGTAATAATGTAGCGACCTATTCTGCACACATTGACAACAGTTTTTGTTGTTTAAGATGATGTTTAATAAATTAACTGGTAATTGGGTAAACTATAAGCCATTTAACATTGGTCAACAAAACTGTCTCTATTAGAAAAACGTCAAGAGCACACAAAATAAAATGAAATCAATAGCAATACTGTGTAAATACAAAAAATATTATCATTAACCTGTGATTTAGTTGGCGTTTTACTGTTGGTTACACATCTGGTTTGAAAGGGGTGATGCTCAAGTGGTGCCAGTACTAGTATAGCTCAGTTAGTAGAGCATCAGACTCATGCTGAGGATTGTAGGTTCAAACCTCACATGGTATGGTATTTTTTTGTTGGTGAATTACAATGAATGGAAACTCAAAAGGTTCGATACATTTACATGTATCAACTCAAAGGAATCGGTTCTTTGAAAAGTTTCGATCCGCCCATCACTAGATCAAGGTTGCCAGCTAACAAGCTAAGGTATGAGCCAAGATGGGGAAATGCAAGTTTAATGACAAATAGTTAGAGGAAGATACATTTTGGAGGTGGTTGGTACAGGTCGCCACGAAGCAAGGTGCGATTTATGCTGAAAGATTTTCACGTTAGGGACCATGGGGGTGAAAGCAGTTGAATCCCACATGAAATCTGAAAAGCACCAGCGGTACGCATCGGTGGGGCTATGCTGATGCCTGCATGTTACGTTGCACTCCCGAAACTTCGTCTGGCTCGCTCGCAACTTCTCAACAGTCGCCACTGAGCAATTTTGTTTCACCGCCAGAAACCCAAAGGGCTGCGGTGCTGTGGGTTCTTCACACGGTGGGCAGGCACAATTCATTCAAGTCGAATGATGACATACGTAGCGTCTTCCCTGATTCAGAATATGCAAAGCCGTTTACCTGTGTTGAAAATAAAACCGCCTACTTCGCTAAATATGGCATCGCCTCGTTCATTAAGTGGGAAACCCTATGTCGTAATGTGCGACGAAAGCATGGATAAAACAACAAAGTGAAAGCAAATGGTTCTCCACCTGAGGGGGCGGGTGGGGGTGTGTCGGTCTGTCTGTTTACCTGTTGAGTTCTTGAAAAGTAATGATTCATAGTTGCAATTCATGTAATTATGTGATTATTGGGCATGTTCCATATTAGTCATCCAACAGGTACGATGACAAATTACATTTAGGGCTATTCATGAATAAGGCTAATTCCATAGTTGCATGATCATAATGCCTATATAGTTTCCCTAAATAGCCACATTTAAAAAACTAAAAAACATTTAGCAATATGACTTGTTGTTATTCATGTAAATGTGTATGTGCTATTAAGGCCTCCCTAAGTTCCCTCTCTCCTCCCTTGAAATTGGTGCCCTGGTCTGACCAGAGTTCAAAGGGAGTGCCCCTACAGGCGGTGACGCCGGGAACACACCGGACGCGGAAAGAAAAGGCAGCGCCGCGAAAGGCGCCGATCGAGCAAGAACGAGAAAAGCCGAACACACCAGACTCGAATTTCTACGCGCCGGTCGCAAAGCCATTCTGCTCCTCTGCACTTTTTTAATCACACGTAGAGCTGATCTTTATCATGGGTAAGTAAATAACCTCATCAATTTCATTTTTATAATTTAATCAATGTATGACCAGTTCTTGGGCGGCTATAGTAATGAGTTTTTATCAGGTTAAACGCTGAATGAATGGCCACAATATAGACAAAGAGTGTTTGTTACCAGCGTACTTAGTTCTGTAGCTTCAATGATATACAATTGACATATAAAATCTTAATATGGTGTTTGTTTATGCATTTCTTTTAATGTGGTATTTTCTGTTCCCGTTTAGTTGTAGACAGGAGGAGAGCCCTTGCTCTTTACTTGTTGCTCCGAAGGCTCCGACGGCGGGGAAGAAGAACGTGGGTCCACCCAATCAATCAAAGAAGGAAAGAACATGGTGTGTTTCATCATCTTGTGGCAGAATTGAGTCTCGACAGAGATCGCCATCTGAGGTATTTCAGAATGGACGCCGAAAAGATGGATCACCTACTTTCTTTGATTGGACCAGATCTGACCAGGCAGACAACAAATTACCGTGAAGCCATCCAACCAAAACAACGACTTGCTGTCACACTGAGGTAATTATTATTGATACTCAGACACAAAACCAGGATAACAAAGACAAGACTGGTTTTAGCATAGTGTACTCTATAAAACATTTATTAACAAGTGATGCACAAAAGTTAAACTAAACTATGTAATTCTAAACTAGAAAAAATTCAACTTCAACATGTAGAAATTTTAACTTAAATCCAAACAAATCCAATATATAACTCTCTGACTTAAATATGAACAATATAAAAAAATAACATTTTTATTTTCACTTGAATAAAGACCCAAAAAATATGCTCATTTATTCGAACTGGTGGAAGCCTCTTGGAGAGGAAGGTTCCTGTAGCTCTTCCAGCATGGACGAGGGCCTCTTCACACCTCTTTGTTGGCCCAGGTGTCTTTGTCCTTGGTGGTGGGACATTGTTGGGGGTTGTGCTGGACCTTGATATGTTGGGGGTAGGGTGTAACCTGGCTGGTAGAGGGCCATTGATGCGTGGGCCTGAGAGGTCTGTGGCTGGATTGTTGGGGGAGCTTGGGTATGTTGATCATCTCCTTCCTGTTCCAAGTCTATTAGGAACTTAAGGATATTCATCTGTGCATGTGCCTGGTTACTACGGGACAGTCGGTTCAGCTTGGGGACAAGACTGAGGGCGAAAAAGTACATTTCCTCCCCATCATTTGGGACATGGGGTGGCACAGGGACTTTTTCTGCCGTCAAAATATCCATGAGCTGTTGCTCTGTGGACACTGCAGTTGTGGATCCTCGCCTTTTTTTCCTGCTCTGTGTGGGATTTGTTGCAGACCCTGATGACAACACCTGCACTCTGGGGTGCAGTGGGGGGGTGGCAGACCTCTGAATTTCGGACGGCTGTTGGGTAGGGGTGGCAGACCTCTGTCCCACTTCTGTGGGATGTGGAGAGGAGAGGTTGAGTGGGGTGCCAGGCCTAGAAACCAGTCGGGATGGTCCTGCCACCACCTCATCTTCCCCACCAAAGAGGTCCATTGTGTCTTCCCCCAGGTCTAGAGGCTGGAGACTACTTCTAGAGCTGAAAATAAAAATATAATTATTTCTTTAAACAAAAAAAAACAAACGATACAACAAAATTGTGAATAACCAAAGCAGATTTATTTAAAAAATAAAACAACAACTACTAACAAACTACTAACCTTCTGGGCTGCAACTGTGGCGATAAGAAGGACATTATATTGAAATACTTCCACTCCTTCACATTTCCACCAGCAGACCCACTTGGAATATTTTTTCTGCGAATTTTCATGAAGCTGTCCCGTAACTGCTTCCACCTCCTCTTGCAGTCTTCCACTGTGACAGAGTAACAAACATGCATTAGTAACACAATACAATTACAACTTTATTTACTTATAAATTATTTATATTATTAATTATTTATAATACACTCATAATTGTTCTTATTTCCCCAGATTCCTAGGCACAGGAGAAACATTTGCCAGCCTGGCATTTCAGTATAGACTTGGGAACACCACCGTGGCCCAGTCGGTACACATGACCTGCCGGGCTATAGAGAGGCGGATGATGGCTGTGCAGTTTCCCAGGCCAACCGAGGAGATGTGGAGAGACACCGCATCTAATTTCTGGAAGAAATGGAATTTCCCTAACTGCCTAGGGGCCATTGATGGAAAACACGTGACCATAAATGCACCA
This sequence comes from Hoplostethus mediterraneus, assembly GCA_034670385.1. Lineage (NCBI taxonomy): Eukaryota > Metazoa > Chordata > Actinopteri > Trachichthyiformes > Trachichthyidae > Hoplostethus > Hoplostethus mediterraneus. The sequence continues at coordinate 3,211,302 of JAXDDW010000042.1, read as the reverse complement.
CGTAAATCAGGCAGTTTATACTTCAACTACAAGAAGACTTTTTCTATAGTGCTGCTAGCGCTGGTAGATGCTGACTACCGGTTCATTACCGTCCAGGTGGGGGACTATGGAAGGACTAGTGATGGAGGTGTCTACACTGGCTCTCATATTGGCAGAGGAATGGCAGCAAAAACTCTGCAGGTTCCTGCAGACTGTCCTCTGCCAGGGTCTGGCCAACAAGGCGAGATGCCATACACTATGGTGGGAGATGCTGCTTTCCCACTAAAAACATTCCTAATGCGGCCATTCCCAGGACAACACCTTCCAAGATGGAGGAAGGTCTACAATTATAGACTGTCCAGGGCCAGAATGGTGGTGGAGTGTGCATTTGGGATTCTGGCAGCAAGATGGAGGGTGCTGTACACCCATATCAATATGAAGCCAGAGAATGTGGACTCTGTTGTTATGGCCGTGTGCATTCTGCACAACTACCTACTGAACCCGGCACAGAATCAGAGGTGGTTGGAGGAGGCGGAAGAACATGGGGAACGCCTACAGGATGTGAGAAACATGGGTGGAAACAGAGGATGCAGGGAGGCATATGATGTAAGAGAGAGGTTATGTGCTTTCTTCATCTCCCCTGAGGGAAGAGTGCCCTGGCAGGACCACATGCTGTAGTGTGTTTTCAGCTACATGTAAATTAAAGACACATACATGTACGTGGACACATTGTGCATATTATATATTGTGTTCAGCCAAAAATAAGTGTGAAAATTGAAATTATATTTGGAAATTGTTCCTCTGTGTTTATTGTGTACTGTAAATAAATTTGAATGATAAACCCTTTTCATTATTTCAAGTACACTTTCATCATCAAACCTTTTATACAAGTAGGAATTGGCATGTACTGAAGTAAAGGTTGAGTCTTGGTTGAACTACTTGTGCTTTGCCGCAATATTATTTGTACACACTATAAAACCATCACTTTGATTACAAAGGATAAAAATGTAGGTTATTGTCAAACACAAGGGTAACTAAGTGCTGATTAGATTATCAATGCAAGGAAATAAATACCAAAGTTGTAATTACACTATCAACGACAACTGGTCATAAATAGAAATTACTCAATACTCTATAGTATATTCTATACTGCCAGTTCAAAATGTGCTTGATGTCAGTATTTCTGTTGATTTTGAGGCCAACACAAAAAGTTCAAAGTACTTGCAACATTATTGTAGTACTTTATGTTAACAACTGAAATTACTTTATAAAATACTGTCGGCAAATATGTTTTCACACTATAGAGTAATATGACATGTTCTATTGTTATGAGCAGACAGTACAAACTGCGTTTAAGGTTTTTATTCTGGATTTTGAGAGTGTTTTTAGGTGAGGACAGTTTTCCTTGGGGGCTGGTATGGAGCTGGGGGGAGGGAGAAAAGATGGCTGAAGGCCCCTGGTTTTAGGTGAGAACAGTTTTCCTTGGGGGCTGGGGGGAGGGAGAAAAGATGGCTGAAGGCCCCTGGTGGGCCCTGTTCTGTAAATGGTGTAAATTTGATCACTCTGTTGACTCTGTAATTGAATCTATGCTAAAGAGGCCATATATTTAGCCAATATATATTAGCAACAATCTGTCTTCTATTTGGGATAAATGTGGACAATAGAAAACACACTGAACTTGTGGGAGACCCGTTGACACAGTAGATAAACATAGCATATACTTACTTGTTGCTCCAACAGCCGTCGCAATAGCATCCCAACAATTATCTTTTTTGCTGTTATCTTTGTAAAACGCGTTCTGAGGGTCATACAACTCCTTGTACTTCTCCACTTCGAGGATTAACTTTGTGTCGTCCATCTTCAAGAATTTCGCTGCAGGTCTTCAATGTAGGGGGTTTAAATCTTCAAATGACGTACGGTATAGGACTCGCTCTCTCTCTCTCTACCTGTGTGCGTCTCTCTCTCTCTCTCTCTCTCTCTCTCTCTCTCTCCCCCCAATTTGAAGCTTTATTGACATGAAAAGACAGTGCTTATATTGCCAAAGCAAACGTATATGAACAGACAAAGAACAACATTTATAACCATATGAAAGTACATGCCACAGGGCAACACAAGTAAGAACAGCAATGAATGAAAAATTATTAAGTATTATCAGTGCTTAGTGTGTGCCGGGGCTAGTGGCAAATGCCAATTTTGCGCTCCGGCAAATCAGAGCTCCGGGCTGTAAAGTGCGACAACAACACGTATATTAAACTGGTATTAAACAACGTTACGTCCAGTGAACCTTACAAGAGTAGGTGCGCGAGGCAACGCGAGTTGAGCCCAGGAATCTTATTTTACAAATTAAGCACTGAGTATTATGTATACTTGAGCAGTATGGTGTCGATTAAAATCCACATGCATCTATATATACATATAAATCTCTCTCTTTCTGCTTGTGTGCGTGTGTCTGCTCGTCTCTCCCGCTCACAGACGGTAAAAATTTAGACACAACTCAGAAATACCATCAATCAGGGTGTTTTATTTTGAAATTTGTTATATTTTGGAAATTGAACAGATGCTCCATGCCGTTCCTGTGTCTGACTTCCTGCCCAGCTTTACACATTCGCTCACGAATCGAGAAAATCTTAGACCCGGCGCGGAAACGGTCGCTGCAGGCCGCGGCCATTCGGCGCCCTTCCGCGTCCGGTGTGTTCGGCCACATTGGTTAACATGGGCGCGGAAAGAATTTTCCGTTCCGTTCGGCGCCTTTCGTCGCCGTTCCGCGTGCAGTGTGTTTCAGGCGTAAGACGGCGGAAGGCCATGAGAAAGGAATCTGTGTCAAGACTACAAAGGAGATCCAGGTGCACACAGCGAGTTGTCAAACACTTAAATATAACGCCCCATCGCTTCTCAGTCCGACGTCCAAACTTGACATTATATGCTCCAAAACAATCCATTCCTGTTAAATAAAAAGCAGGCTTGTGCAGCTGGAGACGAGCTATTGGAAGGTCTGCCATCCTGGGAACAACTGGCTTTGCACACCACCGTTGGCACTGTACACAACCACGTTGGTACTTCCGTATTGCCTCTCTCCCTCTCAAAATCCAGAACTGCCTGCGGAGCTCAGCGAATACTCTTTCAGGACCGGGGTGTTTAAACCTTTCATCATACTCCTGAATGAGCAGCTTAGACACTGGATGTTTAGGATCGAGGACAATGGGGTGAGTGGCATCAGGTTCCTGTTCACTCTGCCACAGCCTGCATTTCTGCCTGAAGATAATCAGCTCCTGTGGGGGTTACATGAGCATCTGGAGAATGTTTCAGCTGGGCTGAAGCATCAAGGAGGGCTTGGTAAGTTTTGTAAGGGCTGAAATCTGGGACAAACCTGATAGTGGCAACTTCTCCACAAAAGGAAGGCTTAATTTCAAGCTGATCAAGCTACGTCATTGTTGGAGCAGTCAGGGACTTGGGGCCAGGTGTCAGAAGGGTGGTAAAGGAATCGAGGGCCTTGGCTCCACCGGTTTGGCTGCTGGATCTCTACAAGGGTTTTGCCCCTCGTAAGGTCATCAACTGGGTTGTTGACTGTACTGACATACCTCCAGTCTTGGCAGTTAGTAAGTTCTTGTATCTCGGACACTCTGGCACCAACAAAGACCATAAAGCGACATGAATCTGCCTGCAACCAAGCAAGTACAGTGGTTGAATCTGACCAAAGGATGGTATGTCTGATAGGAAGAGTCAGTTCTGTTCTGAGGAGGTCACAAAGACGAGCCCCAACTAGCGCAGTCTAGAGGGGCGAAGTTTACCACTTATCCAGGCTTATTTCGCTTAGTCTGGCTCATTTTCAGGTTCATTCGGTTCCACAAAGCAAGCTCAGCATAGTTCAAGCCAAGTTGCTGTGGCAACTTATGCTTCCAAGCACAGTTGAAGCTTAATTGATACTCCCGTAACACTGATCCGACTGAAACGCAATGATTTTCAAACAAGGTTCCGCCATCCTAATGTTCAACACTATTACCCTAGAGTCTGATAGTGTAAGGTCTAGGGCCTAGACCTTACACTATCAGACATAAAATGTAACGTTAATAGAAAATAAAAAATATAAAATTATGTAGGCTGTATCAGGGATACAGTCACGGTTCAGAGCGTTGTTAGGCAACCCCATTTAACCATGAGTGTCCAGCGAGACCTCAAGTGCCGTATCGCTTTTAGAAAACGGTTACAACTTATAGAAATAATTATTTGATCACACAATATTATTTTATTTTCTAAATTATTTTTATTTAACAAATTCATTGAAATAAAGTATCTTGAATATATGTCAAGATGTTTCCACAGTTGCTAGGAGACGCATTCACTGTTTCTGTATGGGATTTACAGTCACTGTAGAACACGCTTTCAACCGATCAATTTTCAGGACGGAAACAACCGATTTCATAAAAATATAAGTAAGAACCAGCCCAAACAGCTCAGTCAGTAGAGCGTGAGACTCTCAGTCTTAAGGTTGTGAGTTCGTTCCCCATATAGGGTCCAATACTGTACGATGTAGTAAGTAAGAATGTAGTAAGATGAAACCTTACGTGCAACCTTTACTACATTGTTTATTGCGATAGATAGTACATTGACAGTCTTGAGGTTTCATATATGGCATGGTTTCATTTATATTTTTAGCACAGCTTTTCAGTTCTTTAATATTGTTGGAACACATGATATAGGGTCTATACAATTTGATCGTTTTTAATTCAACAATTACTTACGCATTCAATCTAGAAGCAATTCGTTGCCAATCTTTCTCTCCCTTTTATTTATGGCAACCCTTTATTTTTCCCTTTTCATTGTAATATGGCTGAATTCTCCATAGACCTCCACTAAAAGTCGTTGTTCAGTGGCCGTGAACATTGCAGCTCTGTCTTTACCGTCATTTTTTGCCATGATAAATCGATCAGATCCATGATCGACCTCTCGGGCTGCTTAAATAAACTGTGTATAAATGTGCACGCGCAATTATCTGGATTGCTTGAGCCTGGTTCGGTTTAGCCCGATCACGGTAGCTTGACTTGGGCTTCGTGGAACCGTTTTAGCCCCGATTTGATTTGTGAGGTTAATCGCCGCTTTTCTAAGCCTGCTTTCTGGACTACCCCCTAGGAATTGACTGCTGTCTCTTTGGTGCCACACGAGATCGAGAAAGCAAAAAGGACACTTGGACTTGCTCGCTTTCACCCTCTGACCGAAGATACGCAACTGCTCCATAAGCTGATTCTGATGCATCACAGAATATGTGAAGGTCCTTCCAGGCATTCCATACAGAGAGTAAATCGGAGGGTAATAGGGGGTCATCCCTGCCCCGATGCAGGCTAGTTTCGAAGCATAAGTTGCCACAGCAACTTAGCTTGAACTATGCTGAGCTTGCTTTGTGGAACCGAATAAACCTGAAAATGAGCCAGACTAAGTGAAATAAGCCTGGATAAGTGGTAAACTCGCTTTGTGGAACACCCCTCTGATGGCAAGTTGTTTGATGGTTTCCTGATGCCACTGCTCACTGAGTGTGCAACCTCAGCAAGCTGGCAGGGGAAACCAGCCTCAGTCGATTGGGAGCGGGCTGTTAAAGAGCAGGGTTAGTTGCAGGGAGGAGTGACATTGGGCCCAGTGTCACAGAAGCTGTCAGCTTGTCAGCAACAGGAGATTAGATTCAAGATTAGATTCAACTTTATTGTCATAAAAAAAGTTGTCTCAGTACAAGTACTGAGACAACAAAATGCAGTTTGGCATCTAACCAGAAGTGCAAATAGCAGTAAAGTGCAGAGTATGTACATATTTATAGTGTTAATATAAATATTAAATAAACCGTAAGGGATAGATATGAATATGCTATGATATATACAGTATGGACAATATTGACAGTATGAACAGTGTGAAATGAATACGCCTAGGTTTGTACAGTATAAATAATAATGGCAGTATTAACAGAATGAACAGTGAATGAAAGTATATAAGGTATACATAGTGCAAAAAATATAGGTAAATAATGCAGGCGTAGGGAGACTGCGGGGGGTGAAGACAGGTAAAGTGAAGAGCAAGGGCGTAGCAATGTTCTGGGGAGGATTGGGGGTACCTCTATGCTCCTGCATTTTCACACCACCTCACATGACTCAGGGTAGACCTACCTCTAGCAGAAAGCAGGTTTTAGCTGCAGCTCTATTCAGGCACACCTGAACCCATTAGAGGCTTCACGTTTTCATGATACCTTAATTGATTCAGGTGTGCCTGAAGAACTGCAGCTAAAACCTGCAGGACAAGGGGTGTTATGGAAAATAATGATGTAAGTGTGCTTTTGATATGCTTAAAGTATAAATTGCAATAATATATGTGTAACCGGCAGAGTTACTGCTTTGAGTTTTGTCCCTCTGCTGTCACCGTAGCTCCCTCCTCCCCTGTCACGCCCCCAGTTAGCTACTAGTAGCTATTCAGTCATTAGCTTTAGTGCTATAAAAGAGGTCGCACCGGTAGGCTTTTGAGATCCTGTTGGGAATTAATAAAATAAAATGATTAAAATGTTTGTGGCATAATAGCAATAGATATGTGGCTTAATAAAAATGCATTAAAGAATATGTTGTGTAACCAGGATGATGGGGTTAACTGAGGACACAGGGAGTGAGAAAGGAGGGAGAGTAGCTTATCGTGAATAGATAGCATGAGGAGCGCCCACAGACGAGGTGCTCCGCCGGCCAATCGGAGCTGGCCTGGAGGTCAGCTGGCCATAACAGGACGGGAAGAAGAACAGCAACAAGCAATGTCTCAGCAGTCACGTGCACGGAAGAGAAGAAAGGTCCAAAGAAGTGCCCATTTACTATTGGATAAGATAAATGTGACGAATATGTAACTGGAAATTATAAAGTTTTAGAAACTCCGGAGATCGGGGCTCTTTTGCTGAAGCTTTGGACAGTACCTGTCTCAGTTAGTGGGAGAGTCTGCCGGGAGTGAATGCATCAGAGTCTCTTCTCCGGAGATTAATTAAGTGTATACATGCAGCATATGCAGCTTATTAATAAACAACCTTATTGTTATTAAGAAGTAGTTTGAGTGGTTTGTCCGGACCTCTGTGATTCAACGAACACACTGTCCAGCGGGAAGTAACTGACCTGAGGAGGGACTGAGGCCCAGTCGGATAGTTTTTCCCCGACAATCCCCTGGTTTTCTGTGTCCGCTGCAGCCTCTGTATGTGTTTGATGTCGGTGTGATCCTCTGTGAAAGGTATGTGTCACTGCTTCCCGTGATATGCTATTTTATTTCTGTGAACTGTTTTGTCTAATGTTAAACTATTGGGCAACAGGTGTCCCGACTGTTTGCCGGATGCTTCTCGGTGGTCTGCAATACTGCCGAAGGTAGTGGTACGCTAATTTTGATCATTGTCAGTGCGACATCATGCTTTTTGTTCTGTCATTGTATGTTGATTAATTATGTTTGGACCGTAGGTCTGGGCGCACACTGCGGTTGTCGGTGTGTGGGGGTTTGTGGTGGTAAGCGCCAGGGTTCCTCCAGTTGCCATCCTTATGGTGTTCAGTGGGCACTAAGGTAAAAGTAGTTTTTAATTTAATTGTCTAACATGATTCAGGATTGATTTGTTGTTGCTTATGTATTTTGTTTAGGCAATACTGATTTTAACTTTTCTGTCCTTAGTGAGTGCTGTTTTGCCTGTTGCTAAAGTAGTGCTAAAGTTGCACAAAAAACCTCTATGAAATGGCGAAACTACAAACTGGAGGAACCTCGCCCGGAACAGGGAAACCGGGGCCCCCTCCTGGAGCCAGGCCCAGGAGGGGAGTTGGTCGGCGAGCGCCTGGTGGTCGGGCCCGGCCGGGCTCAGCCCGAAGAGGCCACGTGGAGCCGCCTTCCTGTGGGCCCACCACCTGCAGGAAGAAACATAGGGGTCGGGTGCAGATGAGACCGGGCGGTGGGCAAAAGCGGGGCCCTGGGCGTACGGGCCCCCGGTGCCGCCGTCTAGTTCTCGGGACGTGGAACGTCACATCGTTAGCGGGGAAAGAGCCGGAGCTGGTGTGGGAGGTGGAGCGGTACCAGGCTTCTGGAGAGGGGTTGGACTTTCTCCTTTTCCGGAGTTGCCCAGGGTGTGAGGCGCCAGGCGGGTGTGGGGATACTCACAAGTCCCCGGCTGAGCGCCGCGGTGTTGGAGTTCTCCCCGGTGAACGAGAGGGTCGCCTCCATGCGACTGCAAGTCGCTGGGGGGAAGGCTCTGACTGTGGCGTGTGCGTACGCGCCGAACCGCAGTTCAGAGTATCCGGCCTTCTTGGAGTCCTTGGGAGGTGTCCTGGAAAGGGTGCCCCCCGGGGACTCCATAGTTCTACTGGGGGACTTCAATGCCCACGTGGGCAACGGCCTGCCCGATCTGAACCCGAGTGGTGTTTTGTTATTGGACTTCTGTGCTAGCCATGGATTGTCTATAACGAACACCATGTTCGAGCATAGGGTGGCTCACCAGTGTACCTGGTACCAGAGCACCCTAGGCCAAAGGTCTATGATCGACTTTGTAGTCGTATCAGCAGACCTGCGGCCGTATGTCTTGGACACTCGGGTAAAGAGAGGAGCAGAGCTGTCAACTGATCACCACCTGGTGGTGAGTTGGATCAGGTGGCGCGGGAGGCTGCCGGACAGACCCGGCAAACCCAAACGAGTAGTGCGGGTGAACTGGGAACGTCTGGCGGAGTCCCCTGTCCGTGTGGTCTTCAACTCCCACCTCCGGAAGAATTTCTCTCGCATCCCGGGGGAGGCTGGAGACGTGGAGTCCGAGTGGACCATGTTTAAGGCCGCCATTGTGGAGGCGGCTGCGAGAAGTTGCGGCCAGAAGGCTGTCGGTGCCTGTTGAGGCGGCAACCGGAGAACCCGCTGGTGGACACCAGCGGTCAGGGAGGCCGTCAGGCTGAAGAAGGAGGCCTTTCGGGCTTGGTTGTCCGGGGGGTCTCCTGAAACAGCAGACAGGTACCGGGCAGCCAAAAGGGCTGCGGCTTCGGCAGTCGTCGAAGCAAAAAACCGGGTGTGGGAGGAGTTCGGAGAGGCCATGGAGGAAGACTTTCGGTCGGCCTCAGGGTTATTCTGGAGAACCGTCCGACGACTCAGGAAGGGGAGGCAGGGCTTGACCCAGGCTGTGCTCAGCCGAGGGGGAGACCTGCTAACACGGACTGAGGAGGTCGTTGGACGGTGGAAGGAATACTTTGAGGACCTCCTTAACCCGACCAACACGCCCTCTGTTGAAGAGGCAGAGCCTGAGGCCGTGGGGGAAGCCTCGTCCATATCCTTGGCGGAGGTCACCGAGGTGGTTGAGAAGCTCTTCGGTGGCAAGGCGCCAGGTGTGGATGAGATTCGCCCTGAGATGCTGAAGGCTCTGGACACTGTTGGGCTGTCGTGGCTGACACGCCTATGCAGTGTTGCGTGGAGGACGGGGTCAGTGCCTCTGGAGTGGCAGACCGGGGTGGTGGTCCCCATTTTTAAAAAGGGGGACCGGAGGGTGTGTTCCAACTATCGGGGGATCACACTACTCAGCCTCCCCGGGAAGGTCTACTCCAGGGTGCTGGAAAGGAGGCTCCGGCCGATTGTCGAACCTCAGATACAGGAGGAGCAATGCGGCTTTCGTCCTGGCCGTGGGACGGCGGACCAGCTCTTCACCCTTGCAGGGCTACTGGAGGGGGCATGGGAGTTCGCCCAACCAGTCTACATGTGTTTTGTAGACTTGGAGAAGGCTTATGACCGTGTCCCCCGAGGTGTCTTGTGGGGGGTACTGAGGGAGTATGGGGTACCGTGGTCGCTGTTGCGGGCTATCCGGTCCCTATACAACCAAAGTGAGAGCTGTGTCCGCATTCTCGGCACAAGGTCAGACCCGTTTCCGGTGCGTGTTGGGCTACGCCAAGGCTGCCCGTTGTCACCAGTCCTGTTCGTGGTTTTCATGGACAGGATTTCAAGGCGCAGTCGAGGTGAGGAGAGTGTACGGTTTGGGGACCTCAGGGTCGCATCTCTGCTTTTTGCAGACGATGTGGTTCTGATGGCTCCGTCAGACCGAGACCTCCAGCATGTGCTGGGGCGGTTTGTGGCTGAGTGTGAAGCGGTTGGGATGAGAGTCAGCACCTCCAAGTCTGAGGCCATGGTACTCTCACGGAAAACGGTGGAGTGCTCCCTTCGGGTTGGGGAGGAAGTGCTTCCTCAAGTGAAGGAGTTCAAGTATCTCGGGGTCTTGTTCACGAGCGAGGGTAGAATGGGGCGGGAGATGGACAGACGGATAGGTGCGGCGTCTGCAGTAATGCGGACGTTGTACCGGTCCGTTGTGGTGAAGAGGGAGCTGAGGGATTATATTTCCCTTCTGGCCTGGGAACGCCTCGGGATCCCCCAGGGAGAGCTGGAGGGCGTGGCCGGGGTGCAGGACGTCTGGAGATCCCTGCTGAGCCTACTGCCTCCGCGACCCGGCCCCGGATAAGCGGCTTGAAAATGGATGGATGGATAAAGTAGCCTATTGTATATCTAGCTATTGCCTTTGGTTGTGTTTTTCTTTTCTTTCATTTGTTTATTTTGGTACTACCTCAAGTGGCTTAGGTCTAGTAGTATCCCTGTTACCCCTCTCCTACCTGACATTTAAGGCAATTGTAAGGCCAAATCCCAATCCTTATTTGTACCCCTATGGCTTCGGCTTGGCCCTACCCCTTGGCCCTCGCTATCGAGGGCCAAGGGGTAGGGGTAGAAAATATCTCCCTAAGTATTGGGATCGCACTTCGACGCTGATACGTCATCGATAAGCAGATGGGACGAGTTTGTTGTCGGAGATTACTATGGCAATAATGGTATTATCACAGTGACATTTGCCGTTCATCTGATGGAGATAGAAAAGCATGGACGCTCGCGATTCGTTCACAACTTATACGTTTCACGCTACCAATCGATCAAACAAGTCATCAAATAAAAAAGCCCACTGCTTCATTACCAGTCCACTTCATGACAGAATAGCGTTAGCGGTGCTCTGTAGTCTAGCAAGCCGCTCCTAACGTTACCCTGCCAGTCTGCACTGATATTAGAGGAGCCGTAACAAGTGCAGCAACTTCGCTGATGGACTTTAGTTATATTTCATCATATACCATCAAAGGGGGAAATGCGACATGTAAATATGTCAAAATGCGGGACTGTCATGCACAAATCAGCCTAAAACAATGTTGTAACGTAACTAACTAATGAAGTAGAGACATCGGCATATTAGCGATTTTTTTGTTATGCTTTTTATAAAGAAACGGTCCATAATACATTGAAACGACATTAAACTAAGATAATACCACGGTTGGAATATTTTTTAACTCTTTATTAACGAAGAAAATACTACATTTGTGGTTCACTTCGGATGGTAGCGTAGCGGTCCCCATGATCTTCCTGTTACTTCCAGAGATTCGCAGGGCATTCTGGGTAGCCCTTGGTTTGAAGTGTGCCTCTGAAAAATCTCCGTTTGAAGGGCTACAAACCCCTTCGGCTTGGCCCTACCCCTTGGAAAATAGAGTATTGGGACAGCCCTACCCCTTCACGTGAACGCGCAAAACGGAGGGGTAGGGCCAAGGGGTACGGTTTAGGGGTGTATTGGGATTGGCCCTTAACATGGCCCCTGCCTATTGCCCTGGCAAATAGGCTACCTGGCAGTTTTTTCCCCATACAAAGAAATCATAAGTGGTTTAGCCACGAATTATGTGCGGAGACACTAACGTCCTGCTTATTATGTCAACAGTTAAATGCTTCATATTTGAAATTAGCCTAGACACCTGCGTGATGCGTGCTAGTTCACCAGGTGCTAGCACGCAGCACCTGGTCGTTACGTCGTTGCCACGACATACGGATCTCGTTCCCACACTTTAGTAAATTGTTGCCACGACATACGGATCTCATTCCCACACTTTAGTAAGTTGTTGCCACGACATACGGATCTCGTTCCCACACTTTAGTAAGTTGTTGCCACGACATACGGATCTCGTTCCCACACTTTGGTAAGTTGTGGCCACTACATACATCACGTTCCCACGAGTTAAAAAAAAATAAAAAACACCATTTCACCTCCAGAATCCCAACACACAAAATGCCAGGACAGAGTGGATTAATTTCATTTTTAGCGGCGACGTCCCTGCTACAGTCAGCCCAGTTTTGTTTGTGTGTGATAACCACTTCACGCTGGACTGCTTCAGCAACTATGGCCAGTTCACAGCAGGACTATCAACTGTATTGAGGCTTAAAGAAGGAGCAGTTCCCACTCGACGTGACCCATCTGCAAACTTGGAACCTGTAAGTGTCACCATGTTTTGATATAATTTGCAAGTTAGTCTGGTTAGTATATTCGACTGCTGGTTAGCTCACATGCTAGCGGGGCTAACGTTAGCTACGGGCTTGTTGGGTGTGTAAGAAGAAGTATGAAAACTAAAGCTGGAGTCACGACACATCTTTTAAAGTTATTGTTTGGAGTCAAGGCTCATGTGAAAGTTATTTGTTGGGACCAGTGTCTGTTTTATAAGTCTGTTGAACGTGTCCGCTTGGTAGAGTAGTTTGGTTAGTATATTGACTGCTGGTTAGCTCACGAGCTAAACAAAAGCCTACAGTTTTCATTATAGTATGGTTTGTAGAAATGAAAGACATTTGGTTGAGATGAAAGTTCTAGGTCTATATCTGTGCTCTATCTGGTAACTTCATTCTTGTACTCAGTTCTCCATCACTACTGATTTGACAATATAAAAAGTATTGTAGATGATAGATACAACAAACTTTTTATTCCCTGCCTTTAGGCTACCACATCAACAGTCTTCTGTAAGGCATGTGGGCTGCCAGACTGACCCCCTGGAGATGAGATCGGTTGGCACGCAGTTGTCCACGAAAACTATGCTGCATCACTATCGAAGTACAGGTTTGTAGTGTGCCAGACAATTTGGATCATGAATTAATTTTGTTATATATTGTATATAAAAGTGGCTACCAAATATCCCAACAATATTTCTGAATAGCAATGCTTCATTGCAGCTGACAGACATGAAAGCTCACTTTGTTTTACATCAATTCATATATCACAATGTAATGTAACTCACAGGATGTTGTCTTTCCATTTCTGGGAATGCTATGCAGGTAAACAAGATATTATGCTGTCTCAACACATCTTTATATATGTGCTCTATGCAAGTACTGTATTTACTTTTTTAGGCTTTACCTGTCTGCCATGCATTTCAATGAAAATGCTAACCGTCCCCAAGCCAGAAGACGTGCTGGTGACCCACTCTTCAAAGTGCAGTTTCCCAAGTTCAAGAAGGGAGAGTGCACGGCAAAGCCAGTGAAAACGGACGCAACTTTCCGTATGTTTAACGCACACCTATTTATTATTCTAAATACACAACTGCTAAGTAGAACAATTGAAAGGCTACAACATATGGAAAATTGAGGTAGTGGCATTTTCATAACTTTACTATACAGGTTATACAGATGAGCTGATGGACCTCCTGTTTGAGTACGTGTTACAGGACCCTCAACCATATTCTGATGAATTGTTGAAGATCCCTGTCCCAGATGACCTATGTGCCCAGTACAAGAGACCAGCTAAGGAGGATGTCATTGCAGCCTTAGTGTCCCGCTTCAATAAAGAGGCAGTCTGAACCCCATGTACATGCCTTCGGCATCAGGTAATTTGCAGCATATACGTAGCGCCACACAAGTGCTAAGAGTGCACATCCAAGCCAGTGAACACAGACACAACTTTCCATATGTTTAACACACACACACACATTTATTATTCTTAATTCCAAGTACAATTGAAACACAACAAATGAAAAATTGAGGTACTGACATTTTTTTTTTTAACTTTACAGGTTATACAGATGCCTTTGTGTCCTGCTTCAGTCAAAGGGCCGGTCTGAACCCTGTGTACTCGCCCCTGGTGTCAGGGAATTCACGGCGTATCCGCTGCACCACACAGGCCGGTAAAACAACCCTGACCCTGCGGCCTAGGTAGCCCCAGCACCACCAGACGAAGCATCTGTATGCTATGAACCTGTAACGACTGAGCAGAGGGTACATGTGTGAATAAAAAATAAAAACATTCTGATTAGAGTATTGTTTCTGTTAGAAGTTTTTTTTCCACCTTTGTGAGTGTGGTCTGGTTGGGAGTTAGGTGGGTTATAGGAATCTAATAATTATTTTAAAATATCAAGAGGACAAGTCATGCTCCTGTAGACAATGTAATAATCAATGGAACCAATTATTAAAGACATGTCTTGACCCTGAACTTATCAAAGACATTATGAACATGTGTGAGCACATGAACACTAGAGTTATAATACTACATATATAAAATTTTGATGATGGGCTAAATGCAGCTAAAACAGTTTTGTTTGGTATTGATCGGTTTACAATGTAATTTCTGCTGATGTGAAATAAATAAAGATGAGCATAGGTCCATGCTCATCTTTACCCCACCAGGTAAAAGGCGCCACAGAGGATGACATCCCAGACCAACTGCAGAGAGTGCGTCCAGGAGAGTGGGTATACATCTAGGTGTTCAAAAGAAAGTGGGACCAACCCAGGCGTGAAGGCCCTTTTAAAGTCATTCTAGCAACCCCAACAGTATTAAAGGTCGAAGGTAAGAGGTTTTGGTACCACCTTAATCACTGCTGCAGAGCAGATGACCCAGAAGGGACGGCTGAAGCGTACAGAGGGAGAGCACGCCCTGGGTCAGAGGGGGAAGGCGACACCGCCCCACAGGACACTAGACGGTCCCAGAGTCGACCAGTGTAGGACCAAGGGGGTGGTGAGAGTAATGGCCACATGCTCAAGGAGTCAATGTATAGATGTCAATACAGGAGGCCATCAACTCAGTAGAACCATATGGTAAGGAGCGTACATGTAAAAGTGTGAGGTGGATTTCATGGGATAAGTGGAGAATTGAGAACGTCAAAATGGGAGCAAAATATGTTTTATCAATGGATGCAATTTTCGGCTAGGCAAACTAGCTCACATTCTTGCGTGACGTGCTATAATGCTAAAATAATTCCCCAGATAATGCCCTTGACGGGTTTTGATATCAACGGGTGTAATACCACTGACACTTGTTTTGCGTCCTGTGTAATACAAATGGCTGGAGGATGGTCCGACGATGGGCGGATCTGTCCACGGTGGCTATCAAATGAACTCGAGTCCTGGATACCACCGGTAGTTAACATGGCAGTAGTAAGACCAGTAGTTCCCATATTGTATAGCACGTGGTAATGATATGATATGCGCAATACGCCTAAGTAAAACAGATCCTCGAGTACAATGTAGATATATTATGATGCGTGTCCCACGAGCAAGACGTAACCCCATACAAAGAATAAAAGTCTGTAACACGACTGAAAAAGCAGAATTTCAGTGCCAACAGATAGTGTTGGATGGTAGTTATCTTCTCGTCAAACAGGGTGACACACACAAGACACATTCTATCCCCTACCTTGCAAAAGGCTCAGAGCCATTGGCAGATGTGTTCTGGTTGTGCGACAACAATAAACAAGTAGAATTTGCTATTACCGTCAAATTGGACAGGGATATGCACGCCAGTTATGTTAACAGGGAAAGTGACGGTACTAAGCACTCTGCCATTAGATAACAAAGTTAAAAGATGTACCGACAGTGAATGGGTGGCAGATGCACAAGTCTATGTCGCTTGGAACCAAGAACCACATGGTGTGCCGTCTGACCAGCAGGCCATAGGAGAAGATTGGATCATCTCCGGGCAGGTAGTGGGAGCGGTCCCGATTTGGGGACAAATAACAAATGCACAATACATAGCACAGATGGGTGAATTACTGGTACAATCAACAGAGATTCATTAATTGGACGTTATCAGCACTAGGGACCATACATGAACTAGGGACCAGCTACACTCAACCTCCATGATGACACTGCAAAATAGGTTTGTTATAGATACCTTGTTAGCAGAGGATCAGGGAGTGTGCAGCCATATTGGTGATGAGTGTTGCACTGTTATACCAATGCACACAGGAGAAGAAGGAAACCTCACAAGAATATTAAGCAAGTTAAAAACGCTAAGAGATGAACATGTAAAAAATTCCAATTGGAATACCAGGGCATAAGCAATATGGGACTTTTTCAACAAATTGTCCTGGAAAAAGATCCTGCAAATAATAAGAATGGTAGTGGGTGCGCTGTTGTTGGCTGCCATGGTCGTCTTGTGTTGTGTGTTTCCGTTGATTCGAATGATGATTAGCAGGACGATCTCACTGATAACTGGACAGTTTCCCCTGCTAGTTCACAATGACATAGACGTAGGAATAGAGATGACACAAATGAATCGCGGATTATTGTTTGAACCTGAACCCGTAGATGACATCTACATCCAATGGATGCACGGAAATGGCAGATTGAACCCGTAGATGACATCTACATCCCAATGGATGCACGGAAATGGCAGATTGATGTACAGTATAAAGAATCATCCAACGATGTAAAACAAAGAACAAAAAAATGAAAGAACGCCGGAAACACAAAGAATCAGCAGACAAACGGTTTGACAAAGAACTTGTTAGATCTCCTGCCATATGGTCTGTTGAATAAACTTAGACAGGTTCTTTTGGATCTCGTCAAGGCACTCTTACATGGGGGTCACAATTAAGAAATGATGTACTCACCCCTTTTAGCAGCTGCCTGTATTGAGATCCTGTTCGTGACGCCAGTTTGTTGAATAAACTTAGATCGAGACAGAAGTCCTTTTAAATCAATCATGAATTACATGAACACATTTATTAGCACACAGAAGACAATACAATACAATCCTATATAATACAATACTGAGCGCTCAGGAGAGATACGCACACATGGGTAAAGCATACGGATCTCTGCCATAGAAGCCTCAGGGCAAAGTTTATATAGCTAAAGGAAACAATAAAGGGGATGAATATGCAAAAGCACTATCTACTAGGGGAAGGACTAGAAGCTGACGAAAAGCATTGACGCACCCAGTGAGGTCACAAGGTTGCACGGAGCAGATATCTGGGTACATGTGGCTTAAGGAAGTAATGGGGGAGGCTTTCTGGATGGTACCGGCTCTTGGGCGACTGTGTTATGATCTGACCCGACCTGTGGCCTGCATTACCAGGCACCAGTCATTCTCCCAACAGATAGATTAGGCACAGCCTGTCCTCCCAGCATATGATATGCGACTATTGACAAGACATGCACCCAGACACCTTGGCGCCTCACCCTGTGTGACTCAACATGCTAAGGCCTAAGAAAGAGCAGCATCTAAAGAAATATAGGTATCTTGATTTGTTTACTGTTATCCCCTATATTTGTTATCCCCTAAGGTAACATATGTAAATTCTTCCACATGGTCCTATTCAGCTTTGTGCATCCAGAACCTTCCTACAATATTCACTCCATTCAGTACATTCTGAGGGGTATCCATTGCTAATGCCACCTGCCATCCGCATGGAAAAAATTCACTGTAGCCGCTGGCGAACAGAAAAATATACATTAGAACAAGGCATACGGGAGCACAGTGTTGTATCATTTACATACACCTATGACATGGTATACCTGGCATCACTACAACTCTCTGCGTGACGTCGACTGGGATATGTTCCAATCCAGTTCCAGGGACGTCAGCGAGTTTACGGAAGCAGTTACGAGCTTCATAGCAACGCTAGTGGACACCATCGTTCCCACAGTAAAAGTTAGGTCCTTTCCTAACCAGAAACCGTGGGTTGATAGATCCATCCGCGACGCTTTGAACGCCCGCACTGCTGCCTACAACTCCGGTCTTGTTTCCGGCAACATGGACGAGCACAAGGCAGCGTCCTATGGACTGAGAATGGCGGTGAAGGAGGCCACGAGGAGGTACAAGGACAGAGTGGAGTCGCAGATGGAGCAGCGCGACACCAGACGCCTCTGGCAGGGACTACGGACTATTATGGACTACCAGGGCAGACCCCCCGCAATTGTGAGTGCCGACGCATCCTTAGCGGATGAACTGAATGCATTCTACGCTCGGTTTGAGGCTAGCAACAACAGCCACTGTTAGCGCAGCTGGAGTGAGTTCTACCGCTGGGGATGAACGCACGCTCTCCGTGACCGAGCACAGTGTGAGGAGGGCTCTGATGAAGGTGAACACCAGGAAAGCTGCTGGTCCAGATGGCATATCTGGGCGAGTACTGAAGACCTGTGCTAATCAGCTAGCTCCAGTGTTCACCACAATCTTCAACATCTCCCTGGCTGAGTCTGTGGTCCCCGCCTGCTTCAAGAGATCCACTATTGTCCCTGTGCCCAAGAATGCTTCTCCAGCATGTCTGAATGACTACCGGCCGGTGGCCCTCACCTCGGTGGTCATGAAATGCTTTGAGAGGCTGATTAAGGACTTCATCTGCGCCTTCCTCCCCCCCTCCATGGACCCGCTGCAGTTTGCCTATCGTCCAAACAGATCCACGGATGATGCTGTCTCCCAGGTACTGCATACTACACTCTCTCTGGACAGCCAGAGGGGGGCTATGTGAGACTGCTGTTCATTGATTATAGTTCAGCCTTCAATACCATAGTTCCCTCCAGACTGGCTGGAAAGTTGACTGAGCTGGGACTGAACACCCCCCTGTGTGCCTGGATCCTGGACTTCCTGACCGCCAGACCCCAGGTGGTCAGGGTGGATAGACACATCTCAAACCCCCTCACCCTGAACACAGGATCCCCCCAGGGTTGCGTCCTCAGCCCCCTACTGTACTCCCTGTACACACATGACTGTGTGGCCAGGTACAGCTCCAACTCCATCGTGAAGTTTGCTGATGACACAGTGGTGGTGGGCCTGATCTCCGACAATGACGAGAAGGCCTACCTGGAGGAAGTTGCCGATCTGACACTCTGGTGTCAGGACAACAGCCTCCTCCTGAACGTCAGCAAAACTAAGGAGCTGATTGTGGACTTTAGGAGGGCACAACATCTACAGAGGACGTACTCACCATTGGGGATTAATGGGACTACTGTGGAGAGGGTGAGCAGGTATAAATACCTGGGAGTCCACATCTCCGAGGATCTCACATGGACTTCATACACGGACACTCTGGTGAGGAAGGCGAGGCAGCGCCTTTACCACCTCAGGCAACTGAGGAAATTCAAGGTCTCCCAGGAGGATCCTTCTCTCCTTCTACTCTGGGGCTGTAGAAAGCATCCTGACTGGGAGCATCACTGCCTGGTTTGGGAACAGCTCCGCTCAGGACAGGAAGGCTCTGCAGAGAGTGGTGCGTTCGGCTGAACGTACTATTGGAATTACACTCCCTACCCTGCAGGACTTGTACACCAGGAGGTGCAGAACCAGAGCCTGCAGGATCATGAAGGATCCTCACCACCCCAACAACGGACTGTTTCAGCTGCTGCGGTCTGGCAAGCGCCTCCGTAGTCACGCTGCTAAAACAGAGAGACTAAGACGGAGTTTCTTTCCTCAGGCCATCAGGACTGTGAACTCCGACCTCACCAGGGCCCCCACCTAGACCTACACACTGCCCCTCTTATACACACACACACACACTTAGGTTAACGAATTCACATAGTTCATATTTTACACTTCATATTTTATATTTTATTAAGTGCTCTTATTGTACATATTGTGTGTTGCCTTATATAAGAGCTCTACTGTAATTATTGTATTTTTATATTTCTTTCGCACTGTAAATATTGTGCTGTTTTTTTTACTGTTAAATATTTTGTACCATGCCCTTTTGCACATTCCCGTGAGCATTGCCACTTTGCATTTCACTGCATGTATATGTATGTGACGAATAAAACTCTTGAACTTGAACTTTGCACGCCCATATTCACTAAGGCTAGAATAGAAGTAGTCACCCTAAAACTAGGATATGATATATTATTTAGCACTCATGTCTCACTAGTGAAACATGGAAAGAAAGGAGTAGGTCGGTGTGTTTTGGGAACCACAGTGAGCGGGAACGTGGAAGAGGCGCATCCCGCACCGAGTGAGCGCAAGAGAGAGAGAGAGCGAGTATGGTTCCCGCGGCGAGGGCGAGAGAGCCCACAAGCTTTCAGTTGCTTTGTGCGTTTCCTTTTGAGTTCACAATAAACAGCGTTGCCGCGCCTCACCAGCACCCAATCTCCGCCTCTGCCTATACCCGGGGTAGCATCTTGGCTACAGTGGGGGCTCGTCCAGGATGGCGGAGCCGTCTCCTTTGGAGAACCTGGTGGGCCGTCTGGTGGCCATGCAGGAGATGCAGGCGGCGGTCCTGCAGCAGCAGATGCAGACGCTCCTCGCCGTGGCGCAGGTGGCGACAGATGGACGCGGGGCGATGCAGGAGCTGCTGCGGGATTGCGGCGCGGATCGGCCCGCCGCCCCACCACCGATCAGCCTCCAGCGGATGACCGGCGACGATGATGCCGAGGCCTTCCTCACCACCTTCGTGCTGTCGGCGGACGTGGGCAGGTGGACTCCAGAGGAGTGGTGAGGAAGGCCATCCTCGACCGGCTGGGGCAGACCTACCGGATCCCGGTAAGGATCCAAGGGGGTAGACACCAGGCTTTGCTGGATTCTGGCTGTACGCAGACTAGGTTCGTCCCGGGGAGCCGGGGGAGGCTGTGTGGGTGAATATTAGGTGTGTGCATGGGGATATTCACACATATCCGGTGGTCCCAGTGGAAATTCGTTACCGGGGGAAAAAGCATACGGTAAAGGCTGCGGTTAGTTCCCGCCTGTCGCACCCTGTTATTTGGCACCGATTGGCCTGGGTTTAGTACACTGGCGAGGGAAACTGCGGGGGTGCGTTCCCTAAATCCCTAAAGAGATTCTAACTGACCAGGGCACCTCGTTTATGTCACAAACACTACGGGAACTATACGAGCTGTTAGGCGTCCGCTCAATCCGGACCAGCGTGTACCACCCCCAGACCGATGGTCTGGTGGAGCGTTTTACTAAAACGCTGAAGAACATGGTTCGTAAGTTCGTGCACGAAGATAGCCGAAATTGGGATAAATGGCTGGACCCTCTGTTATTTGCAGTGCGGGAGGTACCCCAGGCCTCCACGGGATTTTCTCCCTTTGAGCTCCTGTTTGGCAGGAGACCCCAAGGGGTGCTGGACCTGTTTAAGAAAAGCTGGGAGGAAGGTACCAGCACCAGTAAGAATGAGATTCAGTACGTTATGGACCTGCGAGCAAAACTCCACACGCTGGGACGGCTGTCACGTGAGAATTTGCTCCAGGCCCAGGAACGTCAACGATGGCTGTATGACAGAGGGGCACGGCTAAGACAATTCGCACCGGGAGATAAAGTGCTTCTAATCGTCCAGCTCCAAATTGCTCGCCAAATGGCAAGGGCCCTTTGTGGTCACACAGCGGGTGGGTGATGTCGATTATGAGGTTGAGCGTACCGACAGGGGAGGAACGACACAAACGTATCACGTCAACCTCCTGAAAGCATGGAGGGAGGCGGAGTCCGCCTCGCTGGCCACCTCGGTGATCGAGAGAGATGAGTTGGGTCCGGAGGTTCCAAACGCGGCTAATCAGACCCCGTCCCTTTGTAATAACCATCTCTCACCGAGCCAGGGCGCGGATGTGGCCGCATTACAGCAGCGATTTGCTGACGTGTTTTCTCCCCTGCCGGGACACACAACGCTTGTCCACCACCACATAGACACCACCCCCAGAGTAAAAACACGTATCTGGCGGTTTCGGCTGCTTGAGCATAAACGCAAAATCGTGCAGGCGGAATTGAAGGCCATGCTGGAGATGGGGGTAATAGAAGAGTCCCACAGCGACTGGTGTAGCCCCATCGTGCTTGTCCGCAAGTCCGATGGGTCGATCCGGTTCTGTGTGGACTACCGCAGGGTGAACGACAAAATTCGATGCCTACCCAATGCCCCGGGTCGACGAGCTGCTAGATAGGTTAGGCAACGCTCGCTGGATCTAACCAAGGGCTACTGGCAGATTCCCTTGTTTCCAGAGTCCAGGGAGAAAACGTCTTTCTCTACTCCATACGGTTTGTACCAATTCGTGACACTTCCGTTCGGCTTGTTCGGTGCCCCAGCCATGTTCCAGCGCCTCATGGACCGGGTGCTGCGCCCGCACGCTGCATATGCCGCTGCCTACCTGGATGATGTTATCATCCACAGTGACAGCTGGGAGCGGCACATGCAGCAGGTGGGAGCGGTGCTCGAGTCCCTGCGGCAGGCGGGGCTCACGGCCAACCCGAAGAAGTTGGATGGAGGGAGGTACGGTATCTGGGGTACCACTTGGGAGGAGGGCTGGTGCGGCCCCAGATGATAAAACCGCAGTGCTTGAGGCCTGCCCAAGACCAAAAAAGAGGTGAAGCGGTTCTTGGGGCTGGCGGGCTACTACTGGAGATTCGTCCCGGACTTCTCGGAGCTGACCAGCCCTCTGACCGACCTAACCCGAAAGGGTGCATCAGATCCGGTCCAGTGGACGGAGCGGTGCAAACAGGCGTTTGATGGGGTAAAATTGGCTCTCTGTGGGGAATCTGTTTTGCATATGCCTGACTTCTCTCTCCCTTTCTGTCTCCAGACTGACGCATCGGACAGAGGGCTGGGAGCCGTTTTGTCCCAGCAGGTGGAGGGGGTTGACCGCCCCGTGCTGTACATTAGCCGGAAACTCGCGGACCGCGAGACTAGGTACAGCACGGTGGAGAAGGAGTGTCTGGCCATCAAGTGGGCGGTCAGCACCCTCCGGTACTACCTCCTGGGACGCTCTTTCACCCTCTGGTTGGACCATGCCCCGCTGCAGTGGCTCCACCGCATGAAGGATACCAACGCGCGGATCACCCGTTGGTACCTGGCCCTCCAGCCCTTTAAGTTCAAGGTGAGGGCGCAGATGGTGGTCGCCGACTTTCTCCCGCGCTCCCATGGGGGCGGGGGAGGTTAGTGGGTTGTCGGCCGGACGGCGCCCCGGCCTACGTCGGGCGGTGGGGGTATATGGCGGGAGGGGAGTCGGGCCGGCAGGCGGGTTCGCCCTGCCCCGACACCGGCTGCAACCCATCAGGTCTGAGTGGGAACTAATATATGTTGGGTATGTGTGTGTGTGTTTTGGGTGAGCGGGAACGTGGAAGAGGCGCATCCCGCACTGAGCAAGCGCAAGAGAGAGAGAGAGAGCGAGAACGGTGCCCGCGGAGCGAGGGCGAGAGCCCACAAGCTGACACCGACTGACTCCGCCTCCCGCCACCAGCCAACTGCCCAACCACACCCCCCAGTCTGCCACAGTCGGCTTTCAGACAGATGTGAGCATAGTTATAGTCTATATACAGACAAGCCACGGGTATATGCAGGGGGTTCCATAAAGCCAATTTATAAGAAGTATGCCAAGGGAAGCCTGGAAAAAGCAAACTAACACTCTTTGTATTTTGATAGATAAATCATGGCAGAAAGGCCCAGGATACACGTGGCCATCATTCCTGCAAAATCAGGGCTTTGATATGCAAGTTCTCCCATACAACAACCCTTCTCCGTTCTCTACACTGGCTCCCTGTAGCAGCTCGCATCCAGTTCAAGACCCTGGTGCTAGCCTACAGGGCAGTGAAAGGAACTGCTCCGTCTTACCTCCAGGCTATGGTCAAGCCCTACACCCCCGCCCGACCACTTCGTTCTGCTGCCTCGAGGCGACTGGTTGCCCCGTCGCTCAGAGGGCCCTGCGGCCGATCTCCACGGTCACGGCTTTTCTCTGTCCTGGCCCCACAGTGGTGGAATGAACTCCCCACTGATGTCAGGACAGCAGAGTCGCTGCCCATCTTTCGCCGCAGGCTGAAAACCCACCTCTTCAGGAGACACTACCCTGACCCTTCCTCCTAGCCTTGACTACTTGTCATCACTTATGTGCCTGAGCTCTTGTTTACTGGCTCTTGGATACACTTGGATACACTTATTTGTCTTAGCTCTTGTTTACTGGCTCTTGGATACACTTATTTGTCTTAGCTCGTGTTTTATTCGATTCTCTATTTGTCTCATTTGTTAAGATAAGTAGGTTGCTAACTTATTGCACTCTTACATTAACACTAGTTATGCTCTTAGTTGCTTGTTTAGGAAGGAAATGCACTTATGATTTCTGGTGACTAGTAGTTTCCTTACCTACCTTTGTTGAATGCACTTATTGTAAGTTGCTTTGGATAAAAGTGTCTGCTAAATGACTGTAATGTAATGTAATGTAACTTCAAGTATAGGCTTCAGGTGGCCCCTTTAGATCCAGCCCAGCTGGAACCAGCCATAGGGTTCTTCCCCCAAGGGCCTTACAGGGCATCCCCAGCCATGAACCAACCACGCCCAATCATGAATCAGTGGTACCAACAGGGAAATGTCTTGATAAACGCACCAGGACCAGAGGGGTCGGAGTGGGTGACTCAGCAGCCGAGAGCATCAGACCCAGGAGGACCACACCAGAGCCCCCCCATCGATGGACAGGGTACAACAGAATTTGCAGGTCCAATCAAGGGAGAATCGACTGCGGAACGCATTCCTACACCACCTCCCCAGACGTCCTCGCTGCTACGCCAGTTGCTTCACGAAGAAGTGCCAAACCCTTACAAAAAAACATCAACACCAACATGGCAGCCGCAACCATCGACCTCAACATGGCAGCCGCTACTCGAGGAGGACGCTTGCACCACTCCCACAGATGTTCTCGCTAAAAAACACGCACAGTATGACTTTGACATACATGAATCTGACATGCATTTTGCGGGCACTGGATGAGGACCGGTGTAACGCGGACAGCTCCCCTGATGATGAATGTACCGGTGAACTCTGGGAACCCACCATATTGGCTGACCTCATGTGGCAACAGTTGCCAATTATCACGCAAGGTCCGTGAGTTGATTGACCACAGATACAGAGAGCTCAAGAGATGCGCCACCAAACGCCACAGCATTAAAATGAAAGAACAAAAAAGTCGACTGGCGGAGTTGGAGACCCGGGAGGTTGAGATGAAAAAGAAGAAGAATCGACTGCAGGAGCTGGAAGCCCGGGTGGTTGAGATGAACCGACACCAAGATCAACTACAACAGCTGGAAACCCAAGTGAATGAGTTGACAGAAGAAAAGAATCTCCTGACCCGTCACCTGAGTTCATGCTATGATGTCATTGACGGATACCAACGGCTGCGTGGCACTGGCATACGCACTACCCCTAAGCCATCTTACCCCTAAGCCACCTTACCCCTAAGCCACTTTGGTGTCGTGGTTTGGTCAGAGTCTGATGTGCTGACCCTAAGAAGCTTATCGGCGTGTCGGATTCTGATCGGATCGAGACACCAACTCACATTTGGACTAAGACTGACTTGGAAGATAGCCATACTAACATGAAACGACGAGGTTCTAGTATCCTCTCATGTTAGTGACCCTCAAACGACACACAAAGTGTCTGGGTTGAAGACGACTGACGACAATTATGTGAAGGCTTATTTTAACTATAGGTTTCTTAACACCTATTTTGATTACAGGTTTCTTAACACCTACATTTAACATAGATGTGTCGTAGATTTACACTGGATGACCTGTATTGGGATATGTACTGGATGGTATATTGAAAAATCTAATGAATACTACTGACCATAATAATCATACACTGAAGTAGTCCACACTGATAGACTGATGCACATTAGCATAACCCCACAGAGTGACATTATAATCCACTTGCTGTTTCTGTTGTACATATATTCAAAGGAACCATATAGTTACAAATAGCTTATATTATGAAAAGCACATGCATAACTTTTCCAGTGCAGTATTGATTTGTTTCCACACAATGATGTGTGGCTTTTGTGTAACATTTCGCACATTTCATGTCAAAATGTTAAGTCTGCATACATATAAAGATTGTGTTTGATTAAGCATGTAACCTGAAGATCATAAAGTAATCATAAAGTTTCCAAAAAATACAGTCTAAAGCTTCCCCACAGTAATCACAAAGTTTTAAAAAATACAGTCTAAGGTTTTCCCACAATAAGGGTGTCCAAAGCACCTGCAATGGCGTAAGGGAAAGTACCTAGAAAAAAGGACAGGCTGGGCCTGCACAGACAGGAGAGGCCCAGATGGCCATTACGTAATTGTGAATGGGAAAGTCCCTAAAACCCCGGGTTTTCTTATGTAATGGTTACGCAAACTCAAACTCGTCGTCAAATGAGTCAAAACAATCGGAAAAAAAACTGTAATAGGATAATTTAATGTAATAGTATAGTAACCGTTCTGATTCTCACTCCAATCCAGAAGGTGGCGGTAATGCACCTAAAAACTGTTTGCCAACTGCCATGAAACAACAAAAGAAGCAACAGCCACAAATTGCTGCCACCTGCCATTGCTGCACCACAAGCACATCACCATTAACTGCGACAATGAAGCAGTGGTAGCCATCCTCGACAAGGGCCACTCCTCTTCTCCCACCATTATGCCTTTCATTAGGCGGTTAACCTGGCTCTTAACCCTGTAAAGCCTGAACCATCAAATAATTGCCAGAAAATTCTAATTCTTTGAAAATGGAGTGTTTATTGGACCTTCTGACAAATAAAAAAAAGAAATTAAATAGCAATTTAATTTCTAACCCTAACCCTAAAAATATCTTTATTATGAGTTATAAATATCTCAATTTCTACTCTAAATATACCTAATTATGTAATTTGAACCTTTAATTAGTTTACTTAAATAATAAAAAGACTATGTTGCTGGAATGTATAATGTATGAAATACAATAAAATGACGATTGACAGATTTGCAAATAAATTACCTTATATACCTGCTGTATCTATTTTGATACACACATTTTCAACACGGTTTTACTATAAAATAAGTTATGAAATATGAAGTAGTTTTACATTGCATCAATCCAGTAAATATTCCTATTGAAGTTTCAGTAACAATTTGAAAGTTTTTCTTTTCAAAATTGGCAAAAATATCCCTGAAAAAACACTGATTGACAGATGCCATTTTGGATGTCTCAAATGAAGACCCTCTGGTGCATGAATTACTGTCCCTGGTGGATTATCCGTGCACTACATGTATCTGATTGTATATATCAGGTTTTTCCGGAAAAAAAATATCACACTGATGATGTAGAGGTCTCAAAAACTCATGTATCAAATATGATTCACTTGGCGTTATAGGGTTTTAATAACCCATAACTACATAATTAAAGCCAAGCACATCCCCGGGTGCTCAAACACCATAGCTGACTCCCTGTCTCGCTTTAACTTTCAGGCATTCCGGAGACTCTGCCGACACACCAGCCTAGAGCCCCTGCCTATTCCACACATCTCTGCCCTGATCCTCAAATAAGCCCAAATCGGAAATCCTGTCCTGCAATACTACCTTGAGGCAGCCAAACATTACATGAGAGCGGGCCTAGCTGCATCCACCCTGAAGGTCTATGATTTGGCCTGAAGAACTTTTGCCTTTTTCTGTACCTCTATCAGTGTGCTTCTCACACCTATCCTTATACCCACACTCTGTGCTTTCCTTACCTACTGCCGAGATACTAGGTGTTTTTGTCCTCCCTATAATGAAAGCCTGCTGGCAGGCATTCAATTCTATGCCAGGTGCCTCAACCCCTCCTACCCTAACCTGTTTGCCAATCCCGCTATTAAATTGCTGCTAAAACATATATCTAAAGCCTCATCTCCCATTGCTGATTCTAGGCTTCCCATTACGGTACCTCTTCTGCACCTAATGCTGTCAGCTCTTGAGGAGGGCCTCGTCACCCCCTATGTGTACTGCCTCCTCCATTGCGTTTTCCTACCAGCAATTCTACCTTTCTTCAGATCGGCGAAGCCACGGCTTCCAACCATTTTGACCCACTAAGGGACGTTGCATCTCAGACTTGCAATTTCACCTGACTACTATAGGCTCCACCTCAAGCCTTTGAAAAACGGAGGCCCCGGCTCCATAGTCATTAGCAACCTTCACTCCCACTTCTGCCCCTATAAATCCATGCTTAGGTATCTTAATGCCAGACCTCGCACTCCTCCCACCTCTCCTCTTTTCCTGACGCCTTCCTTCTCCCCCATGTCCAAATCATGGTTCAACACTCACCTAAGATTGGTCCTGCAGAAATGTAACCTCTCCCACCGCAGATAT
Source organism: Hoplostethus mediterraneus (assembly GCA_034670385.1). Classification (NCBI taxonomy): domain Eukaryota; kingdom Metazoa; phylum Chordata; class Actinopteri; order Trachichthyiformes; family Trachichthyidae; genus Hoplostethus; species Hoplostethus mediterraneus. The sequence goes on along the minus strand of JAXDDW010000042.1, from coordinate 3,183,236 downwards.
ACAGGGCATTCTTTCTGGATCGGCGCCGCCCCTTCAGCCACCATGCAGGGAATCTCCCCTGCCTCTCTGCAACAATTAGGTCACTGGTCGTCCCCTGCATTTCTCTCATACATCAGACCTGGCACTTCGACTATCCTGGCCATCCAGCGATCGCTTCAGCCCTAACCAGTTGGTAAGCCCTGCATATTGCTGGTGGTGAGCTAATCCACTTTATCTCTTCCCTCGTCTCCAGCCTCTATCTCTTCTCTAGTCTGCTGCCATCTCCCCCAGATTCTCCCACCTTCTGATGGCCAGCTCCGCCCCGCATCAGCCAGCTCCCTCCCAAGCCCCGGCAGGTCGTAGCTAGCCCAGTTGACCAGTCACCAGATTCAGCCTTTATTAGGAGGCCAGCTCACCCAGCTTTGGCAGCTGGTAATGCCGGTCCGCTGTGGCCAGCTAGCTAGAGGCCAAACTTGCCCAGCTTCATCCAGTCTGGTAATGCTGGCTCTCTGCAGCCAGCTAGCCTAGTCGGTCAAGTCAGTTTAATTAGGTCCCCATCATTCCTCACAAGCGTCAGCCTTAATTAGGAGGCCAACTCACCCAGCTTCGGCAGCTGGTAGGTGGTAGGTGGCACGGTGGCAACCTTCTCACAGCAAGAAGGTTGTGGGTTCGAGTCCCGCCTGGGGTGCTGGTGAGTCTGGGGTGCCCAGGTGGGTTATCTCCCGGGCCTTTCTGTGTGGAGTTTGCATGTTCTCCCCATGTTCACTTGGGTTTCCTCCTGGAAAGAACCCCGTCTAAAAACATGCAATATCCAGTCAACTGTCCCTGACAAAGACAGCGGCAAACACCTGGAGTTGGTCCTCTGCTCCCTGGCCGGCTTGGAGGAGGATCGGTGGGGATGGGATAAGGCAGCAGACTGTTTCATTTGACTTGGACACTTAAAATGCATGTGTGTGTGTGTGTGTGTTGTGCGGCCACTTCCCCCTGCATGTGTGTTCAATGTCGCAATTAAAAGTCGTTCTGACTTCTGACTTTGGTAACGCCGGTCTGCTAGCTAGAAGCCAAACTTGCCCAGCTCCGGCCAGTTTGGTAATGCTGGCTCATTGCAGCCAGCTAGCCTAATCGGTCAGTTCAGTTTATTTAGGTTCCCATCATTCCTCACCAGCCTTAGTTAGGAGAACAGCTCGCCCAGCTTCGGCAGCTGGTAACGCCAGTCCGCTGTGGCCGGCTAGCTAGAGGCCAAACTCGACCAGCTTCGGCCCGGTTTGGTAACGCTGGCTCTCTGCAGCCAGCTAGCCTAGTCAGTTAGTTCAGGTCGGTCAGATCTTCCGTCTCCCTTCTCTCCTTCACTCTCCTCCACCCTGCTCCTCACCGCATTCCCCATCATTTTGTGGGGGGGGGGGCTCTCCTGTCTCCTACCTGCCCCAGGGAGCTTCACCCTAGAGTTGGATACCTCTTGGAGTCTACACCAAAACTATGCTCACGCACATTTTCTCATGTTGTTATTGTACTCATTTTGGGCTATTTAAACTGTTCCTGGGGTCTTTACAAGACGTTTGTGAAGTCTGTATCAAAAACAAATCCTAAAACCAGCTTCTGTGGTGTGTTTCAGTCTCTCATTTTCTCTATTGTAAGAACAGGCTGTTTTGAGGGCATGGAGGTTGTATGTAATGAGCACTGCTCTGATTGGCCGCCTCACTCAGAGCAGTGCTCATTACATACAACCTACACACAATCGCCTGGGAGGCAGAGAGCAGAGCGCTCATGCTGCTCAAGGTAAACAAATAAGTTTGATGCAGAAATCTACCATAACCATGGCGGCCGCTCCAGAGACCATACATGTTTGAGCCGGAGTCTGACCCAGAATGGGAAGAGGCAGCTGAGCGGTTCCACTTTCTCAGTGATAACAATTCTGTGTAATATTGTACTTTCGTGCCTTGTGTTTGTGTATGTGGGTGTGTGAGCCACACTCTCTGCTGTAGCCGGTCTATTTATGGCTCATGTCCATAAGCTTATTGAATACAACTTGCAGACAAGCTAGGATTGACAATTTTGTTGAGCTTGTTAGCCAATATATTATTGAATGCAATCTATTTGCATCCAAACAGCGCAGCCAAACAACCAAACGTGATTGTACTAATGGTGGCTAAAGTTTACCAAGCCTGACACGTTCGACAGACTTATAAAACAGACACTGGTCCCAACAAATAACTTAAAGTTGAGTCCTGACTCCAACCAAATAACTTTACTTTTAATGACTCCAGCTTTAGTTTTCTTACTTCTTCCATGCCCAAATTTGGTATTCTTGGCGATTTGGATCCCACAACACCAAATGTCAAATTTCAGGTCAGTCGGACCAGTGGTTTGGGAGATACGGACCCCCAAAGTTTGAGATTTTGTGCAAAAAGGGGCATGGCCGCCAACCTTTGAACCCTCATATCTCAGGAACTACTGGGCCAATCTTCAAAAAATTGTTAGCGTTGGAAAGGAAAGCGATTCAAAATTCAATATTTTTCAGATTCGAGTATATTGGTATACGTTGACCTCTTGACCTTTGCTATGACCTTAAAATTGACCTTGTGGATCACATGACCTTGAGATTACCTTTCCTGGAATTTAATCTCCCACATGTTAACTAAAATATACAGAAGTTTCAGAGTTATAATATTGTTTAGCAGCAATACAGATTCAAAAATGCATACCCACAGAGATGATTGATATTTTCTACATGCATAGATTCCTCTCATGACCAAAACCCATCTTGGGAGTCAAAATCCACCTGACATGACAAGGAATGCTTGAAGGATATGAAAAGTTTACCTGGGAAATTGTGAATTTAGTCCAACCATATATCTTTGTACATTCTGTATATTAATTTTGCATTTGTATTGTACATATGTTCGCTGTTACATACTAATGATGTTAAGTGTAATATGAACTATTTCAAGCTACTGAAAGACAATGAAAACAGGTAAAATATTGCCTATTGCGTCCTTTCAGTATAAATAAAAGATTAATAATAAAAAAACCAAAAAGATCACATATCACATCACATATTTTTACACAGACATGTTTAGTGATGCCATATCTTATAACGTTGTAGCTACATGGGAATGTGGTGAATGCTGGGTGCCGATTGTCAGGTCATAGAAAAACTGGGCACCAATTGTTACATCATAGACAAACTCTGTAGGCCTATTCTTACTTCATAGTGGCCGTTATATTGTGAAAGAACTGACCAATCACGTTTCAGTATTCAGTTCAAGCAGCCCTGGGAAATCCCCATCCCCATTGAGCACATGGCATTTAAAAATGTAAAGGTCCCATATTATGGGACTTATGCATGTTCCACAGGAAATTACTTCCCTAAGCAGCTGAGAAAATTTCAAATCTGGAAGTCAACCCGTTTTTCTGTATTTTCCTTTTTCCCAAAATGGTGCCAAAGATAGGAGAAAAACAGCCCATTTCAGAAAATGGTTCATTTGGATGTCATAAGGTGCAAATCCAGCCCCTCTCAGAGCATGCCCACGCCCAGTTGAACAACCAATCCCATTTACGTCGTCGCAAAATGCAGCTCACAGCAGTGCCGCAAGCCGTTGCTTATGGTGCATTCCATTGTACTCGGAAATCGATAATTCCGAGTTGGTATTCCTAACTTCCAATATAAATGTGTTCCAGTGCATCTGCTCGGGAAAACATAATCACCCAAAGCAAACTCATGTTTGTATGGCATGTCTCAGAATGTTACAAGCATCTAAACTCAACATCAACTACTACAGCGCCATTAGTGAATAGAATCGGCACATATCACATTCGGACGCCGTTTTTTCCGAGTACACTGGAATGCACCATTACTTTACAACGAGTGAAGCTAAAACAACATATCAGGAGATATATCAACTCTCCAGTTATTATTTTGTAGGATGCAGGCAGCAACATAGATCCCTGCACAGTCTCCCAACACGTGAAAATGCCAGGACAGAGTGGATTAATTTTATTTTTAACGGCTACAGTTTTTTCTGTGTGTGATGATCAGTCCTCAGACTGCTCAGTTCTACTGTTCAGTTCTACCACTGAACAAGAGGGCCTAGCACTGGTCCTGGCAGTTCAACATTTTGAAGTCTGCTGGGGATGTAGTTGTCTATACAGATCATAACTCATTGACATTTCTCTCAAGGTTCAAGATGTCTAATCAGAGTGTGTTCAGGTGGAGTTTTTGCAGCCCTACCATCTTAGTATTGTACACTTACCAGGTGTCAAGTTATCTGGTTTCTTTCCACTCTGGCCACACTTGACATGGCCTGGTACACAATTCCCCCCAAAGGACGCTCAGGACAACTCGTTCCAACTCAGTTCCACTTTACTGATTTGATATTCCTATTATTTTGTTGACTGGTTGGTCCATCAGGTTGAAAACCTTCAGAAAATCATACAAACACAAAACACAAATAAGTTATACAAAATGCCAATCAAACAATTTCAGTTCAGCAAATTATATCACATAATAAAGAGATCCTCTGATGTCACTACAACTTCAAATCAAACATTGTTATTTGGACTATGGCTGAAGAGCTCTCTCAAACAGAAAACAAACAAAACTGATCAAATTGACCTGTATCCAACTATAGCCTACATATGGGCAACCTATAACCAACATTTAACAGTAGGCCACATATTCCCGATCAATCACTACACTACAGTGCTGCACTTCCAACACCAAACAATGGAATGGAAAAAGTCTGTAACTTTACCAGTGGCTCCTTTGGTGTACCATTGAGTGAATCCTGCTTGCTTCTTGCCACTGTTTGAGAAGTGCTGGGAATGAGGCACTCCTCCCAGGTGATTCCACTGTGGCAATCAGCTGGCTGCACTGGCCTGCTTGTGGTGCATCATGGGACCTGTAGTTTGTTTGTCCTTTTTTTTTTTTTTTTGGTGTTTTTTTTTTTTTTTTTCCTTTTCCAGTTTTACCTCAACACCAGGCTTACCAGATTCTTCTATGTGATGGCATCACATATGCCTTACCATGCAAGTGCACAATAGCTGTATAATGTCAAACAGTTGCAAATGCAGTCCAAAGAATGTATACAATAGGCATTGTATGTAACCAATGATCACCCGTCTTTGAATGTATTTGCCTGCCAATGTTGATGGGCCTGTCATCAACCCTTTTTTCTGGGGTTTCTAAGGTTCGTCATGTTCTAACGCAAGTACTCACAAGCACTTCACGGTGAATTCCTTGTTTTGTGAGGTATTGGGTTCTGTAATTGTCTGTCAAGTTAATTCATATGTCACTGTTGGCTGACTGGCTGCACTGGTTGGCCTGCCTGTTTTGTGCCTTGTAAATTGTGTTTATAGCCCATTTCATCCACTAATTAATTAATATATAAATTACATCTGTTAGTTAATACCATTAATTAATACCAAAACATTATGTACTAAGGTATTAAGTAACCACAACTAACTAATGGTTAATGATTCATTAATGGTGAGCTTTGGGAATTCCTGATAGTTCATTCATTAATCCATGTTGATTCATGCATTAGTTAATGTATTAATACATGTTTGTGTGCCCTTATTATAAAGTCTTACCAATTTCCCACATTTACCATAACATATGCACTGTGTATTCTGACATATACAAAATGCAGTGAATCTAGATCGACTTTGAAGAGAATTCAGAATGTGTTTGCAATAGACTGATTTACTGTCATTATAAACAAATAATTCCTGAAATCCGTGTGTGGCAAAATAAACACAACACACACGTGGTTAAGTTAAGGACTTTTTTTAATTTGGTGTTGTAAGGTGAAACTCCACAGAAAACCTCAAGCAGACGCAATTCAACCATTCTTCTCATTCTCTCTCATATAACGTAACCCTCTGCCGTAACACAGTGTACTCCATGAGTTCAGTACCAGTTCATATGAAGGACGTCCATCCTGCCGACACGCAGCTTGTAACTCGTTTGTGGAGGCAAAGTGGACTGAGATACAATCAAGCAGATTTGAACATGTAGAAATGTTAATGGTGGAGCCCAGCCCAGACAACTGACCACCTCCACAGCAGACACCAACACCCAGTCACAAATACACCGTCTCGATCCCAACTGAACCTGTTTTCTAATTTCACCCCGTAAAACACAGCAAATGAGTTTCCTCATTAGCACAGTGGCAACTTAAAACACAATCATTCCTTTCATATTTTAGCCCCGTTTAGCGGACAGTCTCATCAGGACCAGCTTGAAGAGTTTGGTGTTTTCATCAAGGGCACTTTAACAGGATACAAAGAGCATGTTCACGCTATGTCCGCTGTTGATGGTGATGACTCATTTTGCTGTTGCAGGGATTGAATCTATAACCCTTCAGTTATGGGGGCTACATCTCTACCTCTCACCCTGGAAGGTTTAAAGTAATAATCCGCAATATTTTCTTGTGTGTTTTTGCTGCTATCTACACTATATTGCCAAAAGTATTGGCTCACCTGCCTTGACTCGCATATGAACTTAAGTGACATCCCATTCTTAATCCATAGGGTTTAATATGATGTCGGTCCACCCTTTGCAGCTATAACAGCTTCAACTCTTCTGGGAAGGCTTTCCACAAGGTTTAGGAGTGTGTTTATGGGAATTTTTGACCATTCTTCCAGAAGCGCATTTGTGAGGTCACACACTGATGTTGGACGAGAAGGCCTGGCTCTCAGTCTCCGCTCTAATTCATCCCAAAGGTGTTCTATCGGGTTGAGGTCAGGACTCTGTGCAGGCCAGTCAAGTTCATCCACACCAAACTCTCCCATCCATGTCTTTATGGACCTTGCTTTGTGCACTGGTGCACAGTCATGTTGGAACAGGAAGGGGCCATCCCCAAACTGTTCCCACAAAGTTGGGAGCATGGAATTGTCTAAAATCACTTGGTATGCTGAAGCATTCAGAGTTCCTTTCACTGGAACTAAGGGGCCAAGCCCAGCTCCTGAAAAACAACCCCACACCATAATCCCCCCTCCACCAAACTTTACACTTGGCACAATGCAGTCAGACAAGTACCGTTCTTCTGGCAACCGCCAAACCCAGACTCGTCCATCAGATCGCCAGATGGTGAAGCGCGATTCATCACTCCAGAGAACGCGTCTCCACTGCTCTAGAGTCCAGTGGCGGCGTGCTTTACACCACTGTATCCGACGCTTTGCATTGCACTTGGTGATGTATGGCTTGGATGCAGCTGCTCGGCCATGGAAACCCATTCCATGAAGCTCTCTACGCACTGTTCTTGAGCTAACCTGAAGGCCACATGAAGTTTGGAGGTCTGTAGCGATTGACTCTGCAGAAAGTTGGCGACCTCTGCGCACTATGCGCCTCAGCATCCGCTGACCCCGCTCCGTCATTTTACGTGGCCTACCACTTTGTGGCTGAGTTGCTGTCGTTCCCAATCGCTTCCACTTTGTTATAATACCACTGACAGTTGACTGTGGAATATTTAGGAGTGAGGAAATTTCACAACTGGACTTGTTGCACAGGTGGCATCCTATCACAGTACCACGCTGGAATTCACTGAGCTCCTGAGAGCGACCCATTCTTTCACAAATGTTTGTAGAAACAGTCTGCATGCCTTGGTGCTTGATTTTATACACCCGTGGCCATGGAAGTGATTGGAACACCTGATTTCAATTATTTGGATGGGTGAGTGAATACTTTTGGCAATATAGTGTATCTCCGATTGATATACCACAATACTGATACTGAAGTCTTTCCTGGTGCACAGGAAGTGATGCGCTTTATGTTGGAATAAATAGAACTGGGTAGCTAGCATGAGCAGCGATAGCCACCATGGCTGAACAGACAAAGAAACCTACTGAAACACAGCAGAACATCCAAGGAAATAGATATCACAGTACTGGAGACACTTTTTGATTGACAGGTGATATAGAATCTTGCGGATTACCACTTTAAGCGACCATTAATTACCTCTAGTTAAAATCCAAATGTGATGTTTGATGGATGTCATTCTTCTGGACTGAAATCTGGAAAACAGTCCCAGTCTTAGACATGGCAGATAGGGCTAGTTGTAGGGTGTGTATTGTATTTGTGTGTGTGTGTGTGTGTTGGCACTGCAAGTGACAGCAGACAGTACAGTGTGTGGGGACAGCATTAAGGTTTTGGTGTCACTGGTTCCCTGGTTTCCCTTTTTAAGCTTCGACAGCAGCAAAGGTTTTAGTCCGGCTGGGCAGCTGAGGGGTGGAGGAAAGACAACCCAAACCTCATGGGACTCACAAAGTAAAAGGCACTTCAAAAAATCGTAACAAATTCCAGTGTTACTATATATGTATCTTTCTTTCTCTCTGTCAATATATAGATATATATATACTGTATGTATACACAGGCATTTTCATATAGGAAGGAATGCAAAGATAAGGGAGTATAAACACTTGACATTAGATATATAATATATAGAATAATACAGTAATAATATATACGTAACCTTTTTTTATCGTAGCTGGCGATTATAGGAGATACAAAAAGGAGAGGACTGAGGTGAGAAAGCGCATATTGTGGGTTTGTCGAGGTTTTTTGAGAAGGAAATATTCATGGCAATAGGTTTCAGTTGTTGTGCACAAACTGAAAGAGTTGCATAGGCAAGAAAACAAGTGGTTCCTGGTCACTCGGTTTTTTACAATTAAAGAGGTAAGAAAGAAACAAATAAATACAATTCAAAACAACAAACAACATAGAAAGCAAATGAGTGACAATAGTGAGGTCCTATCCAAATAGATAGTGCAGATTGCTTTGACTTCCTTGAAGCAAAAAAAGAAAAATACATTTTCTTTTCTCCAAAGAATCTCAAAGAAGCAGGAAATGCTTCCTAGTCAGCAGCTGACTGGCAGGGCCTGGTGGAATGGTGAGAGTGTATGAAGTGTGTGTGTAAATATATACTGTATGTACTGTTTATGTATCTTCAGGTTAACACAGCTGCTTTGTGGTAACCTTACAGTTCAGTGTCTTGGTACTGGTGAGAGTTGGGGGTATAGTACCCTGGCTTGGTGTGGTACTCCTCCTCCTCACTGGGGTAGGAGGGACAGCCCTCTTTGGAGGATGATGGAGTATGGGGTTCAGGACAGGAGCTGGAGCTTGTGGGACACAGAAAATACACAACTTTCAGTTTCACAAAGAGTCACATGGTCACATTCATAGAGGGCTTTCAGGTGATGTAACACACCCTATGGTGGCCATGTTGGAGGGTCTCAGGTCATGGGCAACAGTGGCAGCTGATTGCGCTTGGCCGTCCCATCCAATTTAATAGACATTTCTGTGCTGTTTGTGACTGGGAAAGGATCACTAATCACTAATACATCTGATTTTGTGTTTAGATAATGTCAGCTTGTTAGCTAGCTAACCAATAGTTAGCTAACCATCACTAACCATCTTAACAAATCTGAATTGCTCATTAGGTAACACATCCAGTACAACATATCCAGTGTTTGTTCAGGTTAACTGAGCTGACTCTTCTCCAGTGTTTTGGAGTATAGACTAGGGCTAAAGACTGTCAGTCTACTGACAGTCTACCTGCTCATGCTATTCACTGAGAAAAATGACTGAATTGATCAGACACACAATATCTTTCAGGTATCTCTCTTTTTCTAGCCTAGCCAATTCTCCAGTGGACCTCCATGATGGCACCAGGCGTGGTTGCTGGGAGATTTGTAACATAACTGTACAGCCTCTATAGCGCCCTGCTTTATTTTATCATATTTAGCAAGGGAATATGTATATGTATATGAAAATGAGTGCAATACAGTATTTACAACAGGAAGTAAAAATAAGCCAAAACCATACAAGTCAACACAAGCTTAAAATGGTATTCTGGCACAATTTGACCCACTAACAAAGTGAATGGTCTGTGCAGGTAACACTGGGGTGAGGAGATTCCAGCAACACTTGCAGGACTGACTAGGGATGTGGACCATTTTCTCATGGGTGACTATTCACTGCATGGTCTAAAGGAATGTTCTGATATTCAATTTGAAATTTACAAAGGCTGAAGCAGATTATAGATACAAAGCATCACTCTGATCCTACAGTGCAAATGGGGGGTGGGGCATACATCATTTAAATGAAAAGCAATACAATATAAATGAGATACAGTGCAGTAGGAAAAATATACTTGTGCAATCTCCCAGAGCCCATACGTTAAAAACCTTGGGGTAAAATTCGACCCTACCCTCTCATTCAAGTTGCACATTAAGGAGATCACTAAAACAGCGTTTTATCATCTTCGCAATATTGCCAAAATACGACCCATGCTAACAGAGGCAGACGCAGAAATTTTAGTACATGCCTTTGTATCATCCAGAATCGATTATTGCAATGTCCTTTTTTCGGGCTTACCTACTGGGCACACTAAAAAACTACAACTGGTCCAGAATGCTGCTGCCAGAATCCTGACCAAAACTAGGAAATTCGACCATATAACTCCCATTCTATCCTCATTACACTGGCTACCAATTCAGGCCAGGTGTGACTTTAAGGTGCTTTTACTTACATATAAATCATTACATGGGATGGCACCGTCCTATTTAGCCAATTTCATTAAACCATATAAACCGCCACGCGCCCTCAGATCTCAGGATGCTGGCTACCTGTCTATCCCAGCAGTCAAAAAGAAAACTGCAGGTAACAGAGCCTTTTCCAACCGGGCTCCCTATCTCTGGAAAAGTCTGCCTGCCTCAATCAGAGGAAGCCCTTAGAGACTGTGAAGCCCTAAGAGACTGTAACGGTGATTAAGGGCTATACAAATAAATGTGATTTGATTTGATTTTATATAAAATGCAATACAGATATGTAGAGCTATATGAAATGTGTGCAATTATATAAAGGTGTGCAAAGAATTTTGATATGCACAAAGTCGAGCAATGTAAACAGATGACGGAGGTATTAATACTGATACTGGTATTAAGACAGGAACTAGTGGTACAAAGGGGAGGGGAGCAAGTCCATAAAAGGGTGAAGCCGGTAGAGGAGGGGGGTGGTGAACCGTAGCCAATGATTGGGGTGGGTCACGTAGATGGGAGTGGTTCAGTGGTGTGGTTCAGGTGGGTAACAGCCCTGGGAAAGAAGCTGTTTCTGAGCGTGGAGGTTCAGGCCCAGAGGGACTTGTAGCAGATCCCAGGTAGCAGAGGGGAGAACAGACTATGGCTGGGGTGGTCCTCTCCGTAGACAACGTCTTCAGTAGATGTCCTGGATGGCTGGGAGCTGGGTGACAGTGATGTGCTGGGCAGCTTTAACTTCCCACTGCAGGGCTTTCTGGTCTGAGATGCTACAGTTGCCGTACCACACTGAGATGCAGTTGGTCATGATGCTTTCAGTGGGGCAATCATGATGTCAATGAGGGCAGACATTGTCTCAGTTCAAATGTTTTCCTGCTAGTTTGGCTAACTCCATATTCCTGGGTGGTACAAAATAGCTGGATGGAGCCAAGCTGCCTTCCACTGAACCAGACTGTTCTTTACTTTCTTAAAGTTTGCTTGAAGTGGCTCAGTACTAGCAGCTAGTACTGGAATTGTTGCTGGAATTTCCTCTTTGCCTAAAAACACAAGCTTCCCAGGGTGCACTACCACTGATGAATTGCAAAATTGGGAGGTAAGCAAGCATTGCTGAAACACAAACAGGGACACACATACACACTCACAGAAGAGCTTGGCAACACAGTCCTATGGCAGTAGAAAGCCTACCCGATAGGCTGTGGGCGGTTGTGGTCCAGCTTGGTGGTCTTCAGGGGAACAGCATAGATGTCTGGATGCTTCTGAGCGATTTCCAACTGGACAAGAAAGAGGACAGGAGGGATTCACTGAAGATCTATGAGTTCATGGTTAAATAATTCTTTGTCACTGGTATCCAGAGTTACATGCAGTTCCTAGTTAAAAGGCCTTCTGACACTATGTTCACATGCAAGGAGAAGGGTTAGGGTCACAGCAAGAAGATCATCAGTTCAAATCTCAACCCTGGTCCTTTCTTTGTGGAGCTTTGTGGGTTTCCTTACACATTCCAAAGACGTGCAATTCAGGTGAATTGAAGGCTCTGAATTGTTTCCTATTACTACTGGGATCACCAATTGTTTCCCCTATATTAGAGCTACTATTGCTCAGTCAAAGAGGGAGAGGGAATATTCCATTAACTGGTTTATTCATGGGAAATGGAGACTCAATCACAGCATATCAATTGTTTATGGAAACAGATTAAAGGAAAATATCCATCCTCAAATATTCTTACAATGTTATAATATCCTCAATCTGTGATGTTCAATGCATTCCAGGAGTTATTTTGTGGTTTACCTTTTTATTGTAGCCACTTTCCCTCAACCTGCCTTGTCTACTTCTATTTCAGTTAGTGATTTCCTACACTTCCCAGAAGGCATTTTGACAAGCCCCACAGAATGAAACTTGTATTCAGCTGTGGGTTTTATGTATAGGTGGAGATCACTCTCCTACACAGAGGGTTGGACGTTACACAACTCAGACACCTCTGCCCCAAGCTGAAGTGAATGGAAATTTCGAGCTGAGATTGCAGAGATGCATATATGTCAAAATATTACCAGTGACACATTATCTAAATTGTATACATGAAGCAACTACAACCATCCCGATTGGCCTGATTTTGAAAATTATACTATATTCTCAACAGTTCTTGTCTGAAACAACATAACACGTGATTAATCTATTTCATCACTATTTCATTACCAGTGATTGGGTTGATCTGAGCCCAAAGACAGATCTAACACAAGACGTGATTCTCTGCCCTCTAGATGTAGAGGTGAATGTGATGGGAAATGTTGCTCCAGCACTGTTTTCTCTTTTTCTGCCAGGTTTCTGTGATGTTGTGCATTCTTTTTCATTTTTTTTAATATCATCGTTAATACTTTCAGTGTTCATGGTCAGGCATAGTTTTCCCCTAACAAATTAAATAAATAATCTTTGAATAACTGCTGCTTTTGAAATACACACCAAACAAGTTTACCGAGTTTAAACAGCTAAATCATTTGGCTTCGATTAAGGTTGATTTTAGCCCACTTGAACCAGTTTCTACAGAATGATATTGGGACCAGTGTGAACATTTCATGACAGCAATGAGTCGGAGCGTCCATGACCTAATAATATTGTTCCTTCCTGATTTCTCAATAAGGGGTGAGCTGTCTGGTTTCCATTCCAGTTGGACTGAAAACAACCATCTAATGCAATGAAGAGTACATTGTGCTATATTTCTGTCGAGTGACCCATTCACTGATATTCCCTGATTTTACTTTGGGATACACCTCTCAAAATACAATGATATTCCAGAAATCCCATGATGCCTGAGCTATACCCTATCTCAAACCCACCTTGGCATTCTGGGCCTCCTGCAATTCTAGCATCCTCTGGGCTCGGGCAAAGTGATCCATCTTCTCAAAGGCCTTGATCTTCCCCAGGAAGGACTGCATGGACGGGTCTTCCACGGGGCTCTTCTCCCCTACCTTCTCCTGCTGCCTACAGGCTGCCACGGTTGATCTGTGAGGAGCGTTGGACGAATTAACTAGGGCATCCGCTGGGGTCCCGCAGCTGCTGGGCTTGAGCCCGATGGCGGGCAGGGGCACTCCGAGGGGCCGGGACTTGCCGAAGGAGTTGAGGTGGTGAAGGGGAGGCGGGGGTGGTGGGCCAGAGGAGGTGGTGGCTGAGCGGGAGATGGGGGAAGGATCGTTGTTGCTGCTGCTGGCGGGGCTGCTGCTGGACGGGGAGTCGTAGCTTTGGCTGGCGCTGGGGGGTGGAGGGTGATGCTGACGTTGGTGGTGGTGCGGGTGGGTGGAGCCTGATGCCAGCACCGCCTCCTCCCTCAGAACCAGCTTCACCTGACCGAGAAGAAGCAGGAGTTAGAGCAGGTGCAAGTACTGTGCGTTCATACTACCCCACCTGCTAGCTGCATTTTGTGAAAAAAAAAGCAAAAAAAAAAGAAGCTGGTTGCAACACATAATTTGTTGCTGCCCCTATCAGCAACCCTATCAGCAAACAGTACTGATGTCCAGCTGCAGAAACTCGACAACACAGCCAATGTGATCCATAGTGACTGTATGATCAGAACACCTACTACCAACTTTACTACCGCTACTTTCTCCATTTCCATTCTGGTTGTGGTTGTTGTCTGAAACTGGCAGCTGTCTACATACCCTGAAATCTTGCCTCTTCTTCATTGTAATTGTTCAGCATACAAAAAAACAGTCATCTGGTCTCTGATAAAAAGTTCTTTTTAAAAAAAAACTATTATTATTATTATTATTAATTTTTTTTAAACTTTTTTTTAAATATTTCAATATGCTCGGCTCTGCCTAAAAGGACTCCAGTTAGTGTGCCTTTCCAAAGGAGCTGCTCCCCATTGACTTTCATGTAAAAGTGGCACTGGCAGTTTGAAAAAGAAAAAAAGCAGTAGTGTGAATGTGTCCTTAGTTATTAGCTGTTGTCTTGTTATACCATTTTCTGATCACATATTTTAGATTATCACTGTGCAAATGTAAGCCTGGAGGTAAAAGACATTTTGAAATTTGGTTTAACCATCTGTAAAAATCTGAAACAGGAGTGACCTGTCATAGTAACCGTAGCAACGTCTGTATTAACTAGACCAGTCCTATGCGCAGTGTCAGCTAGCCAACATGAAGCCCCAATTTGTATCCCCACATACTGTTAACTCCTTAGTATACAGCTAACAAGCCAGAAGGCTAATTTAGCAACCTGATGTTAATGTTAACATGCGACTACAAGCCACTGCTAATGCTTAATACATACGTGCATACATGATACGTGCATACCTAGTGCAATTCACATGTGTTAACAAGACAGCGATGGTTAGATGACCTGATACTATGGATCGCTAGCTAACAATTATCTCCAGACTAAATGGATCACTGGCAAATGATCAGTTCCCAGTCAGAAACAGCCCAGACATTAACCATGTCTTTTCAATTCTGTTGAGACGGCCAAGTTGTATGTTTAGAAACACAGCCACTGTTGCCCAAGACCTCCAATATGGCCACTAGAGGGCGAGCCTAATATGTTTGTCTAGTATGGCACCTCAGCTCACAACTATTCTATATACTCCACTAACACTAGGAATTATTCAGTTCATAAAACAACTGCTACAGAAAAATCACTGGTCCAAGCTACAGGGCAGTAGTCTGCAGGATCTCATGCCAACCACACGCTTTTACAGATTAACACACCTTCAACTGGTTAGTGAAATGAGCTGATGTAATGTTTGGTTGGAATGAAAATCTGCCTCTAGTGTCATGATGACAATAACTGCTATAGGGTACACAAGCCCACCACCTTTTTCCACAAGCACAGGGGAATTCTGGGTACTCTTCTGGTCCAATGAGCTGCTGTTGGAGGAGTCAGAGCTGCGGTATGCATGTTTTCTCCAAATCAGCCCATTCCTCAGCGGGAAAGGGAGTTTGTTCCTTTGGAAGGAGGCAACGAGCTGGCAGAGTGGGAGTCGGAGGTTAGAGGGAGAACCGGCTTAAACACTTAACCTAAACTAACCTACCAAAACTAACCTAAACTAGTACGTCTCACATCTCAAAGCCCAATCGCAGCACACTACCTAAATCACCTAAAAACACAATAAGCCACTGCCAAATGTCTGTATATTCCAGTGTTAAGCTAAAAATACCCTCATCATATCCATGCCATATCCTTCACCAAAATAAAACTGACAATAGTGGAGGAAAGTATGAAAAAGGAAGTACATTATGATGTAAGTGATGGTTTGAAGAAGATGTGTAAAGATGTGTGAGGGAAATGAAAAAGAGAAATGCCACTGCAGCTGTTTGGCAGTTCTTGGGAGATATTGGAACGCCAATTGAATTGTTTTTTCTTGGAGTAATAAGGCTATTTGACCATAGCCCTGTTACATTTGGGTATGTTTAGACTTGCCTAGCTTATTTCCAGCTCTTTCTGTCATCTGTGATGTCAGACAATGTTTATCCAAGCTTGTTTAGTTGACTAGAAGCACTAAAAATTAAATTTTGATTTAAAAAATAATAATAATCCATTTCTGTTATAATGATGTAGCAGGAATTTGGCATCTAAAGTAAACAAGGTATTATGACTTGCATTCCTCGGGTATTATTTTAATACCATGATGAGATCGTTCATCCCGGTAAAATGAAAACAACATTGTGATATGGAAAAATTGATAACTGCTAGTATTCTTGGCCGATAGTAGTTAATATGACCTGCCTTATGTCAAAATTTGATTGATGACCCCCTTTTGATTGATGTTTTTATTGATGACCTATTGCCCTCCATTTGATTGACAGCCTGTCAGTAATTTGTCAGTTTTGAATGATGACCTGTGTGATGTGTCATGTTGTGACCTTTTAATTATTTAATGATCCTAATGATGAGGTATTTCCGAGCATGTGGGTAGAGGCGTCATTCATTTGTTCTTTTGATCCTGAACGGGTGTATTGACCAAACGTGGGTCATTGGGGGTTGTGTGACACCTGGGGCCAAATGTATAAACCATGCGTACACACGAAAAGTGTACGTACGTCACTTTCCACGCAGGAATCCAAATGTATCAAAATCCACGGGCGGCGAGAAAGTGCGTACCGGTAAGCACTTTTGCCCGTGGATTTTTATACATTTGGAAACTTGCGTGGAAAGTGGCGGTGGGAAAGGTGCGCACATTTCACACCGCCACTTTCCACGCAAGTTTCCAAATGTATAAATCTGGAAATCATTACCAATCTGTTATGATTTTAAATGATTTAATGCTCCTATTGACGAGAAGCTATTTCTGAGTGATAAATTAAGTGTATTTGTCCTGAACAAATCGCGATGCTAAGTCTGGATTGTGCGCAAGGCTGTGGGGGAGATATCAATCATTTAGTTTTACGATCGTAAATGAGGCTTATTGTCCAGATCAAACATGATAGGTGGCGCTCCTAAGACTGAGGTGTGCGCAAGGCTGTGGGCGAGACGACAATCATTTGGTTTACGATAGTAATTGAGGTTTACTGCCCAGATCACACGTGACATTTTGATGCACTAAAGTTTGAATTGTGCGCAAGTCTGAATTGTGAGAGTCGTCTTTGGGGATATAAGGCGCACAGAGCCGATGTATTTTGACCAGTCGTAACGTATCCATGTTGCATAGATGCTGCATGGTCACATTTTTCAGACAGGCTTCAACGCTGCAGAATCGACCTAACCTATACAAGATGTTTGTTTACTGTAAGTATTCTATTTAACTATGTCATATTCTATTCAAACGCTAACCCATAGTTGGATGAAAACTAATACGATATGTTACAATACGATATGTTACAATACAAGCCACGGTAAGTCTGTTGTATTCTATGCAGGTGTCTTATTAGATTGAGTTGCATTACCAAGTCTTGTCATTACCAAACTATGTATCACATATACATGATTGTCTATGTTTTGTATCTATTTCTCTCTAGAATCACAAAATATATTAGATCGGACCAGGAACAGAAATTCTGATACCCGTGCGGGTACTGGTCAGACACGTACGGACAAAGAAAATAAACACCCTAACAAAAGTAGGTTTTTATTCTACATTCGGGCACATATTTTTAAAACCAGGTTCTTTCAAATGAGTTGAACTTTCTAATGAGTTGTACATTTCATTTTTGCTCCTGCATTTCTTAGGTCTTCTAGGAAAAAAACACACCACTTAAAGAACGGTTTCCTCAAAACACCAGTAAGTATTTGATATAAATCAAAATTGAAATGAAAAAATAAACGGCAAATCTCAGTGTTTTTTCTTTTGGTTTTTTATTGAAGGCGAGGCGTTAAACAAGCTTGAACAATATGGGGCGGATCTACTAAGATCCCAAATACAGGGTACTAATTTGCGTGTGCATTCTAAAAGTTTGCGCGTGTGGTTGATGAGCGTTTTGCGGGTGATTTACTAAGAATGCGTGCGTAAATGACAACAGGTGCAAACGTGGTGGAGACAGCAGTATTTAAATGAGGGTTTTGCGTGTTTAATGTTTTGCACCATGGAGAGTTTGGATGGGCAACAGAACCGCAAGCGCAAAATGAAATTTGCGCCTATAGAATTAGAGGTGTTAGTGGAAGAGGCAAATAAACATTTGGATGAGCTACAGCAAAAAAATCTGAATATGACAAAAAATAACACTATTGGGGAGATCATCTGTGAGAAAGTAAATGCCGTTGGTAAAACAAGAAGAACAACGGATGAAATTAAGAGAAGATGGCAAGATATAAGACGAAGAACAAAAGAAAAATTGGCTTATAATAAAACCTCAGCAAAGAAAACAGGTGGAAGAGATGCCTCTAACTAACATTGAGCAACAAGTGCAGTTCAAGTGCAGTTTCTATGTCTCCTTCTCGCTACAATAACGGCAGTCATTTGTGCACAATTACGCATGCAGGGCGTTTGCACCTTCTTTTGAAACGTATTAAATACAGACGCAGTCTCCATCAACGAAATTGCGTTCAGGTTTGATAGATCACAGTGCGTGTGCTACATTAATCTATTTACATTTTCTCCTCCCAGTATTTTGCTAAATAGCGTGTAAACGCCCCATCTTGCATATTCATTGAGGCAAAAGTACTAACTGGATAAGGCGTGTTATTTTGCACATTTGCAAGACGCAGTCCTCAGTGCGCGCTGTTAGTAGATCAGTTTGTACATTTATTTGCGCGTGCTATGAGTTTGCACACCTTTTTACACACGCAAACCTTTAGTAGATCCGCCCCTAAGGGGCGGATCTACTAAGATCCCAAATAAAGGGTACTAATTTACGTGTGCATTCTAAAAGTTTGCGCGTGTGGTTGATGGGCGTTTTGCGGGTGATTTACTAAGAATGCGTGCGTAAATGACAACAGGTGCAAACGTGGTGGAGACAGCAGTATTTAAATGAGGGTTTTGCGTGTTTAATGTTTTGCACCATGGAGAGTTTGGATGGGCAACAGAACCGCAAGCGCAAAATGAAATTTGCGCCTATAGAATTAGAGGTGTTAGTGGAAGAGGCAAATAAACATTTGGATGAGCTACAGCAAAAAAATCTGAATATGACAAAAAAGAACACTATTTGGGAGATCATCTGTGAGAAAGTAAATGCCGTTGGTAAAACAAGAAGAACAACGGATGAAATTAAGAGAAGATGGCAAGATATAAGACGAAGAACAAAAGAAAAATTGGCTTATAATAAAACCTCAGCAAAGAAAACAGGTGGGGGCACGGTGGAAGAGATGCCTCTAACTAACATTGAGCAACAAGTGCAGTTCAAGTGCAGTTTCTATGTCTCCTTCTCGCTACAATAACGGCAGTCATTTGTGCACAATTACGCATGCAGGGCGTTTGCACCTTCTTTTGAAACGTATTAAATACAGACGCAGTCTCCATCAACGAAATTGCGTTCAGGTTTGATAGATCACAGTGCGTGTGCTACATTAATCTATTTACATTTTCTCCTCCCAGTATTTTGCTAAATAGCGTGTAAACGCCCCATCTTGCATATTCATTGAGGCAAAAGTACTAACTGGATAAGGCGTGTTATTTTGCACATTTGCAAGACGCAGTCCTCAGTGCGCACTGTTAGTAGATCAGTTTGTACATTTATTTGCGCGTGCTATGAGTTTGCACACATTTTTACACACGCAAACCTTTAGTAGATCCGGCCCTAAGTGTATAACGTTTCAAAGTTGTCTGTTGAGGGAGAACCTGAGACACAGGAGCCAAAGGCAAAATGCACAAGATCTGAAAATGGTATAGTATTACAGTATAGTAGTACATCTGATACATCCTATGTTTAAAACTATATTGTCCCTTTTAATCACCGACTAATGGACTATACCATCTAATGTTTCTTGTTTTTTTAGTAAGCGGTGAGGAGGAGACGAGCGCATCTGCGGGGATAGTTTTAAATCTCCAGTCGGACAGCTGGATTGATGAAGACATTGCACTCTGGGATCGAAAAAATAATGATGATTTTATGAGACAGCGCAACAAGTTTTCCCAAAAATTTGATAGCATAGAACAAGCCATTAAGAGACAAAACTCGCTGATACACGCATCACACACAGAGCTTCTTGCTGAGATAAGAGCTCTTCGCCAAAATAGGAGATTTTAGTAGTGCATATACCAACAGTGTGTCATCAGTACTTTTATGGTTTTATGTTTTGTTGGAGAGTACTTTAATAGCAAATGTTTTTTTTTGCTGTTGTAAATCATGAAAAGATTGTACAAATCAGTGAACGGTCGTAGAAATGCAGAGAGAAGCCAGTATGACTTATCCACTAATGATGATGATGATGATGGCGAGGAGCAAGACTGTGGTCTTCAGGCTAGAAACCGGTTTGAGGATGGCAGTGTAGATGATGACTTGCCGCATGACTTTGATGAATTAGACACAGCAATTAGCCACACAATGTAGCTTGTTGATAAAGTTGGTGCAGTATCGGACTAAAAAGTATAGTGAGATGTTTGATACAACCAACCTTTACAGCAAAGAACATGGAACAGGGCTTGATTTTGATAATGATGAGGAGGAGGACGATGAGCAGTTATCAGCTGAGAGCATGGACTATTGTACAGTACACACCCCGAATCAGTCAGGATGTTTTTGAGCATAATAGCTTATCCGGCCAAACACCGAATGTGGCTCAAGAGATGAGGAGGGGTAGTGGACCTTTTCAAACACGAAATATCCCACGGTTTAATGCTGTGGAAGTTAGACAGCCAATAGATTTGAGAAGCATATCTCTTGACAATTTAGAAGAAGTTCCAAATCTATGACTATGACTATAATGCAGACTTGTTTTTAGAGCAGATAGCACAGGTGATGCAGAGTAATGACACATCCATGACAGATGACGAATTAGAATTTCTCGTTACAGTTGGCCAGAACAAAAGTGGTGGAGGATATCGTTTGAAATTAGGGGCCATACCTTATGATGAGACAATACGTAAGAAAAGACCTTGTCTTTACACCCCTCAAAACATAGGTAACAATCTGTGCTTCTCCACGTGTATTGCTCACCATCTAAGCTCAATGCGTGCAATATAAGCGAACGATATCATTACAGAAATAATATACGAAGAGTTAGGGTTTGTGCCTAGAACAAATGCCCGTGAGGAGATGGCTTATGCAGAGAAAATGCACAGAGAGTTGGGGTATACACCTGATCGCAAGATTGGCTTTTCTGATGTCTCTAGATTCGAGAGGCATCTGAATGTGAAAATTCTAATATTCCACCGTTCCGTCCAATAAAGCAAAAAGCTGGAGTTGTATCAAACGAGTGACACGCCCCACCCAGACACTATATGGTTGTATCTACACGATGAACACCTTATTGTGAATAAGACACTATTTTTCGGGGCAATGCATCTCTGCGAATACTCTTACAAACCATGCAATTCAGTACTGGATCACAAATGTAAATTCCACTGTAACGTATGTCTAACAGGCTGTTGCACACACCCAGGTCCAATGATAAAATGTGACCAGTGTAGCCGTATATGTAGATCAGAGCACTGTTATAAAACACATTGTCAATTTTCACAAACACATGGATTTACACCGTGTGAACGTTCAAAATATTGCGACTTGTGTGGTAGATTATATTTTATACCGAAAAACCCCAAAAAGGCCGCCGGCGGTAGCAATATACCATTCCACACATGCTCAAAGAGAAAGTGTAGACACTGTGGAGCACCCGTCATCGACGATCTTCACACATGCTACATCCAGCCTATCCCAGAGGAACATCTAAAAACAAAATACATCTTCTATGATTTTAAGACTCGCTATCATGACGGGAGACACGAGGCAAATTTTGCAGCTGCAATAACATTTAATGACAAACCATGGTGGGCCACTGGTCTCGATTGTGTCCATAAGTTTGTCAGACAGTATAGATGTGAACGGTACAAAAACGATACATTTGTAGCACACAATGCCTCAGGATTCGACAACTACATTATGATGGAGTATTTTACAAGACAGGGCATTACACCTAAACTGGTCATGCGTGGAAGTAGGGTGATTCTGATGTACGACGATGCATTCAAACAGCGTTGAGTAGATGCTTTTAGCTTTCTCCGTATGCGATTGTCAAAAACACCCGCAGGGTATTTTCCCCACATGTTTAATACAAGAGCGAATGAATCCTACATAATCATCATTCGTTGTTCAGGTATAGATCCCCTCAGTCACACAACACTGGCATCATGCTGTATGGCCATCTACAAAACAATTTTTTTACTGGAAGACACGTTAGCTCTCACATACGAGGGAGCATATGTCACACAGCACAAGACCTATTAGAATGTCTCCATCCAGTGGCTTGAGTTTTTAGCAAACCATCACGGTATAGAGATTCAACATGCTCTCAATGCTGGAGAAAAGCAGTTTGGTCCTTTCTTTACAGACGGATATGACCCAAACACACATATGGCCTACGAATTTGCAGGCTGTTTTTATCATGGACGTGATCTTTGCTACAATCTGGCCCATAAAAATCCTGTCACTTGGATCGAATTTGGTCGCATGAAAAGAGAGTTTAGTGATAAAATCTCAGTCCTCAAAAAAGACTATGGTCTCTGCGTGGTAGTTATCTGGCAGTGTGAATGGGAGAAATAGAAGACAGACATCGTTGTACAGAGGTTTATGGAAACCTACAAAGCCCCCACAAGGCTTAACCTGCGAGATGCTCTATTTGGCAGTCAAACAAATGGCTATAAACTACTACACAAAACACAACCCAATGAAAAAATCAGGTACTACGACTTCACATCTCTCTACCCCACAGTGCAGTCTCGCAAGCCATATCCTCTAGGACAGTGGTGTCCAATCATGTGCCATGGAGGGCCGAGAGTATGCAGGTTTTCACTCCAACCAAAGACTACAGCAGGTGATTTCCCTGATTAGTCCCTCCTCTCTGGTTGAAGGTGTGTTAATCAATGAATAGACAATTTACGTACAACAGCAGTATGTAAAGGATTACTACGACAGAGAGGGTATACAACTAGATCCCCAAAAAATCTGCGTTAATAAAGCAGTCAGAAGCTGTAACAAGCTCATTTTGAACAGCTTGTGGAGACGTTTTTCTCTACGTACGGACCTAACTACCACCGAACTAGTAACTTAACGATTCATACAGTTCATGTTTAGCAACATATATGATACGTACGTACGTACGTATGTCAGTTTTGTTTAATCTCTGACACTGTGACTCTGGTGCAGTGGCGCTACAAAACTAGCGAAGCCTCTAGAGCTAGAGATGTTAATGTGTTTGTAGGGGCAATGACCACCGCCCATGCTCATGCTGTACAAGCTTTTGGACAAATTACAAGAGAGAGTCTTATACCGCAACACCGATAGTATAAACTTTGTGTCACGTGATGGGGAATGGATTCCACCATTGGGGTCGTATTTGGGAGATTTGACAGATGAGATCAATGACGGGGAAATCTGTGGCTCCAAGCATGAAGATTATATTACCAATTACGTGTCATCAGGTCCTAAATGCTACGCCTACTGCACGCGTCAAAACAGAGTCATGGTAAAATCTAAGGGTGTCACTCTAAACGCTAAAAACGCAGTAGTTGTCACGCACCAGACACTATGCAGAATGGTTGAAAACTTTGTGGCTAATCAGGCTATAGGGGAGGTAATAACTACCGAGATAGAGACAATCCAGCGAGATAAAGAAAGCTACAGCTTAAAAACGCTACAGTAGTGAAACGGCTGCAGATGGTTTACATCAGCATTTCTGACAAGATTGACAACATTGTTTACATTTATTCATGTTGGCAGCCTCTGTATGATAATCGGTTGAAAATAAGGGACATAAACTTTGTGGAAGGCATACCAGCGTCAGTCTCTGCGACGACTCTCTCCTACCACCACAAAAAAATAATTTGCTCATTATTGATGACTTGATGAATGATGCTAGCGGTAATTTGGAAGTCCAGAATGTTTTTACAAAGTATGTACACCATAGAAACCTCAGCTGTATGTATCTAGTGCAGAACTTATTTATTCAGGGGAAAGCCAGTAGGACAATTAGCTTAAATACCAACTATCTTGTCTTATTTCAAAATCCTAGAGACAAATATCAGATCTGTCTACTGGCCAGACAAATGTTTTCGTTTAAGACAAAGTATTTCTTAGAGGCATTTAATGACGCATCCCATACGGATACCTTCTTGTTGACTTTAAAGCCAAGACTTCTGATTCTCTAAGACTCAGAACGGATTTGTTGTCAGACCACCCGGTTGTCTACGTCCCAAAAAACAAGTGAACCGTCGAAAATGTCGTCACGCATTCTTAGAAACAGAGACCGGTTAAAGTTATTATATAAGGCTCCGCCTGCTATGAGGAAAGTTATTCTGACTACTGCCAGCGACGATTTTATCAACACACTATGTGAAATAGCCTTAAATGTGCTACAAGGGGCTATACCATTAACAGAGACGCAGTATCAACGGTTGAAAAAACAGAAGAACGGACTCGGCTGCTGGCCGATAAGAAGGTTCAAATTTTAAGAAAGAAGAGGTTGATTAAGGGCCAATCCCAATACACCCCTAAACCGTACCCCTTGGCCCTACCCCTCCGTTTTGCGCGTTCACGTGAAGGGGTAGGGCTGTCCCAATACTCTATTTTCGAAGGCGGAGGGCCAAGCCGAAGGGGTTTGTAGCCCTTCAAACGGAGATTTTTCAGAGGCACACTTCAAACCAAGGGCTACCCAGAATGCCCTGCGAATCTCTGGAAGTAACAGGAAGATCATGGGGACCGCTACGCTACCATCCGAAGTGAACCACAAATGTAGTATTTTCTTCGTTAATAAAGAGTTAAAAAATATTCCAACCGTGGTATTATCTTAGTTTAATGTCGTTTCAATGTATTATGGACCGTTTCTTTATAAAAAGCATAACAAAAAAATCGCTAATATGCCGATGTCTCTACTTCGTTAGTTAGTTACGTTACAACATTGTTTTAGGCTGATTTGTGCATGACAGTCCCGCATTTTGACATATTTACATGTCGCATTTCCCCCTTTGATGGTATATGATGAAATATAACTAAAGTCCATCAGCGAAGTTGCTGCACTTGTTACGGTTCCTCTAATATCAGTGCAGACTGGCAGGGTAACGTTAGGAGCACTGTTAACGCTATTCTGTCATGAAGTGGACTGGTAATGAAGCAGTGGTCTTTTTTATTTGATGACTTGTTTGATCGATTGGTAGCGTGAAACGTATAAGTTATGAACGAATCGTGAGCGTCCATGCTTTTCTATCTCCATCAGATGAACGGCAAATGTCACTGTGATAATACCATTGTTGCCATAGTAATCTCCGACAACAAACTCGTCCCGTCTGCTTATCGATGACGTATCAGCGTCGAAGTGCGATCCCAATACTTAGGGAGATATTTTCTACCGAGGGCCAAGGGGTAGGGCCAAGCCGAAGCCATAGGGGTACAAATAAGGATTGGGATTTGGCCATAGTGTATAACCTTTGCGTTTTAATATCGATCATACTTGCTTTGGCTTCATGCTCTGAAAAACTGTTCCATGTGCCAGGGTATTGAACTTCAATGACCCCTACTTCATACGCATCCTTGAGATTTATAGTCTATGCAAATTTTGTTCTGTAATTCCATATCTTATTCTGGGGATAAACTGAAGATGATGCATTACTGGGTAATGTCACAAAAAAACCCTTGTTGGCCATATTAGCGGATATGTGCTTACACCTACTCTACACAATGTAGAATGATGGTTTTGTGTTTAATCATTAGATATGTGACTCTCTGAAACCCAGGAGTTGAATTTGTCGGGCCATCCTAGCCATTTAACCAACACCATTTTCTACGCCCCTCTCTTTTTCTAGCCAATATCTTTTCTATCTTAAACACTTTGTTTTTACCGATGATTACTTGTTGCAACTCTTTCTCATAAAAAGTACCCTGTAACACATCTCCTGTGTGGTCTTTTAATATATAGACGGGGGGTCGGCATGCTAAACGCTGTGTTATTCTAAAATATTCATCTGTAAAAGTTTGTTCATATCCTTTTCGAAAAGCACCGCAAAGCTTTGAAATTCTAACGGTGTCGCCCAGATCAGACTTAAATTCAACAGGTGATTTGGGCTTGGTTTTGTATAGATTGTTAAACACATCTTTCTCATTGTCTTGATTCACTTGATCAGGAGCCATTTTGATCGATCTATGATAAGTGCTGTTAAATTTGATTAACCACCGTTAAATATCTCCACATGCAAGTTTTTAGAGGCCTATTGAAGCGTTCCACCACACTAGCCTTTGTCTCGTTTGACGCTGAGAAATGCTTAATATTATACGTTTCCATCAGACCTTGGAACGACTTATTATAAAATTATTTTCCGGCGTCTGTTTGTAGTTTCTTGGGTACACGTCCATGTGTTAGAATGTCACGAAATGCCTTGGTCACATTATTCCCGGTCTTAGAAGTCAGACAGCGAACCTATGCGTATTTTGAAAAGACGTCAATGACTGTCAAAAGATAACGCACGCCATCGTTTGCATCTGAATACTGGCCCATTTCCACCAAGTCTGCCTGAAACTGTCCATCTATCCCGTTAACTAGAACCCTATTCCTCTTAAAGTTTTTGAATAGCGGTGCATGTAATGTATAAGCATCTTGTTTAAATAATCATTTCTTTATATCTTGTAGAGGTGGAGCCACGCCGATATTTTCTTTTACAGCTGTGTGTAATTTGCCAATACCGCCAAATGACCCTGGGTTTGCAGGGTCATAGTACATTTTCTCAAAGGTACTATCCATGTGTGATGCCGTAACCAAAGGAGAAGAGAATGGGAGTCAAACAGTCTTTATGTTATGGATTGGGTCATTTTATTTTAACATGTTTTATTTTTGCTCATTCATCAACATACATGTACAAATAGATACAAAGACACCCAATCTTATTCACAATATCGATACACCCTACATGATTACTGAAATAAAAATTAATAAAAATAGATATATAGCTTGTTGTCACAGTCAGCTGTATCAATGTTCGTTCATTCAATTCTCTAGAAGGATACCACCCAGCTCTGTACAGCTTCACAGATCGTTGGCAGTGATGAGTTTTTCTTTTATCTCAACCAGTTTCTTGTCAATGTCGCTCTCTGCTTGTAGCTCGACAGCCATTGTTTCAGCCACACCAAGAATCTTGTCAGGTGTTGTATATATATTCAGAGTGCACCCTAAAACTTGTATACATTTTTCTAAGAAAGACTTTGTAAATAGCTTATCACATACTATGTCAGTAAAGTAATAGGCTGGTACTCCATATAGACAGCTATGCCTCCTTTGGCTAGGGTGGTTTGTATGACAACCCCAACAGTCTTGCTCCAGCTTTGTAATAAGAAGCTTTTCGATACATAGGCATGTAGTGGCCTTTAAAAGATCTATAGCCTCTGAAGGTAGACGCGGGGACAAGTCTTGAGCAGGTCCGCCAACATCTGTCTTCGCTTGACCTGTTTGCTCAGCAACGTCAATCCCATTCATATCTTCTTCCACTTCTCTGAGGAATGTGAGGTTCTGTCGGCCTAGGTATTCGCCATGTCCACACAGCCATGGTTTATTTTCTTTATCTTCATCATCATATCCACATCTTGCTGTCTCATCTTGTGGCAGTGTCTTGTTGAACAACTGCTTGCAACATATCCACGGGTCATCACTAGTCAGACGCCGGGGTTTGATTCTTCTGATGGGCGCATTCGGTGCGACCACCGACACATCATCGTATCGGTTCTCAGGGTCCGGGCTCTGATAGCTCAAGTTACCCGGTATGGGTTGATCCTTGATGGGTTGTGAGGGTGTTGGAGAGGTGGCCATAGCGGCTGGTATGCTTCCAAAATGAGCTTCCAAATGATGACGCCATTAGTCTCCGTCTCCGTATTTAACCTTTTTTAAAATGCCGCTTCTTTTTTCTTTTCTTTTTTTCTCTTTTTTCGACCTTCCGGTCAAAAATACGCTTCTGAACAATAGGATCATAAAACAAAAACACTTTCCCATAGCACTCCAGGTGTCACACAACCCCCAAAGACCCACGTTTGGTCAATACACCCCGTTCAGGCTCAAAAGAACAAATGAATGACGCCTCCACCCAAATGCTCGGAAATACCTCATCATTAGGATCATTAAATAATTAAAAGGTCACAACATGACACATCACACAGGTCATCATTCAAAACTGACAAATTACTGACAGGCTGTCAATCAAATGGAGGTCAATAGGTCATCAATCAAAACTGTCAAATATTGACAGGTCATCAATCAAAAGGGGGTCATCAATCAAATTTTGATCGGGTCATATTAACTACTGCCAATACAATGACTGCAATAATACAATGTTGCAATAATTAAAATAAAATAAAATAACCCTGATTGCATAATCCAAGTATTATTGTTATTACCTGTTGGAGCCAATGTTTCCTGAACAATGTTTTTGTATATAGTATAGCAGTTCTGTGCCCAACATTTACCTGCAGCAGTTCCACAAAATAGCTGCACTGTACAATTTTTGACACTGGTCTCCCCTACAAGAGGTAATGTCAATGGACACCAAAGGGATGAGAGGCAAAAGCTCAGTTCTCCAAAAAGAATGGAAATGTCTTTACTGAAGGAAATTGATACCTTAACACTATATCTGTGAGTGTGTGCGCCCCTCACCTTGGGGGTGTCTGGTGGGAATACAGGTGGGGGGCTTGCCCTGCTGAGGACTTCCTGACTGCTGATCCTCCTGATGCGACTCCGGATGTCTGGACTGCACCTGCGCAGGATCTACACACACACACACACACACACACACACACACACACACACACACACACACACACACACACACACACACACACACACACACACACACACACACACACACACACACACACACAGGTCAGTAAGCAGGGCCATGAAGGGGTTGACATTCCATACAAAGAACAAAACCAAGCGAGGTGCAAACGTGAACTGATTATTTCATCACTGATACATCTGATTGATTTTGTGTTTAGATAATGTTGGTCATTGTTTGTCACAAAATGGCATTTATGTAATTTTGTAAGTAAAATAAGATACTGTATGATGAAAATGTATAGTAAAATATGGAAATAATGCACCTTAACTGTGATATAAATTGTACCACGGCCTGGAGTGGGTAATTGCTTAATGATTCCCTATTCAATAGCAACTAGTAACAATGGAATGTTAACTAGTTATCAACTAGTTAATTAACTAGTTAACAAGTGGGTCCCTATGGGGGATATATGTGATTCCATGTGAGGTGGTGACTATGGGGTGGGATTGAGGTCAGGTTGTACCAAGCCTCTGGGTTACGTTAGCTATAGTAATTAGTAATAATAACACTACCCCAACATCCATGGACACAGACTCAAAAAATAATGCAAAACTTGTTCCTGAGTGCATACTAGGGATGCAACTATTGATTATTTTCAAACAATCTAGCAAATCTTACATTGAATATTTTAATAATGCATCATTTCTCAACATTTAAGTGTGACAAAATTTAAATGTCACCTTTTTGACCAATGCACAAAAATTCTACAGTGTAGTCTGTCAACTAAATATGATCACCCTAGAAATCGAAGGTATTAAGCTTTTCAAGATCTAAAAGAACCAAATAGGCATATATCTTAAATTTGTTTTATTGTATTTAATAGTACAATAATAGAAACTAGGCTCATAGCGCTCTGTAGTCTAGGCTATTGTTCTTACTATCATTTTTTAATACATTCTACTCTATAGGTTATATAGGTAATGGCAGGTCACCCGTGGGTGGCAAATCACAATATAGATTATCGGAAAACTTTTTTTTAATTATATGTTTTCTAGAATATTTTGAATTCATATATTCATATTCATTGCAGCCCTATTATTGACACAATATCTTTAAAAAGTAAGATCTAGAAGTTGACCATAGGCCCCACAACCATATGACAGAAATAATAATAATAATAATAATAATAATAATAATAATAAAAAATGTATAATCATGAGTTGGCTCAATCTGTGGTTATGTCAGATTGAAAACAGAGCTGTAATTCACCAGCTGGACTATAGAGGGTAGCAGCACCCTTATAATTAAATGTGGCTAAACTAGGCAGGATGGACTGGGTGCACTCTTTGCTGTAACTTACCTTCTCTGGTGTTCATACCATTTAAGAACACATGAAGAAATGAATATGAGCTGAATATGAGCATCAGTCCAGACTGTGGTTTGCCCTCAGTTCATTTTATTACACTGGTTATCAGATGGCAACATTCCAAAGTATTAGAAAAATGGTCATAGCCACTTTTCAATTTTTAAGCTAAAAAATATTTTTTTAATGTTTGTATTCTCATTGTTTGATCATGTGCTGTTAAATAAAACAGATGAATGTCTGAAGACCGAAAGCTGTAATTGTACATTATCTGCATAAAATGCAAGGGTGCCAATAATCTTGGCCAGAACTGTATGTGCCTATAGGGGAGTCTCTTGTTGTACAGTCTTTGTTGTACAGTCTGATACTGTATGTGTGTGTGTGTGTGTGTGTGTGTGTATACAACATGTCATCCTGACCTCCTCGGCCATGACGGGCTCAGATGAGCGGCTGATGGCGGAGACGTGCGGCTCTCCGTCCTGCTCGTTGTCGGTATAGGCCCCGCCCTCGTCAGCGGTATCGTCCAGGTCGGAGGTCAGCCGGCTGTCCATGCTGAGGTAGTCGGCCGACATGGCGGAGAGGAAGGACAGACGCTCCACATCCTGGCAGTCCAGATCACTCTCTACCCCCTCCAGCTAGAAGAGACACATGATGGATCTTGGGTGTACAGGAAGGAAGGATGGACAGACGGAAAGCACAAGAACAAGAGAGAAGAAAGAAAGACAAACAGAGCCGAGCTGTAGAGCACCACTGGCAGGAAGTTGGAAGACACACAGTGAGCATGCTCAGAGTGCAGACAGGAAGTGGCTGCTGTGACGGTGACAGGAAGATAGAAATGCATTCAGATCACTACAGATTAAGAAGACTGAATAAAAATTAACTGCATACTGTACATTCATACACACAAACACACTGTGATATGTAGTATATATGTATACACTACAATAAAGTGTAAAAATATATAGAAATATGTTGAAAGGGATACTTAAAGTCAGGGTTCTACTGATACAGATTTTTAAATGCTTATATCAATACTGATATTTCTGGATTAAAGCAGTAAAACAGATATTTTGTGCCGATATTCAACATCTTTAAATATTATATACAGTGTATACAAGAATTTTATTCTGAAACATGTTCTTCCTTCCTCGTTTGTTAATGTTGTTTTTTCCAGTCTGGTTTTCAGTCCAACTGGAGTGGATGCAATGAATGTGTGAATGTGAAAGTTGGAAAATACATTCTACTATATTCATGTAAAGTGACCC
Source organism: Hoplostethus mediterraneus (assembly GCA_034670385.1). Classification (NCBI taxonomy): domain Eukaryota; kingdom Metazoa; phylum Chordata; class Actinopteri; order Trachichthyiformes; family Trachichthyidae; genus Hoplostethus; species Hoplostethus mediterraneus. Next base: position 3,151,774 of record JAXDDW010000042.1, on the reverse strand, counting down.
ATCTGTAAACTTTCCTGATATTCCCCAATTTATCAGATTTTCTGACTTCCTCTGCCTGGAATCCACCTCAAAATTCCATGATATTCCAGAAATCCCATGACCAGTGGGAACTCTGCAAAACAGAGGTGTGTGTGTGTGTGTGTTACCTACCTTGCCTTCAGACACCCAGACAGCCTGCATCTGCTGCTCTCTGATGGAGTCTTTGACGCTGCCGTACCAGGCATCGTTGCTTGAGTTCAGATCTATGATGGCTAAAGAGGAGAGCAGACAAAGACCTTTCCAGTAGCAACACACATACACACACACACCTTTGTTTCAACTGCAACTAAAACAGCATTACCAGTGATATAGTGGTAAATATAAAGGAGGATAAACTAGGACATCCAGTTGGTGATCATCCTAAGGGAAAAAAATCAATTGTATTTGATTTGGACTCCATCAGTCCACAGTGAGACATTTTACTAGATGCACACTTTCTATAATTGCACAAGGGGTTCACAAACTTCATGCATGACTGTATGTTTATATATGTATGTATGTGTGTGTGCATGCTCATATATGTCTGCCAAAATCTCCCTGTATGTGTGGTGAGTGTCCAGCACCAACCAGTGAATAAGTGAGAGCAGGTCTTCCTCAGTTTGATGGCCTGTTCGTGGAGTTTGCGGGAGCTGCGGTTGGAGCTGGGAATCACTCTCTGCCTCATTGCCTTGATGCCCTGTTTGCTGTCTGGGTTGAAAAAAATGACAATGGGGTACCACTGGGTGTAGTTCAGGGTGTCCACTGCCTTGGGCGTCACATCTAGCAGGGCGTGCTTGTCCTGTACAGGGTGATGATTGGGGACATGAGATCATGAAAGTAACCATGTTCATAACCAACCACAGTGGCCAGTAGATTCAAAATTTCACCAGACAAGCTGTAGGATCTGTCAATCTGCAGTCCTGAAGGTTGAGTTAATCTCAGTTCACGTCTCCCGCCTGTTTCTGCACTTACTGACTTTCTGACATTCATCCACTCTCAGATATTCTTCCACTCTCATAGTCCTTCAGCCACTCCCCTAGTCCTTCAGCCACTCTCACAGACCTTCAGCCACTTGCACAGGACCTTCAGCCACTCTTCTAGTCCTTCAGCCACTGTCATAGACTTTTGGCTAACATTTTTTTTTTTTTTTTCCAATAACTACTCTAGATGACTATTCTACGGTCCCATGAATATGTTGTTTGATATCAATTTTACAGGTCCTACTACTCTACATTTTAGAGATATTGAATTATAAACTTGACTTATATTTGATATTGATATTGATATTTTGGAACAGAAGTCTCCATACAGTCATGATAAGATTGTGTTTTGTTGGTGAATAAATTATACTTCTGATTTTGTGTGTGTGTGTGTGTTTCATGGATGGGTGTACCTGCTCAATGATTTGTCTGATGGTATTGAGGCGAACCACTCCTGAGGATTTCTCAGACCCAGCGTCTTTCGGCTCCGTTTCTGATATTAGAACACACACACAATGGAAATGTCATATTGAAGAAATGTAAATATAATTTTTAAGCTACATAATTAAACAGGCAGGTAGAAATTCTCACTTGTGCGCGCACACACGCACACATCTACATAAAGAGGGTACAAGAGACTCACTGGCAATAACAAACTGGTCAGGCATCTCAGTAGCCAGCTTCTCATTAGCAGCATCAGCGATGGGGCCAAACAGCACTACAGGGCGCCGGAAACCAGCTGCAAGGACACACTGTTCATTAAAATGCTACTGACAGTATAGAACCTTTACATGATTGTGATCACACACACAGAGCCATTGGCTATGTTTACATAGATGGACTAACCTGGCTAGTGCCCATACTGTGGTTAAGGTCTTATTCAGGTTAATCTGTTTCTATGAACCTTTGGTACCTTGTGATTGAGCCTCCTTGTTGTCATGAATAAACCAGTTAACAAAATATTCCCCCTCCCTCTTTGACTGAGCAATAGTAGCTTCGTACTGCCATTTACTAGGGGTGTTGATAGGAGCAGTCTCTGACTAGACTCTGAAGTGTGAGGTATCTTATAAATGGTGGGAAAAACAAGTCCATATACGGGTAAGGAAGAGGAAAGAAAATAAAAATAAACATACTGGAATGGAGAGAGAAAAATCAACAGGGGGTGTGAAGAGAAAGTTATTTGTGGGTGCAGATAGTTATGCGTGGGTGTAGAGTTATACAAGGTGAAAGTAGCAAACTATGTCCAGAGAAGACTAAGCTGAAAGTGCATAAGCTTCTACACTGTCATTCAGTGACATATTTGTATTGTAATATGATTCTGGCCGCGAGATAGGCCAGCCCTATACACAGTACCTCCCATAGGACCCATACTCAAGGGTCGGCAGAGAGCACACTGTGTTGGACCTCTTCTGTTTGAAACGCTATGTTTATTTATTTTATGTTTATTAATGTTCTTTTCTTTATTTAATATCCTGCCTTCTTGTTCTTAGGCTTAATTGAACCTCTTTTGGTAAATTAAAGGCGCTATTCTGTATATAGTTTGTTTAAAAGTAATTGTTAAGCATGCTTTCCATGCATCTCAATAAGGCTAAAAATAATTTAAAACTGGTTTTGGCAATATAACAAGCATTTTTGGTTAAACCATGCCCACTCCTGTTCTTCTCTGAATACAAATAATTTTGTTGTTTGAACAAATACAAATAGTGGCGTTGTTAGCATGGATTAGTATCAGTATCAAAAGAGAGTTTTAGTGTCCCGTGGTCTAAATGCTGTTTCAGAGGCTTTCCCACCCTGACGAGAATACAGTTTGGGGGAAAAACTGAATACTTGTCATTTTTTTTGTGTGAATCATCTGGCATTAAAAATGTCAAAATTGTAGATACAGACTATCGGCAGCTTTAATTAAAAAATGTTGCTATCGTCTTCAAAAACCCCTATCAGTCAAACTAGTTATGATGTTTATGTGTCGACCCAAGAGCAGGTCACTTGAGCCTACCCTCTCGGAGCACGACGCGTTCATAGGCTGGGAAGCGAGTGGCCAAGGTTTGGGTGCTCAGGTCATCTCGGTTCTTCCTCAGGTCCTTCCTTTTCGTCACCCGTTGACCCCGCAGCCGCCAAAAGTCAGCTCGGTCACCAGGACTGGCCTTATGGGAGCTCTGGACACTGGCCATCTGCTCCGCTCTGAGAGGCAAGACAACTCTTTCACTGGTCCAGGATAAAGGCATGTCAATTTTGAAAATGTTCAGTGCATTAAACTGTACAGGTCCAGGCCAAATCGTTCAGATTTGCATACCAAAATTGGTATAGGGGAAACCGGGGCATTGTGGGATGGAGGCACTTTGGGACTTTTGGGACTTAAAATAGAACATTTCCATTGGTGAAACATGCCGTGAACGATTTAATGGCACCACACAGCATGTTTCACCCAATGGAAACATTCTATTTTTAGTCTGTCCCAAAGTGCCCATGGTCCCATAGTGCCCCGGTCTCCCCTATACCAATTTTGGTATGCAAATCTAAACGATTTGGCCTATTTTGCCTTGACTAATACAGTTTAATTGAGTATAGCTTTTCAAATACACTCTTCACACAGATGGAGGAGGAGGAATTTGTCTTCTGGTCTGACTTTAAAAACTCCACCAAATCTTTCGAGGAAGGGTGGCAAGGCATGGCTAGAGGAAAAGGAAATGGAGGGAGGAGGGACCTCTGTGAGGAGTCAATGTAAACTGAGACAGAAGGAGAGAAGGGATAAGCGAGAGAGGGATAATGGAGGGGATTGGAGAGACAGAGTGGGGGAAAGAGTGAAAGAGGGGCGAAAAGTTGAGAAAAGATAACCAAATGGAACCCTTTTTTCATATTTCTTAGAACTGTACTGTGGATAACTTTCTGTTCTATTCCCATTCTGACTATTTATAGGCACCTAAGGGCATTATTCAAGTGCACTCGACATACAGCTGCTATGAGTGACAATGTACTTCTCTAGGATTGTTTTGCTGAGCTTGAGTCATAGTCACGCATCAGTGACATGTGGAAAGTAAGGTGACCAAATATTCAACGTCCCACAATTATAGAAAATGCAAAACCATAATTTCTTGTAATTCTCTATTATTCACTGTAGCCAATACTTATTTCTTTTAAAAGATTACTAACAAAACAGTACACCTATTTATTATAGACGTAAACATACTATACAGTGTACTGATTATTAAGGTGACAACATAGAATTATTATTTTATTTCTGACTAAAATTGGTATCAAGAATCACAGAATCAAGTAGTTAAAGCAACAGGGTAGAGCCAGAATCAAAACAATACCACCCATAACTCAACTATAACCCCAACATCTGAAGGTACAGATCACTTGAAATGGAAAAAAAATAGAAGGAGAAATGGAGGGAGGAGAACTGGGAACAGAGGGGAAATGGTAAGGGGGGAGTGATGTGAAGGAGGAAGAGCAGGCAGATGACAGGGAGGAGAGGGAGGAAAAAACAAGAGATTAAAAGGAGGGGAGGGGGATGAAACTGAAGGAAATGGTGATGGAGAAGAAGATAGGGGACGTGATGAAAGGAGTTTTTGGCTGGTCAGACGACTGATCTGAAGCCTCTTTAATCGCAGCAGGCTAGATAGCTAGCAGCTGGCCTGTGACTGGGACAGGCATCTATCTGATACATGAGGGTATGCGTTTGCACAAGATGCTCAAAGTGACTAAACCCCATCACTTCTGAGGATCTAAACTGAGAAATGTTTTCAGTTCGGTAGCAAGAACCTCAAAAACCAATAGAGTGGTGCAGCATATTTTTGTAGGCCAACCCGGACGTTAGCATCGCCCTGGTTCCCTTGACAAAAAGCCAATGGGATTTTTCCATTGGATTTTGGATTATTGCAGAAAATAGACTCTGTGGCAAACAAAAGTGTACGATACTTACACTTTTTGTTCAGCAAGATAATCTTCACAAATGAACACCACTTTTATGATTTTTGAAGCTTAAATGCAATCGCCAGAAGTAAAACGCTAACATTAGACTATAAACACACTACCCACTGTCGCATGACTTCAGCGTCACCACCACTAAAAATACTGAAAATACTATGAATTGGAAAGAGTGTGAGTTTGAGAGTTTGCAAGAGCGCGAGTATAAACACAACTAGAGGCTGTAAAGGCGGACTAGTGAGTAGATGAGTTTCCGTGTTCGGCGTGATGGTGTTTAATGTCCTTGACAACCTCTGTAGTCTCATTTAGCCACCTTTTAACCGCCTTTTTTGAGACACGTAAAAGCTTCAAAATTCATGAGTGGGGTATATACCAAGGAAACATGCTAGCCGAATGCTGACTGACTATTACAGAACAAGCTAGTACTATTCTAAGCTATCCCATCTGGCTGTCCTATTTCAAAGGAATACCGAGAGATTGACTGTTGCCAGCTCACCCTTTAAGTCATGAGAACATAGATACCAAAATCATCCATGGGTAGAGGATTGGCTCCGGTGCTCCATGCTAACACTTAAGTTAATTATATTTCATTTTTAAAATGTATGAATCTACAGGTCTACAAAGCTTCTTACTTTGGATAATGCTAGTGACTTGCAGTCACTCAACTAAATGCTAGTGTTAGCATGGAGCCTACTATCACTCAACATATTGTATGCTAAAGTGTCAGCACGGAACCTACTGTCACTCAACATATTGTATGCTAAAGTGTTAGCACGGAGCCTACCATCACTCAACATATTGTATGCTAAAGTGTTAGCACGGAGCCTACCATCACTCATCATATTGTATACTAAAGTGTTCTTATAGATTCTCAAATTGGGCTAATTTTTAGTTGATTCAATTATGATCAAATTAAACAGGTTCTCAGGATCAAAGAAAATGCAATCTGGGGATGTCATCGACTTGCATTGCTTTCACATCAACAAATTTTGCAGACAGACCTTTTACTTTTAAGCATCTAGTATTATGAAACAAAGTTTATCTGGTTAATATGGATCCTGGAAAATTATTGTTCATAAAGTTTTCTCTTAAACATTTCACACAATGCAATTTGTTGATTTTTCCTTGATCGTCATTTTGCTGGGGGGCCACTTCCCCTCAAGGACACCTAGAACTTTCCCAAGGATTCCTGGGTGTCCATGGACCACTGGTCTAACATAACACAGAGATAAGCTGATGTCATCCTACCTGCTCTTGTTGGGAATAATGCCCTTCTCTAGCAGCTGCTTGTCCTTGCCGGTGCGGATGGCCAGCCAGTTGCCGAGCTTGCCATCGTACAGGGTGTCCACCACCTTGAAGATCTCCCCCCGGCTGAAGGCCAGGCTCTGGGGAGACTCCTTCTCATATTCAAAGTGGGTCCGGATGAAGAAGGAGTCCCCACGCCCTGATACCAGGATGTCATTATAGACTAGATGAAAAGAGATAAAGACAGTGACACAATGTAGGACGAGAAGAAGGATAGAGATAGAGGGAGTTAGGGAAAGGTGGATTGCGGAAAGGAAGGATAACAAGAAACGTGTTAGTGCAGTACTGTGTTTCAGGAATAACCTTAGCCTTATCTAAACCTCAAATGTTAATAAATATATCCCAAATACAGAACATGCAAGATATACTTTTGCTGTTTATTTAACAAAACCTCAACAGCAATCAAGAACGTTCAAGTTACAACACCGATTTTCGAACAACCTAACTCTAGCCCTGTGGCGAGTAAGGACCATGTGTTAGTGTGTCTGAGTGTGTATGGCTGCTGTTGGCGTGACAATGAGGTTAAAAAGCTCCAGGCTTTTGCAAGGACTCCTGATCTGATATTTGGGGTCTGACAGCGCTGACTGCTGACCAAAAAGGACTAGCAGACTGGTTCTCACAAAGATAGAAGTACAAGAACACACACAAACACACACACGCGCGCACACACACAAGAACACTCTCACCGTCATATCAACTCTATCAGCGATGGTATGATGTGTGTTTGCCTTTCCAGCAAAAAGACTAAAGCACTCTATGTTTTTTTCAGGGCTCCAAGTTCAAGGGTCAGTGTGCTCATTACATAACATGGTTTGTGTTGCATGAGTGCATGTGTGTCGGAGTATGTGTCCACGTGTGCCACGGTTGGGTGAATCAAAACTAGCCTGTACTGGTCTAAAGGCCTCTGGGGACCAAGCTGGTATCTCCACCATTACATGGATTAAAAAAAAAGAGAGGGAGAGAGACAGAGAGAGAGACTATGCTCCTGAGGTGTCACAGCTGGCAGTGCGTACACTGACAGAGTACACTGTGTTCTGGGTTACTCCACTAGTCACTCTCTGACTAGCCTACGACAAAGTCACTTAAGACTGCTCCTTGTAAAACACACACACTTTCTATTATTTCCAATCATAACATGTTTCTATCATTGAAGAAATGTCCTGTAATTTGAGTTATTCATGCTCAAGTCACCAGCAGGTCACAGTTCAGGTCTCAGACCCCTCTTGCGACTTTTATTGCTCAAAAGTAACTAGTGACCAATCTAGTGACTTTTTCTGACTGTGGGGAACAATGTTAATGTTTTGACTCCTGAAGCATTAGTCGATATACAGAGTGTAACCCTTCCCTCCACTAAGAGTTGGGAGTGACCTTTGCACAGTACTGTATATAGCTAATATAGCAGAGTGCGCTTGGGCCTGAAGTGTATGTCAGCAGTAACATTAGTTCTGAAGTTGTAGTAGGCAGAGGTGGGTAGAGCACAGAAACATTGTACTTGAGTAAGAGTAAAATTACTCATACAAATTTACTCAAGTTAAGGTAAAAGTTACCCTTTAAGAAAACTAATTGAGTAAAAAAGTATGCAGTGAGTATTAGTTGTAAATTTAGCCTGGTAAATTTTCACACGATGGGTGTGATTTTCAGGCTCTTGTGCCCTAAAGTAGGTGGTATGGCAAAGGTGCCACCAAATATTGTAGGAGTCAACACTGAAATATTGCAACAACAAAGAAACATTGCAAAGTTAGATTGTGCTGCCAATTTGTAAGTTGGCATTTTTGGAGGGAAGCTTTTACCATCAGGTTTGCTCTGGGCCAGGATGGTGACATCGTCCCCTTTAGGAATCTCCAACAGGAAGAGCACTGCCTCCTCTCTCACAACTCCTTGGAAGTCTACATTGTTCACCTTCAAAACACAAACAAAAGCCATTATTATTAGAAATAAGTCCAGCGCATATTTACCTTAAAATTCTGAAAACCACATTGTAATGTGCCCTCAGCCAATGTGAACTATTTGCGAACATTACTTATTGTACGTGCTGAAGAGAAAATGTTTCTATCAGAGCTGTAGATAGACAAGGGTCTTTTTAATGTCAGTCAGGATGAGATCTAAGTTTGCAACTAACTTCGCAACTGAAATAAATGTGAAACTGAAAACAACTGTAGACGCTCTCAGAATATAGGTGTGCCTGTCTAGGCTGATCTAATGATGGAAAAACAGTGCACAAAGAAACCACAACATTATAACCATAACATTTCCATTAAACTTGGAAAACTAAATTTGAGAGTTAAAATATGATGTTTTCAAGACCTTTTAAGGCCTTGACTTGACATAGCGGAAATTAAGACATTTTAAGACTTTTTCAGGACCTGCAAAAAAATTCAATTTTTGATTCCATGATAACTGATCCGAATATTGGGCATCACACCAAGACAATGCTATGGTGATGTGTTGCAGAACTTCAGGGAATGGGGCAGCAACATGGCATCTGCAGGCTGAAGTCTATCAAGGGCTTCCTGTTCTTGTTTGGAAGTCGAATGGGTCGGTGTCTGGACCTGCTACCTTTATGATCTGGTCTCCAGTACGCAGGCCTTCCTCTTCAGCAGGGCTGCCCTCCTGAACACCAGCAATGAAGATGCCAACTTCGTTTCCTCCTGCCAGCCTCAGCCCTACACTGTCTCCCTTCTGGAAACTCACCATCACGGTGTTAGGCCTGGAGGGAGGGAAATACACGATTCCATAAATAATAGATCTGGTTAGTAAACTGTGTTTACTGAACTGAATTATTCTGTTAATTCACTTAAAGTAATAATATGTGTCCATTTTGCTACGCTCTATCTTTGATTGATATAACACAATAGTGATTCAACCTATAGCCAGTTCATGAAAGCTCTTAGGTCTTTCAGTCTGGTGCACAGGAAGTGAAGCGTTTCAAAATTCCGGTTTGTTTGGAATAAATAGAAGAAGAACTGGACAGTTATGAGCAGCCACCATGGCTGAACAGACAAAGAAAAGAGCACCACCTATAGAAACTCAAAGTCCATTAACAGAAATTCCAAGGAAGGAAACAATACACTTTTGTTTGAAAACACCACAGTAATGAGCAATGAGTGAATGAGGCCCAGTGCCTTTGGTAGCTTAAAGGCACCAGGCCCTTTCAAAGTTTTTTTGTCACTATGCTTTAATCTTTAACCATCCTTGAATAAGCCCTGGCCAAATATATCCTAACACCCTGGAGAGAGACACTTTCTACTGTTTGATAGGAAGATATCTCACATCTGTAGCGGCCTGTGCATTTAATTGGTACAATGTATTTGACCGCTGGAAAATACCCTGCGTCCCATACAATGCATTATAACCACACAGCATTGCATGCATATTACATATTTCTATTGAAATGCCACAAATTCTTTTGTCTCTTCATGGCGGCTTCATATTGCTTAACAAGCCCATGAATTTCCTTGCACCTGCCTCTGGTCAGCTGTATCAAAAACACTAAAGTTAAGGGGTTCTTGACATAACAACATCCTTTAACAATTATTCAATACGTATTCTGGGACAAAGAACACCCACAGTGTTATCCAGACAGTGGTTGGCTACAATGTGAGTGACATTTCTTTTCACCAATAGAAAATGCCTTCTGGGACTTTTTGATCAAATAAACACTGTAGAATTGTAAGACCCACAGGCTGCTGGAATCTGTGACCTCTACAATGGTTCACAGTGAGTTTTTGTTTTCATAAAATGTAATTGCCTCCTCTAATATTACCCATTTCCTTGTTAAATGACAGTAATATTAATATTGTGTGCGAAGTAATTGGCAAGATCAAGATTAGAAACTGTTGTTTAACCTGCAATGTTTGTGCACACACACAGAGACACACTTGGATAAAGCATCACTGTTTGTTTGACTGTGAGGACAAAGCAAAAGTAAACTTCCCCATGGACAAAGAGAGAGATTAATCTTGAAGAAATGATAAGAAAATAAAAGAAAACTCACCCGTACATCTCTTCGTCTTCTGGACTCGGTCGGAGGAGAATCGTGGGCGTCATCGTCACAGCAACTGTAGGAAAGAAAGTCAACATTCAAACATGAGAAATACAGTTCTGATTACTGAAGTCACTTATAAAAAGTAGGTCAAACTACTTTATAAAAAATTATGATGTCATGCAAAGTCCTGCAATACCAAATCTAATCAAAAAAGATGTTAAAAAATATTTTTTTTATTTGAAATATAGTAAAGGAATGTTGACTGTGTTTCTAAGCTGCCTACCAGAAACTAAACCAAATAAACCTATGTGGCTTCATCACAATGTTAACTTTGTCGGATTTAATGTCCGTCACTCCTACATTTGGACCAAACCACACTACAACCAACCTATTTGGCTTCTTCACAGAATTTTTTTAATAAATCAACAATAGGGTCTTTGTAACACCCAACTAGTACAACCTAAACTTAAAACCATTTTAGACTTTACCAACTAGGCCATTATTTATTATATATTTTTTTATAGCCAAAAATAGTTTATAGTTGCAATATCGAACTACAGTGGTGTCACCTAGGGCTGTCTTTCAGGTTTTAAGATTAGCCCTGAGTATTTTTTGATCAGGAAACTAATACAAGTCATGTTCTACATAGTTCAAAATATCTGTAAATGTCACCTCGCACCATTATGTTGCCGTCTACAGAGATGTGTGGGGTAAATTAGATTCACAAATTGAGCTTGCCTCATCTACGCTTGCTATGTCTGTATTTTTGTGGGAAACAATGTCATGTAATTTACATGTACATTTAGAACAACAACAACTTTATTCGCAACATTGTTCACAACAACACATGCAGGGGGGAAGTGGCAGCACAACACACACACACGCAGGTTAGAGTGTCCAAGTTGAATGCATTTTCTGCTCTTATCCCATCCCCGCCGATCTTCCTCCAAGTCAGCCAGGGAGCAGAGGGTGCAGACGATGGCTGTGCCCGGGGACCAATTCCAGGTGTTATGTCGCCATCCTCGTCAGGGACAGTCGACTGGATATTGCATGTTTTTTGACAGGGTTCTTTCCAGGAGGAGACCCAAGTGAACACGGGGAGAACATGCAAACTCCACACAGAAAGGCCTGGGAGATAACCCACCTGAGCACCCCAGACTCAACAGTGCCCCAGGCGGGAATCGAACCCAGGACCTTCTTCTTGCTGTGAGGCAGCAGTGCAAGCACTGCACCACCATGCCATGACAATATTACAGTTTAATTACAGTACAACTAAAAGATTAAAATGTATACCTAAATGTTATGCATGATTTTAATTGGTCAGTCCTGGTGTGGAGCACAGAAGACACAAGGTAGAGCCAGAAAAAAACCCAATGGCAAGCAAACAAGTGGCCAGATGCATCCTCAAACATCCTTGAAATGCACATACTGGAGTGCTAACCTTGATAGCTTCAGGTTAGATACCTACAAGCTAGATTTGCTACTGCTAAATATCTTGCAGAGTCTCTTCCCACTCTATTTGTTTGCGTTGCTGAATTTGTGATTTTGTTTGCTTTGATTTTTTTTTTAAAGTCTTTAAAATGGGATTTTTAATTTGTACCTCTTTATATTTTACAAATTTCTTCTTTTTTTATTGACATAGATGGAAAATTGAAAACAAAAAGGCAAAGGGGAAGCTCTGGCAGAATTGATCCTAGATGGGGGTGTTAAGCACTACATTATCCCTGGGTCTGTGTCTGGGTTTGTTCCCATGGAAGGTATAGTATAGTATATAGTATAGCTTAGTATAACCAGGACTAAATAAGAGTGATAGAGAGACAAAAGGAGATGAGAGGAAAGACCAATGGGAACAGGAGAAGCGAGACAGCAAAAGGAGTTAGGACAAATTGTAACATTTTAATGAATCAACACTCCAACATTTAAATTTTAATATTACAATTATGTCTCATTATGTATATGATATTTCATTCATAGGTTGATGTCCTATTCCCTTTAATACCCATTGGGTACAGGAAGAAGAATTAGGATTTGAAATATTCTTATGGAGTTAGAGAAAAAGAATAATGTTGAACATTACTGTCATTTCCAATTGCAATAGACGGTGAAAAGTTCAACTATGGAGTAGTATTAGGCCCATTTCAGAAATAACCAACCACACAAGTTTTGTTTAAATGTTTATAGAACATTTCTTGGAGGCAGAGCTGCTCTGAAAGCAGAAATAGTCAATCACCTCAATGGGCGGAGCCAAACAACCAGCTAAGTAATGTTAGACTGAAGCCTAGTGAAAAAGATTAGGTAAGAGAGGAAGTAGCTAACATTAGGAAGCCTAGCACGCTTGATACTAAATGAAAAATTCAGTCTAGCCATACTAAGTTATCTAGGTTAGCTAGTTAGCCTAGCTCACCTTCCAAGCTCAAACTATGTCTGAAGACCTTTCCAGCGACTGAAGACCTTTCTCTTCAGACAGGCCTATGGACTCAGTTGCTGAACTGCGGCCCTGTTTTTTAACTGTTTTATTGTTTTCCCAGCCATTTATCTATTTGTTCTTTTTCATGTTCAGCCTAGTTTTTCTCTTTCTTTCTTGTTGTTATGTGCCTTGTTACTCTGAAAGGCACTCTTAAATTAAAGTTAAAGTTCCTTCTTTGTCATTCAAGTTTAAAAATACAATCTGCCATTAGATTTATGGTACATATGGAACCCTTCACATCTTTATATTGTGGTGCTTCTGTTTAACTACAGTGCTACTTAGCACAGTGTAGTTATGCGATGGAAATCCTGTCTAATGTTCAGTCATCTGTTTTGATTTTGTTTTGTTGCTTACCTTGCAGCACGGCTCAAACAGAAAAAATACTTGCAAATGAAGCAAATGAATGGGTCATCAGTGCTGAAACTGTAATGGATGTCTCCTTTGATTAGAGTCACTAATAGACAAATAGAAAAATACATACAAAAAAGACAAAAAAAAGTTAATGCTACAGTCCCCGTAGGCCTCAGGCATCTCGGCAACCTTGCAGTTGACAAATTTACTACTTTCAATTCAAACTTGAAGGCCCATTCCATTGCAGTAGGAATTTGTTAATCTTCACACTGTGGTAGGGTGAAGATGATAATTATACTTTAGAATTGTTCTAATTCGGCAAGGAAAGCTAATATCACATATTACGGTGTTAACTAGTCCAATAACTTAAGTTTTCTAACTCCCTAATTTTATGCTTTCATTCTCCCAATGTTCTTGTTCCTTCCCTACTAACCTGGAGGACTTTCTAACTTGACCCAAGATCAATTGGATGATGAGAAAGGTTTCTCTTAGCGTAGAGAAAAAGGCTTGATTTGCAGCCACAAACCCATTTTAGAACAGTACAGTGAATATCAGGTTAACATTAAAAATCTAAACCTTTAGTCCAGTTGAATATTAATGTTACTGTCACCTCTTACTTGATGTGAAAAAGACATTTAAAGTAATTTCAGCTGCTATATTATTGGTTGATGTTACTACATTATTCAGCCAAAAAAGGGTAATAAATTATGTTAATGAGAAAATCATTGACTTTTTAGTACATTATGTTAATGGGAAAATCATTGACTTTTTAGTACATTATTGGCTTTATTACACTTAGTTTTATTACGTTATTGGCATTGACATTATAGGCCTCTACAGCTCTCTTTCTTTTCCAATGTTTTTATGGTTAAAATGAATATTTGGCCATTGATGATATTTGTGGACATAGTCAGATTTTTTTTGGACAACCATTCATATCTATTCTACGGTGTTACCCGTATCCGATACCAACATAAACTGACGGTGATGAGGAAAAGATACGTGTGAGCAGACTAACAACAAAAGACACCACATCCATTTTAGTACCTACACTTGCCTTGCTTGTTTCAAAGACATTCTGGGTATGTTTCTGAGAGTTTTGACTAAGGCGTCTCTCCAAATACTAGTCAAGTGGCTATTTGAATGATGTAAAATGTACTTATTATCATGGCAACACCGACAAATTCCAATTTAAAACGCAAGTCACATGTCGGAATCGGAATTGAAGAAATACAAATCCATGCAGCTTTTTGTTCACTCTGATTAGAAAACATCAGATCTTTATGAGGTTTGAGGTATTCTAATATTTGTATTGTTGCTTGAATTTTAGGAATTTTAGGAACTTGTTCTTGTCCAATTCTTGACACACGGAATCCTGTTATTTCTTATCTTTGAGGTTGGTGCCCCATGTGATTTATGTTTGATTTACGATGGGTTCGTCTATAAAATTGTGTCACCGAAGATGATTTTAATGTGAGGAATATGACAGTGAGCTCGCAGACAGAGGTGTATGGTGTAGTATCTGGTTACCTGGAGGCTCCTCTATGTGCAGCGCCTCTCGGTCCAGCTCAGCTGAAGCCTGGGGGTCTTCTGGCACTCTGAACGGGGAGGCCATCGCCGTCATTTTGGCTACTCTGATGGGGTCTACCCTGGTACACACAGACAAACAGGTAAAAAGGCTGAGAAGGGACATATGAGGTGTGACACCAACTGATTAAAACCTGTGTCTACCAGATTAAGAGTACATAGAGAGGGGGGACAAAATACCTGAAACACTTAACAATATATTAATATCAAGTATCTAATGAGAGGAGTATTCATTGGACCTTTGTTCAAGAAGGAAAGCCTCCAGTTCGTTGAGGGATAAAGAAGGTAGAAATCTACTATCCCATAAAGGTTCACTGGTGTTTGGGGAGGCCGTGGAAGGAGTTTGACTTCATCCTGATGTTCATGAAACCAGCAGTGTGTATGGAGGCTTTATCATTTTGGAATATGGGAACATCATTTGCACCATAGGGTGCTCCTGGTTCCTGTACAATGACCTCCTTTGCTGTTATACAAGCATGTAGAGCAACCATCAGACCTAATGACTCCCAGTAGATGGAGCCATAGCAGTACAGATCCACTACGTTTTACAGTTGGCAACAGACATTGTGGATTGAAGGCTTGGCTTTCTCTATCTGGATTGAAGAAATGAAAGACAACTCATCAGATCACCTTTTTCCCATGGCTCAGAGCTCCAGGTTTTACCTCCTTGCACCAGGTTATGCATCTTTGTGCGTTGGTCTTGGATACAAGTGGTTTCTGAGTTGTAGCCCGGCCAAAACAAATGTAAAGCTCAGAACAGTTTTGTTGGGACTGTGTCACAGAAGTGTTGGTTAATTCTGTGGTCATTTTTTTTTGAGTTTCAACTTTCTACTACTCTTCCACTTTGCCGATGCAATTTTTCTGTGTAACTCCACTGCCAGTTGACTGATGTTGCTTTGAAATCTCACATAAGTGGCGATGGTCAGACCTCTTTTAAAGCTGATGCATAGTGCTAATTGACATTCAACTTAATATGACGGGTCTGTGTAGCTGCCTTTGCAATTGTGATTTCACTACTTCAAAGTTAAATTCCTTTCTCGTGTGATGTTTTTGTTATTTTGTCAATCCATCATCCATCCTACCTGGGATGGTCTCTTTCATTAGAGGAGTGGGAGGACAGGTCTGACTGGCGGGACCTCCTCTCTTCTGGAGGAGAGTAGGAATGGTATGACTCCATCTCTGAGATGTCTGACAGACAGGCAGGCAGACAGAAAGACAGACAAACAGACAGACAGAGATCACAATTAACCAGACATCCAACAAATGTACAACCCCCCCTCCTCTAGATTTTGTGCCACCACCAGTAGCAGTAACCTAAGTAGTTGTCTCAGGAAGCCCAGACACCAGCCACCACCAACCCCTGGGACAGAGTGAGGACCAGTTAAATCAAGAAGTTCCCCTGAGTCTTGAGGACAAACCCTGGTGCCACAGTTTGAATGATTCAGATTTGTGTCAAAGCACCAACATTGGTATGCAGTCAAGCTTGAGAGTTTGTGATTGAAATTTAGTTTTTACTATGCAATCCTTATTTAATCAAAATAAATATTTATTATTAATTTTTTAATTATTTAATAAAGGATCTATATTCACCAATTTCCATCAAAAAATGGTACCTATCGGCCATGACAGTTATTATTTCCATTTCCATTTGTAAGAGAACCAAGAACATTGCCATTTTATTACCTATGACAATCAAGCATATAGGACAACGTTCTCAATTCTCGTAAAATCTTAATTTCATTGTATTTCTCTATATAATATCATTGAATTTGCCTGTATATGGGGATCAGAGCAGTTTATGATGTTTTCCTTGGTAGTATTGCATTCCTTGGTCATCAAAACATGTGTGTAGTATTTTAATCCTGGTCAGTTCTGTAGAAATGGCGGAAAGACTTTTTGCAATGGCTCCCATTCTGAAAATGTGCATATGTGCAATGTTGCAATGTGCAATGTGCATCCAATGGTGGTGCTTTTGATCAGTAATGATTCCAATATACTTTGATGGTGATTAGACAGCAGTAAGATGGAGGATTGTTCCATTTACAATTGGGCTGCCAACATTGCTTTCTAGTCTTTGTGAAGCAATTCTTGAGGTTCGGAATGCCAGTATGAGGACAGCTATGGATTCCTGGGATGATCAATATTGCTTCATAACATACAAGGCTGTCTGGGCTTTATTTGGCCTTACTTGTTTATTTCATTTGAATTGAGCACCAACCAGCCAAGTCCTTTATTTAGCCTTGGCTAAATCTTTTTTTTTATCCCCAAGACCAAGGCACTCTCTGAAGAGACAGAGGAAAACAGATTGAGGATGGAATATATAACAGAAGTCTGTCAACCAAACAATTAACAAAGGCAGCTTTTGGAAACATCGGAGGACCCAGGTATGAAACGGCAAATGAGCGAACCACATAAAAAGAGAGCGAATAAAAGAGCAGCGAGAAAGCTGTCCTGCTGACACCATGAGAACCCCCCCCCCCGTACGTACAGCCAACAGCTCTGTGATTTTTTTTTGTGGCAGTGTTGTCGCCTTCCTTCACGCCTAATTAACCAGATCATTTTTCACCTTTAATTTCGGTCTTGTTAGAAGTCAGACAGTGGGCGGGAACTGGTTAGCTGGGGGTCTGGCACGGCCGTGTTTCACCAGGGATGGTCCATTACTTCTCTATTAGTATAATTAGGGTTAGAGAGACATTCCGCATGCATGGCTGTAGGCAGAAGTGATGGAGTGCGAAAAGTGATGACGATGGGGAATAGAGAAAGAGGGAGGGAGAGAGAGAGACAGTGGGCGAGGGGTACAGAAATGTGAGGATTAGCTGTAAAACCAGATAACGCCAAATCGGCCAGATCGTTCAGATTTGCATTCGAAGTTCGATGCCCTGATGAATTTCAGTATTGGGGCCTTCGCAAAAATGGTACCCATTTTTTTTTCAGCCATTACCACCAAATGGGATTTTCCTCCACATCTGCTGAACTGACCATGATGGGATTGAAAAAAACAAACATACTGAGTGTCTTTGAAGATTTCTCTGTCACACATAAGGCTCTCAGATCAGTGATCTTTTCTTTTGATATCCTGTAATACTCATGTGGGGAGAAAAAAAGATTTACATCTGTTCACAAAGGCACAAAGGTCTATTAGTGTTCATTTATAACCCAACACTACTGCTAAAGAAAACATCCTAAACTGTTCAGATCATCATGTAAAGGCAAATTCAATTATATTGTGTAAAGAAATACAATGAAAATTGCAACGACATTGGAAATGTAAGAGAACCAAGAACATTGCCTTTTTCCCATATTCCCTGATTGATAGAAACATGTCAATATACTCTTAAACTGCAATTTCATTGAATAACAAAATAATTTGATTTTCTATTAGAAAATGATCAAAACATTTAAGCATGTTTTCCTTAAAATCATTGTATTCCTTTGCCATCCAAACATAAGTGTAGACATTTTTTCAGTCAGTTCAGCTGATATTTACTGGCAATGGAGGAAAGGAAAATGGATGCTTTTATGCCAATCTGAACGATTCATGTCAATTTCACCTGGACTGGGTTGTGAGTGAAAAAATACATAGAGCGTGCTGGAACTGCAAGTCATTGTTACGGTGAGTGGCGTTGGTGCGTCTGTAATTGTCTTTCCAGGTGAACTGGCAGTCCTGCCAGGGTCTGCAGACATACAGACAACACCCCCAACACCCACACACCCACACATTTACTCAACTAACCTGGTTTTGGATCGACACATATAAACATAAGTAAGTTAGAATAACTGGTTACAATGCCTGGTTTACTCCCATATATTACTTTGGTTACTGTGACATCGAAACATCTGACTGATTTCACTGTCTTGTTCATTCATACAGTATTGTGGGTACGTTTTGACGTCAGAGAGCTGTAATTTCTATTGGTATTACTACTAGGATCATCATTTGTTTCCCCTGCATTAGAACTAAGCTGCTATTGCGCAGTCAAAGAGGGAGGGGGGATATTCTGTTAACTGGTTTATTCATAGCAACAAAGAGAGTCAATCACAGGGTTTATGGAGACAGATTAACTTGGATGTTAGCTTGGAAGACCTTAACCAGAGTATGGACAATAGCTGGGTTACTCTGGTATGTAAATGTAGCCAATGTTGAGCCTCTACAAGCGTGGATTAGTACAGGGAAGAATAGATGGCCGAGAGGGCTTTTCATGGCCAATAGTTTACATGCTGAAGATGGTTTTGGTGGGTGTATGTCTGTATGTATGTCGCCCTCAGGCATAGTATCAAACACTCTCATTCAGCATCCAATACAGACTTGCCCATGTTTAGTGTGTGTGTGCCTATATGCGCAATTGTGCGTACTGTTGATGTACAATGAAGTACTTGAAATACAGATGACAACAATTTCTAAGGGGATAACGCTATCCTCTAACATGTAAATTCTTGAATGTGTACATAATAAATCTAGTGTTGTGAAGGTGTAGCACAGGTATTGTTTATTCTCTAAGCCAATACGTGAATGCTACATGAACACTACACTTGAATTAAAGACATTAACTCCTGGGTCTCCATTGTCAGTCTATGTAAAGCTAAGGTTACAGCTACACTACATGCGTCTAACTCCTGGGTCTCCATTGTCAGTCTATGTAAAGCTAACGCTACAGCTACGCTACACGGGTCTAACTCCTGGGTCTCCATTGTAAGTCTATGTAAATTCTTGGCAGTTAATGGCAGGAATTGTACTTAATACTGTTGGTGTGTGTACTGAGAATATGCCCATGTGTTTGTATCTGTGTCACTCTGTAGGTCAGTGTCTATCTTGATGTCCTGTCAGGGCTCTGCTTTGTTACAGAACAGTGTGTGCTATCCCTGTCTCTGTCTTTAATCGGCGCTGGTTGCAACGTTGCCAGGTGGCTAGGCCAGATGGTTCTGCCAGGACAGCAGAGTTATAAAAAAAAAAGAGCAGGTCCAGAAGCAAAATGCTGGAAAAGACAGAGTGGGCTGGATCAAACTCCCTGTGTCAGCCTCAGAGTTTAGGGAGAAACAGTTGACATATGGAAATAGGAAACAGACTCTGAATTAATGAGTCAAAAGTATAGAGGCTTTGCAGTTGTGTCATATATCTCCCACTCACCATGTCTGGTGCCATCAGTTCTTTGGAGAACTGACTGTGCACAGATGAAGGCAAAATATATAATAACCAGGCTAGGAAAAGGGAGATATGATAAAGATTGTTGTGGTGTGTCTGTAGATCCATTCAGTAACGTTCAGTAAAAGTGAATAGTGTGATCAGGTAGATTTGTTTCCAAATGTAGGTTACTGTGACTCAGTAAACTGTCTTGTCTTTAGCCCTAGTCTCTAATCCAAAACACTTGGAGCTTGAGAAGAGTCAGCTCAGTTAACCTGAACAAACTGTTAGCTAGCTAACTAGCCAGCAGGCTATTTTAGTTAATACTAACATGCAACTGCTAGCCATTGCTTATGCTAGCTTCTACTAGATACATAAACTAGCGTGCTAATTAGCTGCGTTAACATCAAGACAGTGGTGGTTAGCTGACCAGATGCTATGGTTAGCTAGCTAACCATATTTCAATTCTGTTGAGACGGCCAAGTTGTAAGTTTAGAAACACAATCAGAAATAAAATATATGTACACATAAATAGATAAAAGTATAAATGAAATTAATGAATAAATAGGTATTTATGCATTTATTTATTTCCTTAATCATTCATTTTTGTACTCATTTATTCCCCTATTTATTTCCTTAATCATTCATTTTTGTACTCATTTATTCCCCTATTTATTTCCTTTAGCATTCATTTCTGTATTTATACATGACCATATTTATTTCTCTACATATATTTATTTCCAGATTTATTTATTTATTGATATCTTCATCTATATGATAATAAGGGGGCTGTCAATCACACTATGTCATGGTGTCACCTTATTCCCATTGGTTGATCGATACCAGAGTGCTTAGATCGACTGCACAGGCCTTGCTCCTAGACCTTCACCTGTTGTTTAACTATGTTGGACTAGACAAGTTTTTCAGCTCTGGGCTGAAACAAGTTTCAGACACGTTTTAAGTTTTTCACCCACTCTGGGCTTGATTGTTGTGGCTGAATGTGAAAGCCACACACCCTCATTATCATATGGATGAAGAAATCAATAAATAAATCAATCTGGAAATAAATATATACAGAAATAAAAGAAATCAATAAATAAATAAATATGGTCATGACTAAATACAGAAATGAATGCTAAAGGAAATAAATAAATAGGGGAATAAATGAGTACAATAATGAATGATTAAGGAAATAAATAAATGCATAAATACCCATTTATTAATGAATTTCATTGATACATTTATTTATGTGTACATATATTTATTATTGCATTTTTATTGAATTTATATTTATTTATTTATGTATTAATTTATTTATTGAGTTATTTATTTATTTTTTGGTGGTTCCGGGCTTCCAAACGGAAAGGCCTCTATTGTATGAATAAATCCTGCAAATTACGTACTTCCTTCACGTACTCTACATACACAAACATACCCACATACTGAAGACATGAGCACTAACATACATTGACGACAAAGAAGTGTAAGGGAGTACGTGTACACACATAGTATAGAAATAACACATCCTTACACTCACTCCTGCAAACAAACACACACACAGCCGTCTCACTATAACTTGTGAGGACCTTGATTGCCTACATTCATTTGCGAACCCCTAACCTTAACCCTTACTCTACCCTGAACCTAATCCCAATTCTAAAATTAACCCCAACTCTTAGTCCTAATCCTAAATTCACATTAATCTTAACCCTTCCTAATGCTAATTCTAATCCTAACTAGATTCATAAAAATGTCTTGTATTTTCGTATAAAAATACAACACGCGCACGCGCACGCACACGCACGCGCACACGCACACGCACACACACACACACACACACACACACTCTTGGTATTGCGATGATGTAGCAGCAGTGAGAGCTAAAGAGAGCTGTGTTACTGTTGAGTCAAGGCTGGGGATTAATCCGTCATGACAATCTAATCTAGATGACTGTGGAATTACTGGGTGGTGGGTGGTTTGGGGGCGGGGCTTGACTGTGGATATTTAGAGATTTACTTTGTATCTTCTCCGAGTTCTTCTGCATGGAAGAGAGTCAAAGGAGGTCAGACCGCCAATCCGTCGACTCATCCCTGTTCAAAACTGACTCATCCCTCACAACTCACAGGTTTCAGCTAATGGTGAGGTTTGGTTACTTTCTGCTTCCTGCCGACCAATCAGGGTGGCGATAGGCGACAAGAGTGACAGAGGAACACGGTGTGGTATGAAACATTTGTGTGAAATGGAAATGTTTCATAGGGGGGGGTAAAAAGGATGTGTTGGGATGCTCTCGTATATCGCCAACGACAATGACAAGTTCATTCACTGTTAGGAGAAATCATTAATATGTTATTACACTGATAATTCAACAAAGATCTTACCCACTTTATGAGCTGGTTTGTCATGCAACATTCTGCATTCACAAAAATAAATTATTACCCTTGTCTGAAATGTCTGAAACATAAAATAATATAATCAGGCATCAAGAATACAAAATATATAATGTATACTTCTTCCATTGGCATTATTCAACTTATATACTTAATGAATCACACAATTCAAAGTACATAGTGATTAAAATACTTTTATTTATTTAGGAAAAAAGAATCATCATGTATTAAAAAGTTAAAAGATTTAGAGCAGTAAAAAGAGAAGTGCAAAGGGTGAAAGCTTTACAACTTTTAGCCACGCTGAGTCACGGCCATTTTTACAGCTTAAAAAAAGGCAACCAGATTGTGACACTTGTGTCTTGGGGTGGGTCCTTCATCTAAAAGTATGACATATTATCTGGAAGAGAAAACAGAAAAGGATTGCCCTTTTTTGAGCGATTACAGAAACTGCTTCTCGTTGTCAAGATGATCAGTTCAAATCAATACGTTTCTGTTAAGATTGCTAACAAGAGGTTCCTAAAACATTTTGGGTTACTACAGCTGATGCACCGTAAGTAAGATAATTATTCATTATTGACTAGGTGACCTGTCTCTCCTTACAGAACGCTACATAGTAGCAAAGCAGCTGCAAGCGGAAACTGGAGACTGCCCAGTTTCAGGTTTTATTTTTAACCCCTTAAATACCAGATATTTTTAACCTTTGTATCCATGTGTGTAAATATGAGTTCTAGCATTCAGTCACTAGGGAACAGTTGAAATAATGCCATTGGATACATTACACATCCATTTCCATTTTCCAAATCGCCATATTGTGATGATTGCTATACTTGGGAATGGGTCTGACAAATCTGATGATTACTTTACACAACATATACACCACAAAACGACCACTACAGTATTACCCCTTTTCTTTTGTGTAACCCTATCGGGCCTCTGTCATTGCCGTTTGCTGAGCAACTCACCATCATTTTCCGAGTCGGAGTCTACAAGGGGCGGGATGCGGATGAGGATCTGGCGGCGGTCTCTCTGGACCACCAGTTGCAGCTTCCCTCTGGACCTCTCTATCAGCTTCCCAGCATCGTTCAGGGATAGGTTCTCTGTCACCGTCCCATTAATCTGCACAGGTATGCGTGCAAAGTCAGTGCAGATCAGTCAGAGGCTGAAAGTTTTTACACAGATTTTGTTTTCATGCTAGTTGCCACCACAAAAAAAGAACATATCTATGCCTCTTACTGGATTGTGTCATGCCCTTTCAATCGACACCCAACAATCTGCAATCATGTGCAATCTTCCTTTTTAATGCATATAAGACTGTTTAAATTCTACTATATGATTGGCTCTCTGCCTTATGTCCCTACCTGACTGGTATGACGTGTATATTCAGGGTTTTCAGTATATATAGGCTTTGTAGGCAAGGCAAGAATTACCAATATTTCATTGTATTCTGTCACACTACAAACCGAGGGTTAGGAGAAGTCTCCCAGTCTTTCCATCCAAAGGAAACCACAAATGTAGTATTTTCTTCATTAATAAAGATTTTAAAAATATTCTAACCATGGTATTATCTTAGTTTAATGTCGTTTCAATGTATTATAGACCAAGCATAACAAAAAAATCGCTAGTATGCCGATGTCTCTACCTCGCTAGTTAACGTTACAACATTGTTTTTAGGCTGATTTGTGCATGACAGTCTCGCATTTTGACATATTTCCATGTCGCATTTCCCCCCTTTGATGGCATATGACATCGAAATATAACTAAAGTCCAGCAGCGAAGTTGCTGCACTTGTTACGGCTCCTCTAATATCAGTGCAGACTGGCAGGGTAACGTTAGGAGCACGGCTTGCTAGTGTACAGAGCACCGCTAACGCTATTCTGTCATGAAGTGGCCCGGTAATGAAGCAGTGGTCTTTTTTATTTGATGACTTGTTTGATCGATTGGTAGCGTGACACGTATAAGTTGTGAACGAATCGCGAGTGTCAATGCTTTTCTATCTCCATCTCCATCAGATGAATGGCAAATGTCACTGTGATAATACCATTATTGCCATAGTAATGTCCGATAAGAAACTTGTCGCATCTGTTTATGTAAACGTCATCGATGATGTATCAGGGTCTTGAAGGGTTGTCCCATTTCATAGGGAAAGATTTCAACCACTACCCCTTGTGACTCTGTTCCGAGGGCCAAGCCGAAGGGCGAGGGACACTCGAAAACGAGTCGTAGGGGTGAAAATGTGAAATGGGATTCGGCCTAAATAGTAAAACCAGAGAAACTGATAATTTGGAGTGGTCTCTTAATTTTTTCCAGAGCTGTATGTATATATATATATACACACACACACACACACACACACACACACACACACGTATCACTGGCATAGGGAAGGGGCACGCCCTGCGGGGGGCCCCCATATATATATATATATATATATATATATAATTTTTTTCAATAGAAAAAGTCAGGAAGCGAACCTTCATTGCGCTATCAACCTTTAAAATAAAAATTGTTTTAAAAAGACGGTAGCCTGTGTTATCCAATCACAGTCGCCCCGTGATTTTGAACTTTAATGCTTGTCTAGACGAAATATTGCTTGCTCATATTAACCCTTTAACACCTAACACTCAAAATGTTCGCCTGGACTTTTTTGCTTATCTTGACTATAAAAGGGTCAGAAAATGTCCTGTGAGTAAGTGCTTGTTCCCGTTTTTCCAGAAAACTTGGAACTTTCAATATCTGGCAGATATTTACAATTTACTGGAAGTTATAAGAGTCTAATAACGCGTTCGTGGACTTCCGCGAGAGGCGCGAGTGAAATTACCGTAATGACATGGCTGTAAAGCGCTACGTCTCAGCTTTCAGAAACCGTTGGAAGTTTTCCGATAGCACAAACCGTGACGTAATTATGGTAATTCAAAGTGCGCTCGTGCAACGTGTCGCCGACGACCCATTCGGTTTTAAAGGGTTAAATGAGCAAGCGAAAATACCTCAGTGGAGCGCAAAAACGGAAAAATGAGAAACGAATAAAACAAGATCAAGCAAAACTACCGAAAATATCTTCAATATATATGGCTGCGAAAGTGATTACAAATGTGGGGGATGCCGATGCACGAATGGACAGATCATTAGGTTAACGTTAGCTGAACAACAGGTGGGTTTGTGTAATAAGTTGGTATTTTTATTTATTGATTTATTGAATATGTCACCAGCCATGCATGACCCTAAATGATACCACCCCCTGAGTTCGGTTGTAACTTAGCATTAGTTGCGAGTTGCGAGCGTTAGTTGCGAGTTTACGGAAGTTTACGGAAGCAGTAACGAGCTTCATTGCAACGTTAGTGGACACCATCGTCCCCACGGTAAAAGTTAGGTCCTTTCCTAACCAAAAACTGTGGGTTGATAGATCCATCCGCGACGCTTTGAATGCCCGCACTGCTGCCTACAACTCCGGTCTTGTTTCCGGCAACATGGACGAGCACAAGACAGCGTCCTACGGACTAAGAAGGGCAGTGAAATAGGCCAAGAGGAGGTATAGGGACAGAGTGGAATCGCAGATGGAGCAGCGCGACACCAGACACCTATGGCAGGGGCTACGGACTATAACGGACTACCAGGGCAGACCCCCCGCAATTGTGAGTGCCGATGCATCCCTAGCAGACGACCTGAACACATTCTACGCACAACAGCGCTAGCTTGCTGGCTAACAACACCACCGTTAGCGCAGCCGGAGTGAGTTCTACCGCTCTCTGTGACCGAGCACAGTGTGAGGAGGGCTCTGACGAGGGTGAAAACAAGGAAAGCTGCTGGTCCAGATGGCATATCTGGGCGAGTACTAAAGACCTGTGCTAATCAGCTAGCTCCAGTGTTCACCAGGATATTCAACATCTCCCTGGCTCCACACACACACACACACACACACACACACACACACAGGTAAGGACTACACATAATTTATAGCTCATTACATTCATACGATTTCCCCCATCTACCTCTTATTTTTATTTTATATTTCATTTTAAAAGTGCTCTTACTGTATATATTGTGTTGTTTTATATAAGAGCTCTAACTGTAATTATTGTAATTTTATTTTTTTCATACTGTAAATATTGTGTTGGTTTTTTACTGTAAATACTATGTATACTGCACTCTTGCACATTCCCGTGAGCATTGCCACTTTTCATTTCACTACATGTATGTGTATGTGACAAATAAAGTTCTTGACTTGACTTGTTTGTGTACCTCCCCCCTTATAATACTGTGAAGTGATTCGCTGAATTAAAACTGATTGACAACTGGTTCAGGCTGTGTATTGGTGAAATTTGTTTTTGATTGACAGAGGATTGTAAGCCTCTGATTGGCCAAATTAAAAAATGATTGACAGCCAACTCGTAATATTTAAGTTAATTTTGCTGGTGTCCATATAACCGCACCTCCATTGCGAAAGGGCCCACGCCCCCTCCTTGTGGGGGGGCCACGGGATTTTGCGGTACGCTACTGATATGTATATGTTTATACAGTTTTCGCACCTTGAGAATTATGTCTCCCTCCTGTAGGTTACCATCCTTGGCAGCCAGGCCTGTGCTGGTCATCTGCTTGATGAAGATCTGACTGCCCAGACGTAGGCCGTACTCTACAAATACAACACGTACACACAACACACCAAAGTTATTGCAAACCCCTGTCAGAACTGACAAAAGGTTCTCTGGCTTGATAGAGCATAATTTAGCCTGATAGAACATACATGACACAGACTACACTTTAGAACGGCAGAGCATATGTCCCCCACATGGCAGTGAGAGGTAACATTTTGAATTTTGAGGACTTCAATAACCAGAAATCTTGTAAGGTGAAATCAATAAACTGCACACAGCACGCTCATGTTTACCAACCCGGCCAGTCTGTGATGATTTATAGCAAAAAATACATAGGGACCAGAGTGGCAATAGATCTAACCTTTTCCACAAAATGTGGAAATGTCTGAGGTACGTGATAACCTGTATTTTTATGTTTCTTTTAAAAACACCAAAAAAATGAGCATTTTTAAAGTTTGATTCATCATTTCCTGTGTGAGGAGAAGATTTCCTGCCAGTGACCCTACCAGATGCCAGAATTTCCATGTCTAGCATTAAAAACTGCTAGACATCTTATAATGTGAAAAAAAAAAAATTGCCTCCCTTAAAAGGTGATGTTGGCTCTCTTGGCTTTGTAGTCATCTAGACAGCTTGTTAGCCAACGTGCTCATAGCTGGCTAGCATGGAAATTGCATGTATTTAGACAGTGGGAAATTAAAGAGGGAAGAAGGGAAAGCTGTGAGGACAGTTGGGGTACACACGTGATTCCAGAGGTGGGACTCAACCACACCTTATTTCTGGACAACTGACTTGGTTCATTATACCTAGTCATTTATGTCTACAATTCGTTATGACTGCATTTGGACACAAAGCCAGTTGGTGTGTTTTACCTTCGTTGGGCCTGTTCTTCACCAGCAGGACGTTGACAGGTTTCTCCAGCGGCTCCAGCTCTCTGGAGGGCTCTGGGGATGGAGGGTTGTCCTGAAGTCGGTCTCTGCTCTTGTACCGCCCTCCTCCTCCTCCTCCTCCTCCTCCTCCTCCTCCTCCTCCTCCTCCTCGCTCATACCTGTCCCCCGGGGTATAGGTTTCCCCAGGGCTCCGCCCTCGACTGCGGTACCTCTGGCGGTCAGAGCTAGTGTCCAGGGCTCGGCCGCGGCTCCCCTCCCTCCTGGATCTGTCTGGGCTGGGTGAGGCTCTCTCCTGGCTCCTCCCTCGGCTCCTCCCTCGCTGGCTATAGTCACGCCCTCCCCTGTATTCGGGGTCCAGGTACCCCTTGTTGTCAGAGGCCTGGTCCCGGGCGTCGTCGCGTTGCCAGCCATTGTCGTGGTCGGCATCGTAGTAGTGGGTGGAGGGGGAGTATTCCCGACTGTCTCCGCCAGGGGAGGGGGGCTGCTTCAGGGAATGGACTGCCACCTTACGGGGTCTCTTCACCGTCTGACAACAAGTGAAGACACAAACCCAGAGTTACCAATCCTCTAGGTTTGACATTGCATAACACTAATCCCTAGTCTGTACAAGCAATTTTTGGACTAGTTTTCAACTTGTGAAAATAAAGGCCTTTCTTCAAACTGAATTGAAGATAAGAATAAAGTATAAACTTAAAGTACAAATCCCCCATCGGATATTCTGACACCATTAAATATCAATCTGTAATGTTAAATGCATTCTTGGAGTTATTTTGTGATGAAGTCTTGTAATTTACTCTTATGGCGTACCGTACTCTCCCTCAACCTGCCTCGTCTACTTCTACTTCAGTTAGCTAGCCAACTAGTTTGTGAACATTAGGGTGCGTTCATGATGGGACCCCTACTCTAAACCTTGATGTTTAGGGGAGACATGGGCACTTTGGGACAAACTGAAAATGGAGCGTTTCCATGGTGCAACATGCTGTGAAGCATTCATAAGATAAGAGGTGGTGGTAGATTGGTAGAGTGGTACTGGCACCACACAGCATGTTTCACCAATGGAAACATTCTATATTTAGTCTGTCCCACAGTGCCCCGGTCTCCCCTACTTTTGACGGCTGAAAAATGTTCGGCTGTCAAACTCCATTGTAGCTGCAATGGAAATATCTCGATGTGATGATTTTTCCTGTAAGACTATTTGCTGCCTTAAAAATGTTGACCAAACTTGACTGGAAGTCTGGATCAAACTTACTTACTACACTACACATCTTTACTAAATATCAAATACAACAAATGTAAAGAATGTCATAAGCTCTATCTAAAAAACACAAAATAGATCTGATATTAATAATTTACTTTATTAATATTAATATATACTTTATATCTTACCAGTCAAGACCATCAAGAAGCAAAGAACTGATACTCTTAAAAGCAGAGTCCTAGTTTTCAACTTTTCTCTAACCCTCTCTGGATAAAAGTCAAAAAAATAAAAGTCAGACAGTTTTCGAGAAAATAGAGCCGGCTGTCATGAAAACTGTGTTTGTATTGTTAGTCCAATGCACCAAATTAAATTCCCTTGACATTATCTATACCAGATAATGTGAACTGGTGCTACTTTTAGACCAGCAGCAGAGCCAGGACAACCCATGCTGAAATCCTGAGAGAGAAGGGAGGGAATGCATCCCAGAGTACATACACACACACACTCCCTGTAGTCGTACTGTGCTGCAGTACAGCAAATAGCTGTGGCGGACATCTCTCTTTCACCCTCTCTCTCCATCACACACACACACACACACACACACACACACACACACACACACACACACACACACACACACACACACACACACACACACACACACACACACACACACACACACACACACACACACACACACACACACACACACGCTGAGCAAGACCTAAATCCAGTCATATGAGTCATTACCACCCTGCAGGTTGCCACACACACACACACAAACACACACAGTGTTGACAGGGGTTGTGTAAGAGGACTATTTATAGCTGTTTGGTGTTGAAGGTGTGTCAGCTGTGAATGAAACATCTGGCCCCTCCTCATTCTCTCGCTCTGTGGTGTGTGTGTGTGTTTTAGAGATAAAAATATTTCAACTTTTGTAATGCTACAAAGCACATCGTTTGTCATGTGACAATAACAAATGGCAGCCACACAGATCTTACTGGCTCACTCCTGCAAAACCTGGACTAGGTAACAATTAAGGGCTTGTACAATGAATGTACAGATTTTTTTTCCTGCTGCAGGTCAATTCGCTTAGCACGAATGGGAATCCATTATTCTGTGCTACCCTTTTACAATGATAACACTATAAACACTTTTCCTATATAAAAACTATGAACACTATTCCTCTGAAAAACAGTTGGTTTTGTGACTTGCGCCTAACAGACCTCCTTCAGCACCCTTGCAAAGGCAAACGGCAGCTGTAGTGCCCCTGAGCAGAGCATCCCAACAACTGCTGGAGGAAATCTTTGTCAAATAACCTTCTGCCTGGCCTTGACTGATGAAGTGAAACACACAGTCACCAAGGCTGAACACTTCAGCCGAAACTATGACTTGATTCCTGTCAAGTTTGACCACTGGAAGCTTCCACGAGCATGTCCCCCACACTGCTCTATGCTTGGACTAAGAGTCTAGCCTGGGTTCGATAAGGGACGTATCTGTCATTCATACTCACTATCTTGGCCACCTTGCCGCATTTGCGCAGCGACTGCACAGCAAAGGAATGAGGCACGTTGTCCATGGGGATGGAGTTGACCTGAATGACCCGGTCACTCTCACTGCACAGCAAAAGAAAGGCACAAACAAACAATTTAAGATCACGATGAGAACATATACATTTACTATACATTTGCAACTATGTTGGCAGGTTAACAGAGTTGGACTTGGATGATTCTTCATCTATGAATATAGTAATACACCATTTGCCACAGTACAACATGTTTTTTAGCATGTGTCACCTTGGTGAGAATCAAACCCTGGCAGTGTTTAGCTTAGTGTATACAGGGTTCCCCCTGGTCACAGACTTTCAGGAATATCAGGGAATTTTGAGCGATGTATTTATAGACAAGGAAAGACGGGCAATTTGATAAATTCTTTGGGTACATCAGGGAATTTTCAGATGGGTCACTATAAAGGAATATGCCAGAATGTGGTTTACAACTGGAACTTTTCTGATCTGAACAACAATGTTACCAATCCAAGAAGGAATAACAATTTTAGGTCATGGAAGTACTCAGACTTAAAATGCAAAGTCATGGAAAAATCTTGGTATTGTATGTGACGGCAATGCAGATGGCCGACACCTTATTGCAGTGTGGGTGATTAACTCCAGTACACAGTTCACAAAAGATACACAATTTGTTAATATTTAGTGGTCATATGTTTATTTTGTTTTGGAATTCATTAATATATATTACCTGGGTTTTCACTTTGTTTCTCCACATGCTGCTGAGCCACCCGCCCAAAAGAGGAGTTGAAGTTCGAGCCACTCCTTTAAGCTGAACACAGGAAGTGGAGGGGACCAACTTCCTGGGCTGGGCGGGGGGAACTCTAACCAAAGACTTGAGTTAAAAATGGCAGCATGTGGATATTCCCCTTTTTGAATTTGATTGTATTAGTTGTGACGGCCCCAGGGCCTCTGCCAGGGCTTGTGTGTGTGTGTGTTGTGCTGTGTTGCAGCTGGCCACTGTCTCCAGGCTCCTTAAAACCCACTTCCAGTCCGGGGCTCCCTTTTTCCCTGGCACCACGTTGTGTTGGAGTCCTTTCTTTTTTGGTTTCCTTCAGTTTGTTGAAGCATCAGTTGAGTTTATTTTGAGACGTGTTGATTTAACTATTTGTGTTAAATAAATCTCCTTTCTTTTAGTTACTTCCTTGTGCGCTTCCTTTATTTGTTGTGGTCTCAGAGCCAGGCCATAGCAAATTGGGGGCTCGTGCACTTTGAGAAGTAGGATGTTAGCTGTTGTTTAATGGCTGCAGTTAGTGGTTAAAGCGTTAGTTGATTACTTTTCGCTGGTGATTGTGGAGCGCTTTGTTCTGCGTTCGCGCCTTTCCCATAGGTGACGTAGTTGTCGTAGTGGGTTCCCCGTGTGGTGACGTCAGGTCCGGGGATTCCCTTTTTTGCGCTCGTTGAGGAAGCTCACGGGGAGAGTTTAGGAGTTGTTTTCCTGCTTTTCTGGTTTGTTGGTGCTGGGGGGTGATGGAGAATTTTCTGCAAATTTGTTTCTTTTGGCATATAGTCATGGGACAAGGGAAGGTAAGTTTTGACCTGGCTAGATGTGCAGATGTGGCCTGCCTGTTGAGTTTACTCCCCTTTAGGAATAGCGCGTCTCCCCTTTGGGATTCGTGTGCGTATAAATGTATTGTGGGGTGAAAGTGGTTGGAGTGTTTGTCTCGGGAGCACATCCATGGTCTTGGCGGAGTTGCCAGCTTGCCACACCATTGGGTTTTGGTGCATAAGTACCCGCCGTCAGTAGCCCCTGAAGACCAGGGTTGAGTTATGTTGATTGGGATAGGCAGTCAGAGGGGATGCTCAATTGGTGAGGTTGCTCGTGTGCCGTGCCTGCGCATTAATTGGGTCAATGCTGTGCGTTCTTTTGTTTACCTGTGGCTGGTTGCTGTTGGTGCATTGGTCAGGTGACGTTAATCATGTCAGGTGTGGAGGATTTCATTGACACTCCTTCTGAGTCGTTTTTAGACCAGTGTACGAGAGATCAGCTGATAAAAATCGTTGTTGGTGATAAAAGGTTAAAGGAAAATGTCAGGTCGATTGTGAAAGCAAATTTGTATGACATGGAAGTTTTGGTACCTTCACAAACGTCACCTACTTCTACTCATGTGGCTGGAGCTGTTGTTTCTCAGGCGTCGCTGCCTGATTTGGCCTAACATTTTGAACAGCAGAAAGAAATGTTGAGATTGCGGATGCAGTTGGAGAAAGACCGAGAGGTGGAGTTGGAAAAGGTAAGGCAGAAATAGAAAAGGCATTGGCTTTGGAAAAAATGAGGCAGCAAACGAAAAAAGCTAAGCTGGACGTGGAAAGCGAGAGACTGAGGTTAATTAGAGAGGGTAAATTGAATGATGACTCGGCTCGTGCCAGTGATAAGTCACAGGATATTTTGAGTAGTTTGCGCTTGGTGTCAAACCAAGCGCAAACTAAGTTTAAGAGGTTGAAACTTTTTTCACTTTGTTTGAGCGCGTTGCAGAAGCAAGGGACTGGGGTGACTGACCGCATAGTGCTGTTGCAGTGTGTATTGACTGGGCGCGCGCAGGAGGCTTTTTCCTCCATTGTTGGCAGAGGACAGCAATGATTACAAAAAGGTGAAAGGGGTTGTATTGAAAGCCTATGAATTAGTCCCTGAGGCTTACCGCCAGCGGTTTAGAAATTGGAAGGGAGACAAGTTATATCTTGAGTTTGCCCGTGATTTGGGGACTCACTTCAGTTGCTGGTGGTCAGCATCGGATGTAAAAGACTTTGATGATTTGTGTAACTCGATTGTGCTTGAGCAGTTTAAAAACTCAGTCCCAGAGCGAATTGCAATGTACATAAGTGAACGGAAAGTGAAGACGGCTGCGGAGGCTGCTGCGCTCGTAGATGATTCTTTTTTGACCCACAAAGGCAGCGGTGGTGACTCCCGCACAGTTACCGGTGTTTGAGATAGTGGCCCGGCTGGGGGGAGATTTTTTTCTAGTTGTTCCGGTGTAAGTTTTCATTCTGAGCGGAGAGTGGGTCGTGCTTTTTCGTGAATCTGAGGAAGTTTGTTTCTGCCATGAAAAGGGTCACTGGAAGAAAGACTGCGCTGTGCTTAAGGCGCGGAACAAGCACAGCGGAGCGCATGTGAAGCCTGCTGCATTTGCTGCGCCGGTTTCAAAGTTGGTTACTGCCGACCAGCCAACTAGTGAGTTGTCATGTTGAAGCCTGATTTAAGCTTTTACTTGCCTTTTGTTTCAAAAGGACATGTGTCTCTAGTGGGTAGTCAGGTGAGAGAGCCAGTGACTATATTGTGGGACACGGGAGCGTTTGATTAATTTATCCTGGTGTCTGTTCTGCCTTTTTCTGATGAAACTGACACTGGATTGTTTATACCTGTGATGGGCATGTCTGTTTTTCATGTGCCGGTTCATAAGCTGGTGCTTCACTCAAAGTTGTTTGAAGGTGAGTTTAAAATGGGAGTCCGCCCTGCGCTGCCGGTTAACGGTGTCACTCTGATTCTGGGAAATGGTGTGGCTGGAGAACGTGTCTGGGCTGATCAGCCAGCACAACCGGTGGTTGTCCCCATGCCGCTTGGTTGTAATGGCCCTGCTGAAAATGAAAAACAGTTTCCTGAGGTGTTCAAAGCGTGCACTGTGACGCGGGCCATGACCAAGATCAGTCACGATGCAGATTCCTCTGCATCATAAAAGCAGGGGATGGTGCCACAGAACGGTTTGGGTTGTCCTTGTTTGACACTCCTTTGTCTGTCTCCCATAGTGAACCGTGAGCGAGCAAAGAGCCGATCCCACGCTGAAGGAGCTGTTCCAGTGTGCTCTCTCAGCAGATGAAGTGAAAAACTGTGCGCAGGGATACTTCATTCAGAATAATGTGCTGGTGAGAAAGTGGGTGCCATATGGCGAGGATTTTGTTGGAGATCCAATTTATCAGGTTGTTGTGCCTGCCAAATTTTGCGACATTGTTTTGCACGTCTCCCATGATGAGTCGGGGCACATGGGGGTTGGTAAAATGTACAATCGTTTGCTGAGGCATTTCTTTTGGCCCCGTATGAAGAAAAGTGTTGCAGCTTACATCAGGACATGTCACACGTGTCAGTTAACAGGTAAGCCAAATCAAAAGATAAAAGCGGCCCCTCTGTATCCCATCCCGGCTATTAGCCGGCCGTTTGAGAATCTGATTATTGATTGCGTTGGCCCGCTCCCTCCCTCGAGGTCTGGGGCGAAGTATTTGCTGACAGTCATGCGTCAGAGCACCCGATATCCAGCTGCATACCCGTTACGCACACTTACAGCAAAATCAGTGGTGCGTGCTCTCAGTCAGTTTATCTCCATCTTCGGCATACCAAAAACCATCCAGAGTGACCAAGGGTCAAATTTTTGCTCTCACTTGTTTGCGCAGGTATTGAAGCAGCTGCGTGTGAAACATAACCAGTCCTCTGCGTATCATGCGCAGAGCCAAGGGGCGCTGGAGCGTTTCCACCAGACGTTGAAGTCGTTGCTGCGGGCATACTGTGTGCAGATGAGTGCTGATTGGGAGGATGGGTTACCATGGTTACTGCCGGCAGCACGGGAGGTAACACAGGAGAGTACAGGATTTAGTCCAAACGAGTTGGTTTTCGGTCACACTGTGCTGGCTGCTCTGCAAGATGGTTGGAAGGAGGCTGAACCACCTCAGAATTTGGTTGATTTTGTCAATGGTTTCAGGCAGCGCCTTTATTCTGCCACAGAGCTGGCGAAGAAAAAGTTGTGTTCGGCACAGGATAAAATGAAACTGCTGTATGACCGTAGAGCTGAGTGGTGTGTTTTCAGTCCAGGTGACCAGGTTTTGGCTTTGTTGCCTATTGTTTCGCTGTTTCAAGCGAAATTTTTGGGTCCATATACTGTGGTGAAACAGCTGTCAGAGCAGAATTATCTCCTTGCCACTCCAGAACGCCGAAAACATCACCAACTGTCACATCAATTTGTTGAAACCATATCATGCCCGTGCTGAGGAGCAGAGCGCACCTGTGGATGGCGCTCACCCTGTGTGTGTTGGTAACACTGTTTCGGTTCCATCTGATAGTGAAGCATGCTGTGAGGATGGTTTGCCTAATCATGACTCGGCGATGTTAACAGTTCGGCTCAATCTGGACAGTGTTGTGGGCCACTTGTCTGAGCCTGCAGCGCGCAGAGTTGGTGGAGCTGATACGTGAGTATCCGGCTTGTTTGGAGATGTGCCATCTTGTACACGTGTTGGAGCACGACATTGACGTAGGAGACGTGAAACCAATAAAACAGCGGTTTTATCGGGTCAGTCCGGAGAAGCAAAACAAAAAGTTTTGGATTCTGAAATTGAGTACATGTTGAAAAATGGCATCGCTGAGCTGTCGGCGTCAAGTTTGGCGTCGCCTTGTTTGCTTGTGCCTAAATCAGATAACACCCCTTGCTTTTGCTCAGATTTCAGGAAAATCAACAGCGTCACTAAGCCAGATTCATACCCTCTACCTCGTATGGATGGCTGTATCGACCAGGTTGGTGCTGCAAAATGTATCAGTAAATTTGATCTCTTAAAGGGCTACTGGCAGGTCCCTTTGTCTCAAAGAGCCAGAGAGATTGCAGCTTTTATCACCCCGACTGGTCTGTATTCATATAAGGGTTTTGGGTTACGGAATACACCTGCAAAGTTTTGATGAACAGAGTGGTTGGTGATTTGGATGGTTGTGCGATGTATTTAGATGATATTTTTTCTGACACTTGTTCTGCCCACATAGAGCGCGTAAAGGCTTTATTCAGCCGCTTGGCTGAAGCGCGCCTGACTGTTAACTTTAAACTCTGTTAAATTACTGTTAAATTACAACTCTGTTCACTGCACCTTATATTTTATTTTGCACTACAATAATAATGCTTATTTATACATTTTTATATTGCATTCTATATTGCCATTTTAATATGTCTAGGTTGTTCTTTTTTTTTTTTATTCATTGTGTTGTTGTTATTGTCTCTGTGTGTAATGCTGCTGCTGCACTGCAATTTCCCAGCTTGGGATTAATAAAGTACATCTATCTATCTATCTATCTATCTTGGCGAAGTGTGAGTTTGCTCAGGCCACAGTCACATACCCGGGTCGCCAGGTTGGGCAGGGCGAAGTGCGTCCGCTGCGAGCAAAAGTGCAGGCAATTGATCAGTATCCGCCTCCTCCGACAAAGAAAGATCTGATGAGGTTTTTGGGGTTGGTTGGTTACTACAGGGGTTTCTGTAGAAACCTTTCTACTGTGGTAGGGCCATTAACTGATCTGTTGAAGGGTAAGGTGAAGTATGTCTGGTCTCTTGTTTGTCAGCAGGCATTTGAAAACGTGAAGGCGATCCTCTGCGATGCTCCTGTCCTGGCTGCCCCACGCATGGGTAGGGTTTTCAAGCTGCAGGTTGATGCTAGTTACGTGGGTGCAGGTGGAGTATTACTGCA
Organism: Hoplostethus mediterraneus; assembly: GCA_034670385.1. Lineage (NCBI taxonomy): Eukaryota > Metazoa > Chordata > Actinopteri > Trachichthyiformes > Trachichthyidae > Hoplostethus > Hoplostethus mediterraneus. The sequence continues at coordinate 3,114,987 of JAXDDW010000042.1, read as the reverse complement.
GGAGGATGATCTTGGAATTGACAGGCCAGTGTGTTATTTCTCAAAAAAGTTTAACAGGCATCAGTTGAACTATTCAGTTATAGAAAAAGAGGCTTTAGCTTTGATCTGGTGTCTGCAGCAGTTTGAGGTGTATGTGGGTTCAGGGACTGTGGTGATTTTTACAGACCATAATCCATTAACATTTCTGAACTCACTGCGCTGTCCAAATCAGTGGCTTATCAGATGGTCCCTGTTTCTCCAGTCGTATACTTTAGACATACGTCACATTAAAGGAAAAGACAATGTAGTAGCAGACGCCTTGTCCAGAGCTTCATGCCAATAATGTTCATTATTTCCTCTTATGTCTCTGTCTCTCTCTTAATGTGCTTCAAGGATCCAGTAGCTGAGATGGGATAAGAGACTGCAAGGTGGAGGATAGATGTGAGCGTATTGAGGTGACTTTGTATTTTGAGATTTATAGTTAACATTTCTGTGTTAATATATTTGAGTTTAAGTATATATATATATGGCAGTATTTCGTTTTGTACTGGTTGGTGGCCAGGGTTCCTGTAGGGACCCTGTCTTTATGGGGGGGGGTGTGACGGCCCCTGTGTGTGTGTGTGTGTGTGTGGCAGGTTCCTGGTCCGTCAGTTAAACACACTTTATGCAACCTAGATGGCGTCCAGTAGACCCTATTTATAATCTTGAATTGTACCAGTCTAGTTTGCAGTTCCCTTGACATTTTCTTCCCATTCCTAAGAATTCTTCCTCATTCTGCCTCAGTAAATGATACATTTAAATCAGTTTCCCATGTCAATTTAAGGGACAATATATTGTATATATTGTATATATATTATATCATAGAATAGTAGGCTGAGGCCTCATGACCAAATCCAAAACGGTTTAGGACCTTCTCTAGGGTATCAACGCTAGAAGGGGATATTGAGGGGGAGCCAAAAGTTTGAACCACTAGGTGTCTTAACTGCAAATACTTCCAAAATTGATTGTGTGGTAATCCAAATTCCTGTCTTAGTGCCTCAAAAAGATTTTAGAGTTCCATCCTGATACAAGTCCCCTAGAACTGTGATACCTTTTTGAAACCAGGACGTCCAAAGGAAGGGAGATTTATCTATGCAGAGCCTGGGATTTAGCCAGATCCCGGCAGACTGGTGGACATAACTTTGAGCACCGCATGTGCTCTAGAAGTGCGGACTGATCGAGAGCTACGATCCAAAACTGGGTCCATTACTTCATTAAAATCTCCACCCATGATAATTGGATAGTCCCCCATATCATTCAGTTTCTTCTCTAATAAACCAAAAAAAGCAGGATCATCTATATTTGGACCATACACATTTGCTAGTATAACACTATTACCCTGGATCTCACAAAGCATCACCAGAATTCTCCCCGCCTCATCCACTCTCTTATGCATTTAAATTGTAATTGCTTATTCACTAATGTTGCCACCCCTCTGCTCTTGCTACTGCCACAAGCAGCCCCCACAAAGCCCACCCAATCCCTGCAAAGCTTCTGGGATTCATTTGCTAGTAGGTGGGTCTCCTGCATAAATACTATGTCACACTTCTTGGATTTAATGAAAGTTAATGCTTTCTTCCTCTTGACAGCTTCAAACCTGTTTTACTACTGACATAATATAGTGTGTTATAGAAGTTCTGCTGTAACCTGTGTAATGACCTATTTATGCCTGACATCACCAAATAAAAAGAGATAAAAAAACAATGTAAAACTAAACACATATGTAATAAACACTACTGAATTGCGTCTGCAAAGCCAGACGCCTAAACTACTCAGCTTGGTCCGTGACTCTCTAACTAGAAGCTGTCTTAAGAAAAAAAAGCCCCTCAGACACAAGCGTGTCATTAACATTGTAATCACAAAGAGCAAAACATTTTGAATTATGGCAATTATTTAAACATTAAGCCGAAACTACTCTGTAGCCTACTACTCTACTGAAGAAAATAACAAACTGTTTCAGTAAGCGAGATCCAACACAACTGGGAAATGTAGGCTATCTAAATAAAACTTGGGCTAATTCACCCCCAGAAATTAACGTTCGTTACACAGTGGAAATCAGTAATGTTATTACATCGCCCAATATAAAGGTTTCACTGTCCTCACCGTGTTTTCTCCCATGGCGGTGATAAGATGCAAAACGCCGGTGGCCTAAATCAATAGGATTTATCACAGTGAGTGAATGTAGGCCAGTGCCTTCTTATGGTCATCAAATCTGCGGGGACCCTGGTTTGATCTCACGGTGAGCACTGCCGGATAGTCGAGAGAGAACCTTGTGCGTTTCTCATGGAGCATCTTCTTGCACTCGTTGAACTTCATGCGCTTCTCAGTGACTAACTTGGAGTAGTCGGCGAAGATCATGATGCGGTGCTCCTTCCAGGTAACTTTACTCATCTTGCATGCAGCCTCTGTGGTGTGTACGCGGTCCTGGAATCTCAGGAATCTGGCGCTGATGGGTCTCACTGGTGAGGGTTGTTCAGGATCTGGGCTTTGGCGCAATGACCTGATCCTGTGCGCTCTGTCAATTTCCAGCCCCCTTGGGAAGTCAATGTTCAGAATCTCTGGTATAATTTTGCCTAGGAATGATAAGGTGTCGCCTTTCTCACTGCCCTCTGGAACCCCGATAAAACGTAGATTATTCCTTTGCTCTCGGTTCTCAATGTCGTCCAACTTTTGTCGGAGGGCCTCCACCTCTGTAGCTGTGGCTGGGGGGGTTTGCCTGCTGCCTCTCGTTAGCCTCTTCCAGGAAGCCTATACGGCTCTCGATTTGAGAGATGCGGTTGGCAATATCAGCCAGTTTGCCATCTGTTGCGCTTGTAGTCAACCGTATAGCCTCTAGTTTGTTGTCGTGGGCCTCTGACTTTTCTAGGATTAGAGCTGTGAGTTTGGCAAATTCTTTGGCTACTTCCTTGGGGAATGAGCTAGCAACAGGTGCATCATTAGCGTCAGGCTCGTTACGAGGTGATTTCTTCTGGTTAGCTAGGTTAGCGTTAGCCGTTTCATTAGCCTTCACTCCCCCGGAGCCGGTTTTTGGGGGGTTCGTAGATTGTCTAGTGGCGCTTGGCATTGTTGCTGTATACTGCCAACTTTTAGCCAGATAAATCAAATAAGTTTTGGCTCTTTGTAAAGTTTTAAAGTTAATTATGAGCGGGGATGGGAACAGCTCTTCCTCACGCAGCCATTCTCATCAACCACGTCATGTGACTCGTCTTGTGTGTTATTGATTTGTTGACCTCAATTTAGTTAAGGACTCAGTGTTAATATTTCTTTTGATGTCCTTCTTCTTTGCTTATGTAGTTTAAATGTTTGCACTTTACTTTGTTACTTTGCTTTTTCTAATTTGACTGGGCGAAATAAAGCCTTTTTCATCCAAGTAAATCCTTGTGTCCCTGCCTGTACTGCTGGGTCCCTGACATGTATATAAGGGCCCAGGGCTCGACAATAACGATCGAGAGCCCATGAAACGGTTGCCAATTGACTCAATCTGGTTGCCAAGGGCAACCGTTTCATGGGCTCTGGTTGCAAACTTTGGCAACCACCTGTTAAGTATTTTTTATTTTTTAACAAAAAATGTAACAATAAATAAAAACCTACAAAACTGGAAAATCTAATTTCAATAAAAGTCAACATTTTATTTGGTTGTCTCCGTAAAGTTACTACTTCATGCACAAACAGTACGTTTGTGTGTAACATGACATTTCAGCCGTTGTGTGGCCACTTTCCACACACGCACAGCCAGTCTGTTGCAGTGGCGTAATAATAACACTGCAATTCGTAGCCACACGAGAGAGCAGCTAAAAGATACGATGAGGTGGAGGGCGCACGAACAGGAACACACATACAAGGAGTGATGGATACCGCCATTTGGAAAATGAACGCCGCAAATCGGGCAATCCTGATCAAACACAGTTTACTACATTCTCAAAAGTGAAGACCCCTTTACCTCTTTACCTCGTCTGCTCAGGCTTGCAGAAGGTATTTATTAGAATTGAATCTACTAAATGAATAACCTTTCAAATAAATGTGCGATCTTAATGTTGTAACGTTAGTGTATTGTTAAGAGTTTTTTTCATTAGTGAGTCTACCTGCTCTCTCTCTGTGCATGTGTTTGTGTGCACGCGTGTGTGAGTGTGCGTGTGAGTGTGCGTGAGTGCGTGTGCGTGCGTAAGGGCTAATAATAATTAATATAATCTGAAATTGAATTATTAAAATGTGTGGTATAGATACATAAGATATTCATTGCTCCAAATATAGGCCGTTTAAAACATGGCAACTATATTGTCCATTTCGGCAACCAAAAGCTGATGCCTGGTTGCCAAGCCTGGAAACCACTTTAAAAAGCCCTGGGGCCACAGTGGGAACCCTGTGTAAAGTTTTATTTAATCTTTACAGCATTTTCATCTCAGTGGGGTTCAGGTAGAGAAGTGAAAAAAGATTAGACTGACTGACCTTAACATCATAAAGTTTTATCATAAATAATTGTAATTGATTGGATATTCGGTGCAGCCCTCGCAAACACACTGGACAGAAAACCGCCATACTGCTCACTACCAGAGAATACAAGGATTGGTCTTTTAAAGATTAAGAAAGAGCCGATGCAACAGAGATCATGCTCTGGATTTGTACCCACGGTAGCACCAGTACCCGATGACTGAGTGCACCGGGATTTCCTGTGGCCGCTTTCGCTGACTTACAAGAGCAATCCATCTGCCGGCCCTCCCTGCAACACATCAGACACAATTATCGACGTCTCGCCGTTGTCCACGTTGGGGTTGTCTCGCCCCCCTGACACAGCAATGCCAAAACCCATCTTGGAGTCCTGCAGAGACAGCAAGACAGAGGAAAAGAAAGGTTAGATGTGGTCAGACAGAGATGTCCATTAGTATCCCTATGTTCAGACAGATGCATGCAAAATTAATGGAAGGGGGCAAACGTAGTGATGGACGTAACTTTGCTCTAGGTGATGCAAATTGAGGCAAAGAGGTGTTCACGCCAGTTTTTCAGTTTTTGCTTTGAGCCAATCAGTTTCAAGCAGGACTCAGGCGCCTGTAAATTTGTAAAAGGTTTATAAAAAGCTAGATTCCCCAAAGAAGACATTGGTGGTGCTGCTGCCCAATGCAGCAGAAGAAGCAGATGTTAACTAAAACCACTAATCATAATGGCTGGTATGCCACTCTGCTGCTTTCTGTTCAAGTGGTGACATCAAACCAAATTTTATTACAGATTGCAAGTGAAACAATCACACGAGGTGAAATATCAATGTAGAGTACAAGAGGAACTGTGCAGAACAATGCTTATACACTCAATAGGCAAACATACTGCTAAGGTTGCTTATATTTAAACAATAAAAGGCTAATGACTGGAGTGAAGAGATTAAAGCGCGCCTTATTTTTCCAATAGGTATCTAAAGGTTTTTGTCCTGGTGGAGTTATCCATCAGTGTACACAAAGAGATGTATAGAAAGCTAGAGCCTGTAGTGTTTTCATTAGGTCCTGGTTGAACTGCCATGTCTGCTACTTTCACTGTATTCGTTGAATTGGAATATTTATTTTTTAATTTCTCTACAAGTCAAATAGCTTGTGGAAGCATTTAGCTAGTCACGTGGTGCTGTATCATTTTACAGCATTAGATTGTTTGATTTAGGTTTAGCATATTTAGGGCTGCCACTAACGATGATTTTGATAATCGATTAATCCTGTGATTATTACTTCGATTAATCGATGAATCGGATAATTCGGATACAAAAAAAGAAGCAAATTTTTACTTCCAGAATTTTATTAACAAAATGTATTATTCCCCATATTTTACAATGTTGTCTTTCAAACAACATGCAAATTCACTGCTATAAAACAAAAAAATAAATGTATGCTATACATAATGTGCAAAACGTAAATGTTTTTATAAAGTGCATACAATAGGTCTTTTTATATTCATCTCAAAACAAAAACCTGTTTGTCCTCAGTTTGAAAGGAGCTGGACTGTTTAAATAACAAATTATAAGTAATAATAAAGAACAAAAACACAAACTAAATATAAACAGGCTTTGAGGAAGTAGAACAGTTCTGCAGGAACACACACTCCATCAGGGAAGAGTGTAACCAGGGTTGAGGATGTTAATCATTGTTCTGAATCCTTGATCTTCCACCATTGATAGTGGCCTCATGTCGGTTACTAGCATATTCAGGATACCATCAGTCAGAACAGCTGCTTGCTGTGGTGTGCATGGGACGTTCTTCCTCAGAACATAGTCAGTCATGTTGAGTTGTTTCTTTCTGAAATAAGAGGGACAGTATGAGTATGCATAACAGCACAATTTACATGCAACTCAATACATGCCTTGTTGTTTTAGTTCATTATTGATGTAAAGGGCAAGTGCAGACAAGACCACTACAAAAAAATAACTTAAATAAATGGAGATTAGGGATGCAGCGATGTATCACGTTAACTGTTTTTTTTAAATCCTAGATTTAAAAGTATTTTTTTCGTATACATGCACAAAAATGCATTCATAACAAACTGTAATCTACAGTTGTTGTCATTAGTGGGGAAATAAATACTAACGTTACAAAACGTCTTTTTTAAATTAAATGAATCGCGTTTGTTAAGCAGCTTGCAGCCCCTTGCACACAGTGGAGGGTTTTGGATATGAACTGAACACGTGGAAATCGTGAGGCTCGGTTTCCAGGTGACCAAATACAAACACATTTGTGGCTTTGAACTCGCTGCAAACGTAGTGTTAGCTAGCTTGCTTAGGTTAGCTAAATTGGTTAGTAACTTACTAATTACCACGCATGCCATTAATTAAGAATAAAAATAATGATTATGAGACAAACGATTTCTCAATTCAAAACGCAACTCATGGCACGAGGCAAAACTCGTTAATTTGTGTTTCAAATATTTGTCTTACTAATTTGTTTTTGACCAGTATGTAACGTTACTAACTTACCGTGCTGATGAGTCCGCTTCATCCATGACCATGGCTCCAACGTGCTTCCTCTTCAGGTGCTCGTGCATGACGGTCATGCTCCCGTGCCATGCGAGGTCAGTTTTGCACATGTTGCAACTAACAGCCTTGTTTGAGGATTTTAATGTAAAGTGCTCCCACACTTTTGACGACTTGGGACGTACATTTTTCTGCGTTGTTACTTGCTCTGTGGCCTCCGCCATTTCTCAAATGTGCCTTCTCACTACTGCAAATTAAGTGACGTCACTGACGTATATCCATGCCACAGCGTGAGCCCCACAACATAGACCCAACTAATCGATAATTAAATTTGTTGCCAACTAATTTCGTTATCAAATTTTATCGATTTTATCGAATAGTTGTGGCAGCCCTAAGCATATTGTTTGTTGAGCTTCTTCATTATAACTGGGCTTAATCCTTTGTTGAGGATGTTGGCTGGCAAGGATGGAACTAGCGCCAAGATAGTTTTCACTTGTTGGATCTACACTTTCATAGATTCACAGACTTAACCACAGCATTATGGAGAAAATAGTCCACTGTCAAGTCGTACCAAAGTGACTCAAGAGCGTGTGCTGCGGTGATGAGGCTCTGGCCACAGATGTGCAGCCGGGAAGACTGAATTATGCCACAGCTGAATGAATTGTCGGTTACTGTCTGTGAGTGTGGGTTAAGAACATTTAAAGCATCAACGGTAAACGTCAGGTTTTGGTGTCAGTCCCTCAGAATCAAAGAAGAACATCTTCTTTCTAGTTCTTTCCAGTTCAGGCCACCTTAGAGAGAAGCGCAGTGGCAGAGGAATCCTCCTGCCTTTGCACTCTTTGTTTATTAGGTAGCGGCTCTCAAGTGACAGAATGAGCAATATAATCTACTGATAATAAAAGCATGCACTAGTTTCTCTGCGTCAACCAGGAACAACAATAGTAACTTTATTTATATAACACTTTACAACAGAGTTACAAAGTGCTTCACAGGAGTAAAAAAGAACAGCCTAGAATGGGATAAAGACATAAAACGAAATAAATATGATAATGGTAAACACGGAAATAAATACAAAACATTCAAGCACGGAAGGATGGCTCAAAAATTCAGAATATAAGAAAAAATAATTTTAAGCTGGACAGTGGAGACACAAGATGAAAACAAATCATAGTTCGTTTCCATAATGGGTTGAAATCATGAAAAATGTGTTTTTAAAAAGAGATTTAAAGATGACACCGGGCTCACTGGAATGACCTGCTTGAGGAGATCAGGCTAGAGTTTAGAAAAGCTTGGTCGCCCTTTGTCTTGAGCGACAAGAAACGCTATGTCGGAGGATCTCAGGCTACGACTCGGCTCATAAGAGGTTAAGGCCCAATCCCAATTCACCCCTTGGCCCTACCCCTTAGCCCTTCCCCTCTGTTTTGCGCATTCATGTGTAGGAGTAGGGTGTACCTATTCTTGTTGGGATCGAGGGGTAGGGCGAAGTGCTAGGGCTACATGGCCCTCCAAACGGAGATTTTTCAGGGGCACACAACAAACCGAGGGTTAGGACAATCATCGGCAAGATGGTGGCAAACGCTGCACAAACATCAAAAAGAAACCACAAATGTAGTATTTTCTTTGTTAATAAAGATTTTTAAAATATAACCGTTGTGTTATCATAGTTTAATGTTGTTTCAATGTATTATAGACCTTTTCTTTATAACAAGCATAACAAAAAAATCGCTAGTATGCTGATATGCTGTCTCTACCTCGCTAGTTAACGTTACAACATTGTTTTAAGGCTGATTTGTGCATGACAGTCCCGCATTTTGACATATTTCCATGTTGCATTTCCCCCCTTTGATGGCATATGACACCCGAAATATAACTTAAGTCCAGCAGCGAAGTTGCTGCACTTGTTACTCCTCTAATATCAGTGCAGACTGACAGGGTAACGTTAGGAGCACGGCTTGCTAGCCTACAGAGCACTGCTAACGCTATTCTGTCAGTCAGTTTGTGGCCAGAAAGGTCAATGACAGACCCACAAGGTCCACATCCAGAGGGGACTGTGTTGTTCCGTTTAGAAGGAGTACTTTTGGACGTTCAGCCTTCTCTGTCCAAGCCACGCAGTACTGGAACAAATGTAAGGACCTGCACTACCCTTGGACTGTTCAAAAAAACTCTTGTACCACTCGTGTACCACCTCCATCTATTCAAGTGTGGACATTGTATTTACTGATTCTTTTTAATGCTGCTGTACTATTAATGTTTCCTAACATAATGTTAACATAATTGTTATGTTGTTGACCTGCCTGGGGACTACAGATGTAAATTAGCCTCGTGGCTAACTCTGACACATTTACATTGAAGTGTGAACTAAAATGTTGATTGATGTGTACTGTCCCTGCCAAATAAATCTTATATAAAAATAAATAAAATGAAGTGGCCCGGTAATGAAGCAGTGGTCTTTTTTATTTGATGACTTGTTTGATCGATTGATAGCGTGAAACGTATAAGTTGTGAATGAGCGCAAACGGCTTTTCTATCTCCATCAGATAAATGGCAAATATCATTGTGATAATACCATTACTGCCATCGTAATGTACGCCAACAAACTCGACGCGTCTGTTTACATAAATGTCATCGATGACATATCAGGGTTGAAGAAGGGTTGAAGAGTGAGGGGCACTCGAAAATGAGGGGTAGGGGTAAAAATGAGAATTGGGATTGGGCCTAAAAGTCAATCCACTGGCTTTCAGTTCTTTCAGTTCAACTAAAACAGGAGTAATAGGTTCTCTCTTTTTGGTCCTTGTGAGTCTGGACAAATTGCTGTCTAGTAAGATTCTGCTGGCAAGTAGGTGATAAAAAGCAGATCTAGTCACATTGTTGACATAAGCTTAGAAATGTAAGTTGGCATCGAGGCTCACCGATGTGTTTTTTTCCTGGTTGTCAAGATGATCAAGGATTTCTTATTTATGTGATTTTAAGGCTTCAAATTTTTTGTTTTATCTCTACTGAGTTGTTAAGTTTTGGAACATCCACAAATGAATGTCTTGAGTACAGTTAACTCACAAGTGAACAGGACATTTTCAGTTAGGTGTCATCAGCATTGTTATGGAAATCAATGTTGTGTCTTTTGGGAGCATATATATGTAAAAAAGGAGGGGCCTCAGAATGGAGCCATGTGGGACAACACGTGTAATGGTAACTATCCTAGAAGAGTACCTTCCCAACAGGGTGATCAACCATATCAAATGCCTTCATCACAGCCATTCACTGGCCAATGAGACACCCTGTGTGTGTGTCTGTGTGAGAAAGACACACACACACACACACACACACACACACACACACACACACAATGTGAACTCACCCTCTGTAGACTGACTGTGTACTGCTCCCAGACCATCTCCTCCATTCCAGAGCTCTGTGGAGAACAGGACAGAACAGTGCTTGGTTAGTGAACACTGCCTAACCCAACAAAACCAATCACTGACTAAATATGACACTCATTAGTAAGCAGTCATGCATGACAAGATGACATGCTGAAGGGCACCATCCAAGTAGACTACAACCCACTGCACAAGATTTACGTGCCACATCATTATGTGCCACTGTATTTTGAGGACAAAATGGGACTCTATTATGTGCGAGTTGTTTGACTTATAAGGCGCAGTATCATGCAAATACAAGGTAGTATCATGTAAGCGGCCCAGTGGCCTTGCATGTTTTTCTGCATGTCTTACTACCACCTGGTAGCAACTCTTGTTTGTGTGTGAACATAACTGCCAGCAGACATGTTCCCTCAGTTGAACATGAGAATTTACAATTAGTGGACATGGTGTGTGTGTGTGTGGACTGTTTTTGTTTTTGGACTGAATGATGCTTTGTCTATGTCAAGCATTTCACCCCTTTCCAACGCAGTGTTATATATACACACTAACTAAGCATGCAATGTGCAAGCTGAGCCCTGATGACACTGATACAGTCAGACAGCTCTGTTCAATTTCAGATGCTTCAAAAATACCGGAGAAAGAAGGGGCGGGCAGAGAGGAAAGAGAGGCAAGTAGGGTTGAATAGAGAGCAACAGAAAAGGTGTCTCCTAGTTCAATCCCTGGGAATACTTAAGTCACATAGGAAAAGCAAACGATGGCATTGAACATTAAAATACTTCTTATGGTAAGACGCTTCCCCAACAAATAACATTGGTAATTACCAATAGTTTGGTCACTGGGATGAACCTGGATTTGCCGGAGTCAGCGGTGGGAAAAAAAGACTGGTAGAAAACAAATCAATGCCATCATGGACACTGCATTCAAAGTCCACGATGCAAGTGGCTCATCACAGTATCACAGATTCCTTTGTTCCCACCACCATCAGACTATATAATGTATCAATATGGGACACCAATTTCTCTATAGCCTCAGTAGACTAGAATGCAATGTGTGTGAGTAGAAACTGGTGTTTGCTGGCCACAGTGGGACTGCGCTCGCCTCAAATCCAGAAAGAAAAAGCATGTAGTTGCCATTAGTTGGAAGTGATTTTTCGTGCTTCCCACAGCCTGCCTCCAAGACACAGAGCGAGTAGACAGAAATGGCAGCATCTAATAGCATGTATTAGTGAGGACTGATTGATGGAGAGGAGGTTGAAAATTGTCCTTTCAAGAATTCCAGGGTGAAACTGCACTGAACTTAAAGCAAAGAGAATGAAGAGAAAAGAGTGAAACATTCATGTGACCTTTAATGCTCACTGCTGACCAATGTAAACTGTTTGTATAGCCTGCATAGAGCGGAAATACTGTTGCATGCTAGATCCATGCTATAAGCCAATTTACCTCCAAAATGCCGTGGCAATGCAAGTGGAGGCTGACTGAGGTTTGGTAACACCTAGCCAGTCAGATAGTAGTAGAAGAGCTTAGCATAGCAAGCACAAAGACAGCTAATCCTCTGCAGCTAAACTGGATTTCCATCTAACGCCGCTCATTGCGAACCCAAGTGAGGCTTTCCTTTACACACGCAGACAAGCACAGCTTGTCTTAGCCTTCCTCCTTTAGTGTCCAGACACGCAGCTCAATCACTGGTAAACAGCTTGGTTAGTACTGTACTGACTGTGTGTGTGTTCTAGCACAGCTAATATCACAATTTGCCTTATTCACATGACGGCCATAGGTCATACTCGGGATTGGAAACACTATGCAGAAGACAGCTAAGCAAATGTGAACAATGGCAGCCTCAACCAGTCTTTGGATAAAAAAAAAATACAATATACACAAAAAAGAAAAATTATAACGACATATGTCGTTTTCCGATCCAGGTACATAGTACTATTGGTACTTAGTTCTAGAAACTTCAACCTTTCCCACTGGGGAACAAGCCCCAAAAAGCTTCCTCTGGGATAGTTCCTGGACCCCCCAAAAAAGTTCCTGCAACAAGGTAGTACTTTTTGGGGAACCAGGAACCATTCACTTTTCACTTTTATATAGACCCCTTTTCTGTTAGTAAACATGATGATGTTTTTTTGTGGGCGGAGCTTAGCTGGAGGCAGAAGCCGGCCAGAACACGTTAGCCAACAACGCTGGCTAGCAAGTTTCGTTGGCTTGTTTTTAACATGGCTGAAGAAAATTACGCTATATCTGAAAATTTATGGTCACTCACTCTCCAGGACCACAAGTGTTACTTGAACAAGTTAACATTAACCAACGGGACCAGATTGGCCGACCCGACGATCTGACAGGACTACCTACTGTGGAATGGCCAGTCATTTACACCTACGTGATAGAGAAACCAAGCGTGTATAGTAAAGAGAAACTGGTCATTGTGGCAAGGTGCCACTGGCCAGCACGGCTGTTTTATTAACACGTCCACAATAATAAACCCGGCCCGGCGTTGACGGCAGTGAAGAGCGCCGTCCTCCTCGGCACGCACACCTCCTCCCTCCCGGCAGGTCAGCCGCGGAGCACCAAGGCTGCCCCAGTCCGCCAGGCTTGCAGGGGCATCCCGCCCGAACCCCGACTGGTCAGCCCTTGCAGGCTGCTCCCGACTGCAACCTCCGGAGCTTGGCCAGTCGCCGCCGGCTTTGGACGCCCGCTCTCCCACTCCGTCAGTCAGTCCACCGACTCAACTCTCCCCTGGATCCAAGCTAAGCCTCACCCCACCCTCCTCCCATCTGCCACAGTCATGTACAAGACTTAAAATACAAAGATTTACCAGATGAGTTTTGTGTTGTGCGATCCGAACACACACACACACCTGACACACACAACGCTACAACAAAAAGTTAGCTAATGTGCTAAGAGAGTTACAGAGAAATCACCTAACGTTATTCCTCCTAGTTCCCCAATTTGTGATCAGGTGGACATGACAAATCTTTAGACACATATCCATACCTAAAACAGACAATACTTTATTTAACCTATGAAGTGTGCGCTGCAAACACAAGCATTTTTGATGATCGCCTCAGTCCAATCCTTTCGTTTTATCGCGTTTAACCATAGTTGTCTTAGATTTTTTTTACTGGCAGTGGCAGCTGGTATACAATAAAATTTCAAGTTGGAGCCTCTCCTTCGATTTTGGCATCCAACAACACAGCAAGATGACATTTTGGGTGAATGGTAGCCTCTTACTCTGCTGCTCTGAGGTGAGGTGATGCCTCCAATTTTGCTTTGTTTTGCCTCCAGCTAACACCGTGACGTAATCGTGACGTAGGCGCTAAAAGGGTCTATATTATCCGATTGTGATGGTCAATACAGTCCAGGATTTATTTTGTGGCATAGTGTCATAATTAACCTTTTTGGTGTATCCTTTTTGGTATCCGCATTCCCTCAACCTGCCTCATCTACTCATAGGTGTCATTTACATCACTTTTTGAAATGCCTGATTCTGTCCCCAACACTTTCTAAACCTAATTTAAAGCAATGCAATCAGCCACACCACAAATATCCTGTCAGCAAATGCCAATTAACCCTCAACAATGTTTGCCGTTAATTCCCATTAAGATATGTGCCACAGATAATCTGTGGCTCTTTCAGATAGGCTTTGTGACATCCTCAGTCAATAGGAATGCATTCTGGATTGAAAACAACTGGCCAATAGGAATGCATTCAGGGCGGGACAAAGCAACCACAGCTTTAGCCGGTTTATGTGCGAAGGAGCGAGTTTGCGATAAGGCAGCAGAGCATTTCTATATTTATTTTGAGGGTTGTGGATTCTATAGTGGCAAACATGGCACAAAATAAATTAATTTTGACAATACAGAGGTGTTGCATTCTTGTTAACAAAAACACTTCCATTTACACTGAAATGTATTGAGGATACAGGGAGCAGCTATGTTAGTATTAAAAGGTCTTCTATTTCTTTTTTTGCAATTTTGAATACATAACCAATAACCAACATGGATGATACCATACACTATACCATCTACATGCTTTAACTGTGCATCTATGTAAGTTTTTTATGCCTTCAGAAGCATTTTCATTGAAATTTTAAATGAATGTAACGTGGTCCGTGGTTCAAATTATATTGTGATACGAATTTTAGGCCATGCCGCTCAGCCCTATTACGTGTGTGTGTGTGCCCACTAAGCTGGGCGCCTCCTGCTGCACTTAAGGCATTTCAGTTGGAGAAAACTGACTGTCCCATGAGGACTGACCCAAAAACCCTCTCCTTCTGAGCAATGGCAAACCGCTGTGTTTTGACAGATAGGCAGGCAGCCGAGCAACACACACGCCACTAAGTTTGGCAGTGTGGTATGCTAGTTAAGAGAGAGTGTGGGACAGGGTCAACTGCTTTAGACCATGCACAGTGGCAAAACGTTTGCTTACAACACACATAGTGTTCTTAATGGGTAAATTCATCAGTGCACTTCCCTACAGAGGCACTGCTTTTCAGTTAATATTTTACAAATCTATGATAAGGATATCTCTGATAAATTAAAACTCAGTCAGTGCCATGTGCTTTTGATAGTCCTATTGGTCAACTTAGCCGTTAAGTGATGAGAACAAACAGACCAACTGAATTTAGAGCTTTTAAGAGTTTTTAAGCACCTGCGGCTACCCTGATTTAAAGACAGAATTCAAACATGAGAGGATCCTGAAGCCGTGAAAAACTTGCCATGGGCCGAAGATGACAACTTGGCATGGAAGTATTTCATGACGCAAAACCATGCAGCAGTGAACACACAAGCATATACTCATTCATAAAATGCAACACAGCTGCAGTGCACAACGTCATGCAGATAGGCACAAAAATAAAATACAGACATACTGTTCCTGGCGTTCCATGCATGGTATCAAATAGCCTATAATGACATTTTTCAGTTCTACTATGCATTTAGTGACTTTCTGGTGACAATTGCATGACTAATAGGAAGATCCAACACACACACGCCTGTATCCTCCCTTTCTACTTCACGAGGAACTATGTGACAGCAACATCCAGTACATGTAAGCAGCATTCTGGCATTCAATTACTCACCACACACACACACACACACACACACACACACACACACACACACACACACACACACACACACACACACACACACACACACACACACACACACACAGTTCCACTGCTGTCTAAACCACACAGTTAAATGCCACAAACCGATGTAGACGCATTGAACCCAGCGGTCTGTCAGTATCCCGTGTGGTTCAGTGCTCCTCTCTCTCCTCACAAAAAGTCTGGCAAGCTAGTGACTACTATAAATATAACCGGCTGCCAGAAACCTGGGAGTCATCCTTTGACTCCCGCTCTGAACTTTGAGAATCCAAACGGTTCAGTCTCGGCTAAAAATCATCTCCAAAATTAGATTATTGCCCGATTTGGAGAAAGTCATCCACGCCTTTATCTTGTCTAAGATTGATGGCTGCAATTCCCTCCATTCTAGCCTCAACCGTGAAGCTCTAGCTTGCCTGCAACTTGTTCAGCCAGGCAACTAAAAGAAGAGATCATACAACCACAGAAACTCAAGAAGCCAACCAGCCTCTTTCTTTGTTTGCTGGTTTCATAATGGAGAATGCATGGCCCTATGGGTACAGTGCCGGCATTTATCATGGTGGTTGGAGAAACACATTGACATTATAAGGTTGACCTGACGTACATTATTTTTAGAAGGGTTTGGGTTAGACTCAGTTTTAGAGGTACAGAATACAGAAATGTCAATCTGTAGATATAAAAAAAATAGAAAATTAAATTAGAAGATTAGACCTTTTTAATGCCAATCTGAAAAACAACATAAGACTAATTTCACCAGTTAACTATGTCTGAGGAGTAAACAGTAGCAGCAGCAGCAGTTTACTGGCATTCAAAATCAGGCCCGACACAACATCCGATAATATGTTACTTTTAAGGCCTTGAATTTAGATCGTTCAAGGACCTGCACACTGCAGAGAGGAGGGGAAAAACACAGCACATAAGCGCACACACACTCCACTCTCTCTCTACCATCCATCCATCTATCTGTCCATCCATCCATGTCCCACCAATCTGAGTAGACAGGAGTTCCCGGCTGGTGCGTAGAGGACCACCAGACTGCCTTTCAGGTGTTCGGTGTCCAACCCCGTCAGCTGGATCCTGGCCCCTCCACCACCGCTGCCACCTCCCCCTTCCCTGCAGCCATCTGAGCCCCCCTCGGCCTGCTTGCACCGATGCCATCTGGGGTAGCTGGTGCAGCAACCGGTCGGCAGCCACTCCAGACTCATGGCTGGGGGAGGGAGTTCCTCGGCGCGCTGCTAACCAGAGTTGCCATGGCGTTACACTGCAGCTGCCCTGCCCTGCCGAACCCCCCCCAACTCCCAGCTTCAGCCCGGCATGGCTCGGTTCGGCGTTGTGTAGTCGGCAAACCAAACCTAGGAGACGTCCCGGCGGAGCGAGCGTTTAACCTTCCTGCCTTGGACTCCTACCTCCCAATCTGGATAAGCCTGTGCAGCGGCGGATTAGCCTAGCCGGGGAGGGAGGAGAGACTAAAAATAACAGCAAACTCACAGCGCCTCCTCCTCCTGCTGCTGCTGCTCCTGCTCCCGTCCCACGGAGAGTCCCAAGCGCTTGCATTGCGCTCCTCCACTTCCTGCGGAGGCCGGATGACATGGCCAGGTGCGAGCGGGATCCACAGGTTCAGAGGGAGCGAGAGGTAAAGAGCTGCCCGACAGACCACTCCTCCTCTCCTCCCTCCTCCTGTCTGTCACTCTGCACACACACTCCTGCTGCTGTTCCTCTCTCTCACGCTCCCTCTCTCTCACACACACACACACACACACACACACACACACACACTTGTCTTACTGTACTTGAGGACCTTCCATTGACTACATTCAACCTTAACCTTCACCATTGCATGCACAACCTTAACCCTTCCTAGCACCAAACCTAACATAATCCCAATTTTAATCTTAACCCTATGGAGGTATAAAACTGGTTCTCACAAGGATACAAGTGTACACACTCACACACACAAAGCTGCATTAATTTCCTCCAGTTTGCCAGTTGGCTCCCTCCACTCTTATGCAACCCTCAAACAACAATGACCTACATTTGCACACACACAGGCAAATATCAATACCGGCAATCACATCAGCAGACAAAATATCAATATCAAAACATGTGTGCACTCTCCCTCTCCCATGCTGCTAAAGGTTATTTTCTTTTGACCCCGCCATTCAGGAGACAGCAGGCCTGTACTGGTCGAACACTGCTTTCTAGTCCTGATACAGCAGGTGGCCAATTTCACTGAATGTGCCATGCATTTTATGCATGCAACCATGCATGCATAAAAAAACATGTTGGGTTTTAATATTAAAGCTTAGACAATTGTCAAATAGAATAGCTATTTTTCCCCCCTTCCTTGTTCTGATCCAGAAAGAATCAGGTGGAGTTTTGTTTCTCCGAGTAGAGTTGTTTGTGAGTTTATAAACAACAGCTTTAAAAAAAAAGGTGCCATATGTAGCATTCTGTGCTTCCCAAAATTAAGACCATATTTCCCATAAACCCTCTTGCTTCCAGTCCAAAGAGGATTTTGCTACTTGCCCCCGCTCCAGCCCCCCCTCCCCTCCCTGGCATTGCTCCGCTTGTTTTGAAGAGCAAGAAACAGGATAAGACCCAGTAACAGCGAATATGCATTCTAACAAGGTCGGCTAAAGTCAAGTTGAAACGATGCAGTTAGAACAGTGGAAGTGGAAAAAACTGTGCGTTACCTGCAAAAGTAAAATCAGCTGATGTTTTTGGGCCAGCAGACAATGTAATTTGCAGTGTAGAGGCTGCAGGTTTTCTCAGAGAGGGTCTTGTTCATTGTAATGTCTCAACAGTAATGTGCCAATGATTTATTGATGTTAAAATGATACACGCAGCATTTTGTTTTAAAAAAAGGACAACTAACATCTAACTGACTGGCTCAAGGTTTCCTAACAAGTAGAAAAAGGCAGACAAACTGGATGGCTCCATGTTTCGGGATTTTTGCACCAACTCTTCGTCAGCCTTTAAAATGGATGACACATCACTGTCCACTCTGCACTCAAGCAGGCCTCTCAATAATTCATAGGAAAAAAAGGCGCACAGTTAGACATAACTTGGCATTGGAGGAGACCCACACGCTCCTCTGTGGAAACAAGAGTGCTTTTTAAACTGTATGCACTGTAGCGACATCTTCAAAAAGGCCTTATATCAGCATCCCAGCTCAAACATGATTTTTGTTATGATTTAATTGCCTTTCATGGAGACATAACTGCATTACAGCATAAATATAATTTGGTGAAAATAGTTAGGTATACACTAAGTCAGGGGTGGCCAACCAGTCAGAGACTAAGAGCCACATTTTTTACTGTGTTACTGCAAAGAGCCACATCATACACATGGGCACACATGAACATCCCTTCCTCTCTCTCTCTCTCTCTCTCTCTCTCTCTCTCACACAGACAGACCTCTGCTCAGCCAGATTTACTGTAAATGTCACACACCAACATGATAATGACAGAAATTGACTCCTACAGTACTAAGACCACAGGCCAGTCATTTTCAACAATGAACATTGTGTGCACTGTCTCACACACACAAACTCTCAGTTCAACCAAGTCCACAAACAAAAATATAATAATTTACAATAGCGTTTTTCTCTTACTATGCATGTTGCTTAGTGGGACTTCTGGCATTCCTTGCCTTGAACAATCCTATTCGAATCTGGCTTGTATTCCGTTGTTGCCACTCTTAGCAATTCTTTCACGTGTCAGTCAGAACAGATCGATGCTTTGATTTCACGTGTTTCAGGGTAGAAAACACAGACTCGCAGACGTATGTTGACCCAAACATTGACAGTATCTTAAACGCAGCCCGTTTGACATTGGGGTATTTTTCCATTGGCACACTTTTCCAGAACTCAATGGTCCCTTCCCTTAAAGCAGGTTTCAGTTGGTCCTCCTCACAAAGATCACTCATCTGTGACTAGCGGGGCTTTCAAACAGTCCGTCTCCGCATTAAATGGGTCGACGAGGAACGTAATCTGTGGCCTTTTCAGTTGTAGATCACGGAACCGAGTCACAAAGCTTTCGTGCAGGTTTTCAACCAGTGTTGCATATCTGGCTGTTTGCTTATTCAGGGCGGCGCTGGTGACTTGCCCGCTGGCTTTTAATACCATATTGAACTCAAGCGAAGCGAAGCGAATACGCATACACATACACATTAAAAAAAAACACAAACACAAACTTCGATATGAACGTAAGAGCCGCATGAAACCAGGCAAAGAGCCGCATGCGGCTCGGGAGCCGCGGGTTGGCCAGGCCTGCACTAAGTGATACTACATATCCACTAATATGTGTAAATATCAGTGAGCTCTCACTTCGGTGTCCCGACTGAACTAGGTAAAGGCATGTAACCAAGCTTCTTCACTGGCCACCAGTCGCCTTATACGCATGGAAAAGGATTTGTTTTACATCGTACTTTGCTGTCACATGGAAGACAGCAAAGCAGAAGGAAACAGACACAAACTCAACCAAAAATTTTTTAAGCATCCTCTAAAATGAACCTTTGCTATCATGGAGAGATGAGCAGAGCTAAAGAGGGTTTAAATGACAGACTACAGCAACTAGACTGATTACATTATCTATCGTTAGCAGTCAGTTATGGTATACGTTATTGGGGTGGTGAGGATCCTTCATGATCCTACAGGCTCTGGTTCTGCACCTCCTGGTGTAGAAGTCCTGCAGGGTGGGGAGTGTAGTTCCAATAGTGCGTTCAGCCGAATGCACTACTGTTTGCAGAGCCCTCCTATCCTGAGCGGAGCTGTTGCCAAACAAGGCAGTGATGCTTCCTGTCAGGATGCTCTCTACAGCTCCAGAGTAGAAGGACTAAAAGATCCTCTGGGAGACTTTGAATTTCCTCAGCTGCCTGAGGCGCTGCCTTGCCTTTCTCACCCGAGTGTCTGAATGCGTTGACCAAGTCAAATCCTCTGTGATGTGGACTCCCAGGTATGTATAACTGCTCACCCTCTCCACAGTAGTCCCATCAATCCCCAATTGTGAGTATGTCCTTGTGGCAGACTGGGGGGTGTGGTTGGGCAGTTGGCTGGTGGCGGGGGGCGGAGTCGGGCCGGCAGGCAGGTTCGCCCTGCCCCGACACCGGCTGCATCCCATCAGGTCTGAGTGGGGACTAATATATGTGTGTGTGTCTGTATGTGTTGAAAACAGTGAGCGGGACCACATGAGGCGATCCCGCAGCGAGGAGCCCGAGAAAAGGCGGATCGGGAGAGCGAGCGTGGGCGAGAGAGCCCGGGCCGCGATATTGTTTGAGCGTTTCTTTTCTGTTACCCTTTGTAATAAACGGCGCTGCCGCGCCTCACCTGCACCAGTCTCCGCCTCTGCCTACTCCCGGGGTAGCATCTCGGCTACAGTCCTCTGATGTTGTGCCTTCCTAAAGTCCACAATCAGCCCCTTAGTTTTGGTGACATTCAAGAGGAGGATGTTGTCCTGGCACCAGAGTGACAGGTCAGCGACTTCCTCCAGGTAGACTTTCTCGTCGTTGTCGGAGATCAGGCCCACCACCACTGTGTCATCCAAAAACTTAACGATGGAGTTGGAGCTGAACCTGGCCACACAGTCATGTGTACAGGGAGTACAGTAAGGGGCTGAGGACGCAACCCTGGGGGATCCTGTGTTCAGGGTGAGGGGGTTGGAGGTGTGGGGCATGACCGCTAACATTAGGTAACATTATAGATAAACAATGTTAACAGCAGGAAGTAGATGACTGCTAATAAAACTCTTGAACTATCGCTAGCTAACATTATGGATGAACACCAATCCAGTCGCTGTAGCCTTTGGACCTTCTCCAGCTCTGCTAATTTCTTCACCATACCCAAGAATTTTTTTTTTGGTAATTGAATATGACATAAATCAAACATGGCCGCTGTGTGAATAAAGCGAATTCCAGAACTTCTTAACTAAATGTTGAATACGTACTTGTTTTGTACGTATTCCGTGGGTTGTCCCCACGGCATTTCCGCAAAAAGTTGAATAAAATCCCACATGGTTCGTTTGGTGCTGATGCTGAATGCTACACTGCAGCTCTTACTCTAATGAAGCTTATTCATCCTTGCATGGCTAGCAGCTTTATATGGGATGTTGCATTCACCAAGATATTAGTTGCTCTCTCTCTTTGTTGTCTCTCCCTTTCTTCTCGAGTCATGGGTCACGTGTGTGTATGTGTTGTATGTTGTGTATGAGATGCAGAGAAATGAGGAGGGACAATGTGTGAAGGTTGGAGTGTGTGGTGGTGTGTGTGTGTGTGTGTCTGCGGGTGGCCCTCAAAGCTTCAGACAGGCCTGCTCTCTGCTGTCAGAGCACATCGCCATCATGACACCAGTACACTGCAACACACACACACACTCTCTCTCTCGTTGTCTTTCTATCTCTGGAGTGCCAGTTCTTGCCATAGTAAGGACACGCTGAGTACAAGTGGCAACGTTGGAACCTCCATCATGTCGGCAACGGACGACACAGAATGTCTGATACCCAATACATATTATTTATTTTTTTAAATAGGCCAATATCAGTCGAATATTATAATTTGATTTTATAATTTGAACAATCTTACATATATTTTCATTCATACATTTTATACTTAATATGTCAAACGTGTGCAAAATAGCAGTCGTAGTATCAGTAGCAGCAGAACTTACTGAGACAGAAAGGCATGTGATTTGTGAAATGTGATATTTGTGTTTTGAGGTAGTGGAGAACTGTTAAAAAAATTTAAAAAAATCAATATATATGTAATAAGTAAAATAGTATTATAGTATAAGTATTATAAAAGTGGTATAAAAAATTGCAATCTATGAAATCTATCACTTGCATAACTATTTGATGTGGTTCAGTTGTCTGTACTTAAAGGTCCCATAGCATGGAAAACGGCTTATTCCTGGCGCTTATACATGTTCCACAGGAAATCATTTACCTAAGCAGCTGAGAAAATGTGAAATCTGGAAGTACATTTTTCTGTATTTTCCTTTTTCCAAAAACGGTGCCAAAGATAGGAGAAAAACAGAAGGGTCCAACTCCAGACCTCCACTCTCATCACCCTAGTTCTGTGAGCCAATGGGGTTTGAGCATGAGTAGTGGGGTTCCGTTGTATGAAGTGCGTAAACATTCACTTATTTCACCTTAGCAGTCCACCAAAATCTGTTTCTGAACAACTTTGAGGCGAGAAATAAGCTATCCAGTTGCTGAATCTTCACTCATATTACATCTACAAGGCCTAATTTAAAAGTTTGTTCCGACTTTCGTAAGTCAACAGCACTACTGCACTGCCGGTTGCCACCACTTTCTTGGCCATGCTTCAAGCTAATGGGGGACACCGAAGGCCCAAACAACTACACATGTAAGTAACGTGGTCTAATACTATTTTTAGGTCATCAATTTTTATATTAATAATATTACAATAACGCTGATAATGCATTCATATTTGTATTCAGAATAAACGCTTTGTAAATAAATGCATTTACGGATCCGACTGCTAGCCAATTAGCTTACTACTATAATTTCCTTACCATCAGGCTAACATAAGCTTGCAATTTACAATGGCGTTATGGTGCATTCCCTCATACTCGTACTTTACATTTGTAACAATTCAGTTGATTTGTGCTCAACGTTATGAGATAAAAGTCTTTACTAGAGTGTGGTACTAGCCTAGGTACTAGGTAGGTACTAGGTACTAACGTTAACGTAACTAGTTCACTGATATGCGCTGTTTCTCTTCACTAATGGCGCTGTAGTAGTAGTTGATGTAGGTCTCTAGAGCAGTGGTTCCCAAAGTGGGTGCCGTAATGACTGGCCAGGGGTGCCTCAAGATCTGTTAATTTCCATATTTTATTGTGTCTATTTAATAGTGTTTCATCACATAAAAATAGGCTACATTTGAACTACATTTTATATTACATTTGAAACATGTCATTGTAAAAACAGAAGAAACAAGCAATAAACGTTGAAATCAATCATATTGAATTTTTTTTTTAAATGCGCCACTTTGAAGAATGAAGATCCGCGATCCTTTCTATGGGGGCCCAAAAGGGACAATCAATAATCAACTGGTCAATAGATAAATCAATAATCAATCAATTAATAAATAAATAAATAAATGTTCAAATACATGCATAAATAGATAAAACAATAGAACACAATGTGTTCAGATGGCAGGGTCCACCTCCTCTTTCTTGACAGTTGCAAAGGGGGTGCCTCAAGGCTCTGTGTTAGGACTTATTTTGTTTTCCATTTACGTCAACAACCTTTGCGAAAATTTATCAAATGCTATGCACCACTTTTATGCTGACGACACTATCATCCATTGCTGTTCATCAACTGTTGTACAGGCCTTTGACTTTTTACAGTCTGCCTTCGATATTGTTCAGTCCCGCCTGTAGAAATTGAAGCTGGTCTTGAATACAGATAAAACAAAAGTCATGCTGTTTTCCAAAGCTAGTGAGCCACAAGATCTCCCTGTTTTAACCTCCCATGGAAAAGTACTTGAACTAGTCGCAAGTTATAAATATTTGGGCATTCACATTGATCGCCAACTGTCTTTTAAGTCCCATATCTCAAAGTTAGTTTCTAAGCTCAAGGTAAAGTTAGGTTTCTATTTTAGAAATAAATCATGCTTTTCCCGTGGAACCAGGAAATATCTTGTATCATCGACCTTCTTACCTCTGCTAGACTATGGTGACCTCCTGTACATGAATGCTTCTGCTCAATGTCTGCATTCCTTGGACTCTGTGTATCACTGTGCCTTGAGATTTGTCACTGGATGTAAACATCTTACTCATCATTGCACATTGTATGTAAAAGCGGACTGGCCATCCTTGTATGTACGCAGGTGTACCCACTGGTTGAGCTTTATATACAAAACTCTCCTTGGTCTGGTCCCTACCTATCTGTGTATATATCTCTTCAGAAATCAAGAACATTATAGCCTCCGCTCACAGGACACTTTGCAATTGAATGTTCCCCGTGTTCGTACTGAGTTGGGCAAAAAAGCGTTTAAGTATGCTGCCCCCTCTGCCTGGAATACTCTCCATGTGCTGTCTTTGAAGTGAGTTAATACTTTAAATAAGTTAGTAAATAAATAAGAGTAAAAAGTGGGTTAAAAAGTTACAAATTAATCGACTTCTTTGTTTTATGAAAACAGCGTCAGAGTAAGCACTCTTCGCTCTTTTTGGGTTTTAGATTTAGCAACAGAGTGAGTGCTCTTCTAGTCTTGTGGAAAGTGCGCAATCTATGTTTTTTCTCCGTGTTTGTTAGTTGAACACAGACAGCCAAGGAGGACGGAGCTGATTCAGAGTGTTGTTTAATGTTTTTTCTGTTACACTTCTGCCTTGGAGAGCATTTGTAAGTATGTGTGTATATGAACATCAGACACATGCATATTATTTGGGAATGGCATGTTAGAACTTTTTCTGTTGTTTTGATGTTTCGCTAACAGCTAGCTTGATGAGGTAGTAATTTCTGTTTAGTTTTTAGCTACTTATAGCTACTCTGGCAGTATATGTTATATTGTTGCTGTATGTAATGTATTTATTTTCTCTGTCATTTTTCAGTTTTACAAAAAGAAAAAATGGAATCACAAACAAGCTTCAGTAAACTACAAGAAAAGCAAGCCTTGTGTCTTTATTGAAGGATTTGTTGGATGTTAGCTTGCTGTCTAGCTTCGCACTAGAGCACGCGCTGCAAGGGCAGTACACTCCAGAAAGACTTAAAATTACAAGAACTGATCAGTTATGATGCATTCATATCGATTTTAAAGGACTTAGAACGTGAAAGTATTGGAAATTGTCATTGCTTTTAATTCAGTATCTGTGCCCCCCCAAACCTGCTTTTAATTTCTTGTTATTTTGTATTATGTCTGTCCTTGTGTAGGAACATATGCCTGTGTCCTTGTGCTGCCCTCTTGGCCAGGTCCCTCTTGGAAAAGAGATTCCTTATCTCAATGAGGTCACCTGGTTAAATAAAGGTTTAAAAAAAAAAAATAGACAAATGAATCAGCAATTTGATAATCAAAAGATAAATGAAAGTATAAATAGATGAACAAATTGAGAAAATAATATTTAATTCACCATTTGATAAATAAATTGATAATTACATTTTCGATTGTTGCATTATATTAAAAAAAAGGTGGGGTGGATGGTATTACTAAGCTGGCAGTGGCACCACAATATATCAATTTCCCCTTATATGCTGCTGGAGACGCATAGCACATAGTTAAGTGACCTTTTCCACTGACTGAATGGAAGTATCAGGGCCAACTAGTTTGTCTCTAGGTGACAAAGGTTGTGCCGTAACCAACCCTCGGACCCCTCAGGAGCAATCATGAAATTACCATTGTGCGCACCATATGTATGCCGAAAGGCCGTCGGATGCTCTTGGACAGGACGTTAGGGTCAACATCAACATTATTATAAAGCCTAAAGTCTGGGGTTACCATCTGATGGAGATGCTGCTGGACCTAAATCAGTGTCCAACTCCGCTGGTGACTGGACACCTGACAGAGCAGTGTCTCCTATTACTCCCCTAATCCTTTGGTCCGATTCGGACATCTCAACGGTGCCCTGCCCTCCACCTGTAGCTAATAAACTGCACCTATTTCAAGTTATGCGCTTTTAAGCCAAGCCGCTTTCAATTTCATCCAAGGTGCGTGTCTCTGATGTAGCACTGACAGCAGCAGTTATTTCTTGTCATGATTTTTTTCTTGTGTGCTGTCACATCAAAAAAAAAAAAAACGTTTTCACCCATGCCCGTTCTATTTCAGAGTTTTTCCTCTTGGGTCTTCTTGGTGTCTTAGAAACCATTCTTTCTCCACCTTTCCATTAGTGCTAGTGAAGTTAGCACTCTTATTATGGAATTGCCATGGTGTCTACCTATGTTAATCTACATCCCAGGCCAGCTTCATATTTCACTGGTGCTCCAATCTAGAGCCATTTTGCATCCCTCCAATCAATGGGGGATACAGATTGCTGTTAACCGAATACACCAGGTTTTGGGGAGATTGGCCCATCGGTCAACTTCCTCGTCAAATGATGAGAACATCCCCAGTAGATAATTTGCTCTGGTGCTACATGCTGACAAGTTAGCGTGCACTATGTTGAGTGATAGTAGACTCTGCTAATCCTTTAGCATACACTATGTTGAGTGATAATATCAGAGCTATGGTTGTGTTATATAACAGGATTAAAGATAGTTTAGGAAAGTTAAAGGGGGGGTATTGTACTCATTTTGGGCTATTTAAACTGTTCCTGGGGGTCTTTACAAGACGTTTGTGAAGTCTATATAAAATAAAAAAAAATCGTAAAACCAGCTTCTGTGGTATGTCTCTCATTTTCTCCATTGTAAAGAACAGGCTGTTTTGAGGGCGTGGAGGTTGTATGTAATGAGCACTGCTCTGATTGGCTGCCTCACGCCTCACTCACGGCGTGAGTTTCTCAATGATAACAATTCTGTGTAATATTGTACTTTTGTGCCTTGTGTTTGTGTATGTGGATGTGTGAGCGACACTCTGCTGTAACCGGTCTGTTTACGGCTCATGTCCATAAGCTTATTGAATACAACTTGCAGACAAGCTAGGATTGACAATTTTGTTGAGCTAGTTAACCAATATATTATTGGATGCAATCTATTTGCATCCACACAGCGCAGCCAAACAACCAAACACGATTGTACTAATGGTGGCTAAAGTTTACCAAGCCTGACACGTTCGACAGACTTATAAAACAGACACTGGTCCCAACCAATAACTTTAAGATGAGTCCTGACTCCAACCAATAACTTTACTTTTAATGACTCCAGCTTTAGTTTTCTTACTTCTTCCATGCCCAACAAGCCCGTGGCTAGCCCCGCTAGCTCGTTAGCTAACCAGCAGTGAATATACTAACCAGACTAATTTGGTAAATTAAATCAAAACATGGTGACACTTACAGATTCCAATTTTGCAGATGGGTCACGTACCTTATGAATTGCTCCATCTTTAAACTTCAATTTAGATGCTAATCCTGCCATTGCTCAAGCAGTCTGATCATCACACACAGAAAAAACTAGCCGTTGCCGTTAAAAATAAAATTAATCCACTCTGTCCTGGCATTTTCACGTGTTGGGAGACTGTGCAGGGATCTATGTTGCTGCCTGCATCCTACAAAATAATAAATGGAGAGTTGATATATCTCCTGATATGTTGTTTTAGCTTCAGTCATCGCAAAGTAATGGTGCATTCCATGTGTACTCGAATGTGATATGCGCCGATTCTCTTCACTAATGGCGCTGTAGTAGTTGATGTTGAGTTTAGATGCTTGTAACATTCTGAGACTTACCATACAAACATGAGTTTGCTGCGGGCGATTATGTTTTCCCGAGCAGATGCACTGGAACACATTTAGATTGGAAGTTAGGAATACCGACTCGGAATTATTGATTTCCGAGTACAATGGAATGCACCATAAGCAACGGCTTGCGGCACTGATGTAAATGGGATTGGTTGTTCAACTGGGCGTGGGCATGCTCTGAGAGGGGCTGGATTTGCACCTTATGACGTCCAAATGAACCATTTTCCTGAAACGGGCTGTTTTTCTCCCATCTTTGGCACCGTTTTGGGAAAAAGGAAAATACAGAAAAACCAGATTTGAAATTTTCTCAGCTGCTTAGGGAAGTAATTTCCTGTGGAACATGTATAAGCGCCAGGAATAAACAGTTTTCCATAATATGGGACCTTTAAATCTCAGCTTGCAATCCAATGATATTGCATTTTACAGAGGACAAACATTTTTAAAGCTGCATTAGGAAACTTCACATGCTGGTGATGGAGAGGTTATTGTTGAATTTTGAGGACTTTGTTACCCAGAAATCCTGTAAGGTTTGTCACCTTACAGGAAACCATCTTTTCGGGAGCTGCAGCAGAAGAAGACTAGTGGCTAGGTGGCTAGCGCGATTTTCCATAGAGACGGGGGAACGCATCTTACATCGACTAAACAAAGCAATAGATCTTGTTGAAAATCAGCTGGTGGCACTCTCCATTACATAAGCACTCATAAGAAATACACATTTCTTTTGTGTGCAAAATTGCTTACTTATGTCAATGAATAAATATCAGCCATCGTTGGCGAGTCCAACTTTCTCTGGACAGCTGCTGTTTAAGAAAGTTTTGAATTTCACTCATAAATTTAGATTGGTCACTTTTTGCAATAATTCCCGAATTTACTTTGGGCAAATAGGGTGAATCTATGTGACAGAATTAATGGACTTCTACATACAAATTTTGTCTTGTGCAGCATTAATAAAAAAATAAATAAAAAAGAATTACATTAGCTCATTAATGGGTTATTCTATTTTACCATTAATTGCGACCACTTCATTTTTCACCTAGGGACTGGATTATGCAGTTTAAGCCGTCATTGTTTGCTTTTAAATTGGACCCACTTTTCCCATCAGGCATTTTGGCTTCAGCTCCCTCAGGGTCGTGCTGGCACTCTTCATTCTTGCCCTTAAAAACTGAGAGCAACTTCTCGGATTGTTTAATCGCATGCCTTATTGAAACGTCTGAAAAAATTACAACAAGGGAAGGAGGACATCATCTTTCTATTATAAATAAGGAACAAGGCTGTTTCAGAGTCAGAGAGAGGATGTCGGTGGGATTTTGAAAATGAAAGCTACGGGTTGGCCGAACAAGAGGAGGATCGCATCTTTACTTGCTCACAGACTGTGGTCGGCATGTAGCGGATGCTTTGATGGAGGAATACTAAATTACTACTCAACATGACCCTCTGACCTCCCAGTTCTGGAGACCTACATCGCTGCCCTGTCACTTCATTTCACTGTGGTGTGTGCTGTTTTCTATATGTGGCATTAATAATCTGCAGATCTAATCAATGATTTCACCTGAGAACCTATACCGCTCAAATACATGTTGGTCCGGGTAAACCAGCAGGTCTGATCTGTCTCTGAAAGTTCTTTCTCTTTGGAAAGCCCTGCGTACAAACCTAACTCCCTCATCTATGAATGGACAGGCCATGATGGACATAGGATGAGACATGGGTCTTAGGAGTTATATAAACCCTTTAATTGATGTGAAGAGATAGGAGCGCTGCATGGGTATTTGATCCTACCAACAAGAATCAGGTACTCTTTGGAATGGGTTAGAAGCACACATGGGAATATAGTAGTTTAACCTTTTTGAGGAGGACTGTCACCCAGTGTGATCATTCTAAAATGCATTCTAATGTATTCTAACGTTCTAATTGATGACATCATAAAAGGGTTCTAATGCCAACTTGGGCAGTTCCAGAATAGAACACTGAATTGGCACTAGAATTTAGAAAATAAAATAATACTGTGCCATCAAGTAATCCTTTCTATAAAACTGCTTTTCTAAAAGCAATACGGCACTTGAGGTCTTGTTGGATCACTCATGCTTAAATGGGGTTATGGGAAGTGAAATAAGCCTGTCTAAGTGGTAATGATTTACAGCATGTTTCAACAATGGAAACTGTCCCATAGTGCCCCGGTCTTCCCTACTCTTGTCACTGCATCAAGGCCATTAAAAACAACAGTAAACATGTTGTTTTTTGAAACACCAGAACACAGTGCCAAAATGCGTCAACATTTTGGCAAAATTGGACCAGTGATGTCCGAGATATCACTTGCGATACCACGTTTGTCGGATGAACGGACCCCACCCCCATTTTATCATGCGGGGAGAAAAAGAAAAGAAAAAGAAGACAAGATCACAGGAGCGGCTCCAGAAACCACAACATCCTCCATTCCCCAGCACAAAAAGACAGTAAGGGGAGGAAGAGAGAGGAGCAAGGAGGACAATGGCATTCATTAAAAGGGAAGTTTAATCTTCAAAGAGGAGCTGAGAGAAGCTCAAGCTTCAGGGATTCCCTATTGTGGCGGTGTGACCTTTTCGGGCTGACATCAATCCAGGGGAAGGATGAGTCAACAGCCAGCAGAGACAATTACTGGAAGAAACATGGAGGAATCAGACGGACTAAATGACTGAGACTCCGGCTGCTCAAGTGACGACCAGCCATCAATTAGCTGACCTTATCTTTGCACATTAGGGCACCGGGTACTATTTGTGCACACTGAAATAGACAATTGTAAGGGATGCACCAATCAAGACATCCTAATTAGGTCATTGGTGATCGGCAAACCACCGTTTAGAAAGTCTGGAATGCGGGGGGGTCCGGCGGGCGACAAATTGGAGTAGACGCATGTTCCTCAGGCTCCCGCTCAATTTTATTTAAAACAACGCCAAATCTCATTCCAGTGCACAGCAAAGTATAATTTGATAGTTCTATTCTACTTTCTGAACATCCCTACAAAGTTGACCCAAGATGGCATCAAAAGCGTCCAAAAAAGACAAGAAAGACAATGCCCCGGTCGCACCTGTTGATAATGCCAGCATGGCTGCCATAATGAAGTAGAACACTGAATTGGCACTAGAATTTAGAAAATAAAATAATACTGTGCCATCAAGTAATCCTTTCTATTCTATAAAACTGTTTTCTAAAAGCAATACGGCACTTGAGGTCTTGTTGGATCACTCATGCTTAAATGGGGTTATGGGCAGAAATATGTGTCACTAGAATTTGAATTTGAATTATTTATATTTGAATTTGAATTGCTCAACTTGAATACTTTTTGCTCAACTTGAATACAACTTGAATACAAGTCATCAAATAAAAAAGACCACTGCTTCATTACCAGTCCACTTCATGACAGAATAGCGTTAGCGGTAGGGTAACGTTAGGAGCACGGCTTGCTAGACTACAGAGCACCGCTAACGCTATTCTGTCATGAAGTGGTTTTTATTTGATGACTTGTTTGATCGATTGGTAGCGTGAAACGTATACGTTGTGAACGAATCGCGAGCATCCATGCTTTTCTATCTCCATCAGATGAACGGCAAATGTCACTGTGATAATACCATTGTTGCCATAGTAATCTCCGACAACAAACTCGTCCCGTCTGCTTATCGATGACGTATCAGCGTCTAAGGGTTGTCCCAATACTTAGGGAGATATTTTCTAGCCCTACCCTACCAAGGGGTAGGGCCAAGCCGAAGCCGTAGGGGTGAAAATAAGCATTGAGATTGGGCCTAAGAGTCCTAGCCTCATCCATGACTGAGCGAGCTGAGCGAGCTGTAGCCCATTCAATGATGGCGGGAGTGAAGGCGAAGGAATGCGCTGATTGGCTGAAATGAGTTCTGTGAATCGGCACTCGATTGCTCTTCCTCAAGGACCGGAAGTGTGTGTCTGAGCGTTAAATTTGAATTACCAATTTTGAATCTGAAATGTGAGAACTGAATATAGTTTGAATTTACGTTCATATTATTACATTCAGTTGCAGGGCTATTGGAATTCGGTTTCAAACATGCTATTCAGATTCAGTTTTTCAATGCAATTATTCAAGCTAATCAATACAAATTCAAAGTATGTGATTCAAATTCAAAATTGTAATGCAAGTATTCAAGTTGAGCAATTCAAATTCAAATATAAATAATTCAAATTCAAATTCTAGTGACACATATTTCTGCCCATATGGGGTTGCCTAACAATGCTCTGAACCGTGACTGTATCCCCGATACAGCCTACATCATCATATATTTTTTATTTTCTATTAACGTTACATTTTATGTCTTATAGTGTAGAGTAGGCTAATAGCGTTGAATGTTAGGATGGCGGAACTTAACATTCAAGCATAACAAGCTTAACATTCAATCAAATCAAATCACATTTATTTGTATAGCCCTTAATCACCGTTACAGTCCCTAAGGGCTTCACAGTGCCCAACATGTGAAAATAATAAATGATTAGTACACGACATCCCCCAGCCTTAGACCCTCACAGAGGACAAGGAAAAACTCCCACAAAAACCTTATTGGAAAAGTGGGAGAAACCTTGGGAGGGGCTACTCAGAGAGGGATCCCCCTACCAGGACGGTTGGGCGTGCAATAGATGCCGTGTTTGGGCAAACAGAGTATACACAATACACAATAAAGTTCAAGCTTCAACTGTGGTTTAGCCTGGTAGCTACCCTGCCCCGAGGCAGGGTAGCTAGTTTCGAAGCATAAGTTGCCGAAGTAACTCAGCTTGAACTATGTTCTGCTTGCTTTGTGGAACCAAATAAACCTGAAAATGAGCCTAAGTGAAATAAGCCTGTCTAAGTGGTAATGATTTACAGCATGTTTCAACAATGGAAACTGTCCCATAGTGCCCCGGTCTTCCCTACTCTTGTCACTGCATCAAGGCCATTAAAAACAACAGTAAACATGTTGTTTTTTGAAACACCAGAACACAGTGCCAAAATGCGTCAACATTTTGGCAAAATTGGACCGGTGATGTCCGAGATATCACTTGCGATACCACGTTTGTCGGATGAACGGATGGGTGGACGGACCCCACCCCCATTTTATCATGCGGGGAGAAAAAGAAAAGAAAAAGAAGACAAGATCACAGGAGCGGCTCCAGAAACCACAACATCCTCCATTCCCCAGCACAAAAAGACAGTAAGGGGAGGAAGAGAGAGGAGCAAGGAGGACAATGGCATTCATTAAAAGGGAAGTTTAATCTTCAAGAAAGATTGGAACTTAAAACTAAATTTGACCTCCTCACCACTCACCACACACAGAACCTCCTACTGAAAAGCAAAAGCATCTTCTATGAACATGGCGAAAAGTCTGGGAAACTGTTAGCTAACCAATTAAAAGGACGGGGGGCCAGGCAAATTATAACGAGCATTCATACAGGAAGTGGAGATGTCACTGTCGATCCCATTAGAATCAATGATGCATTCAAAGATTTCTACTCCCGACTGTACACCTCCCAATTTGATGGAGACCAGAGGCCAATCAAGGACTTTCTTGACCCTCTGCCCATCCCAACTATTCCTCCAGAGCTAGTGAGGAAGCTTGAGGCGCCCATCACCCAAGCAGAAATAGCTACAGCTATATCGCTGATGCAATCCGGAAAGTCCCCTGGACTGGACAGATTTCCGGCCGAATTTTATAAGAAGTTTTCAGCGCTCCTTTCCCCACAATTAACTACTGTCTTATCTGAATCCCTCCAGCTGGGCTCACTTCCCCCGTCACTAAATGAAGCATGTATAATCCTCATAGCTAAGAAAGGGAAGGACCCCTCAGAATGTGCCTCATATAGGCCAATCTCGCTCTTAAACACAGACGCTAAGGTCCTAGCTAAGGTTTTGGCACACAGATTAGAAGAGGTCGTCCCCCAAATAATAGCAACTGATCAGACAGGCTTTGTTAAAAACCGCCGGTCCTTTTTTAACATCCAACGTCTTTTTAACATACTCTATTCACCATCCGAAAAAGTTCCGCAGTGCGTCGTGTCAGTAGATGCAGAGAAAGCATTCGATCGAGTCGAGTGGAGGTATTTATTTACCGTTTTGGAAAAATTTGGTTTTGGGTCGTCGCTCATAGCTTGGATTAAATTGTTGTATGCATCTCCCACTGCGACAGTTCAGACCAATGACACAGTTTCCCAGCCTTTCACCCTGGGCCGTGGTACCCGGCAGGGATGCCCATTGAGTCCGTTCCTCTTCGACCTAGCAATCGAGCTGCTAGCAGTTGCCCTCCGTAATAGTGTAAACGTTGCAGGTATTTGGAGTGGGGGGGTGAAGCACAAGGTGTCTCTGTACGCGGACGACCTCCTCTTATATGTTTCGAGCCCTACGGCTTCACTACCAGCTGCCCTCTCTCTGCTCAACCAGTTTGGAGCTATATCGGGATACAAGATAAATCAGCACAAAAGCCAACTGTTCCCAATTAATAGGAAAGCGTTCGACCTAGATTACGATGACATACCAAAGACAATTCACTTACCTGGGAGTAACAGTCACACGCCGGTTCAAGAATCTTTTCAGAGCGAATTTCATGACCCTGCTAGACCAGGTTAAAACATCACTATCGCAGTGGTCCCCTCTTGCACTGTCCCTTGCCGGACGGATAAACTCCATTAAAATGAATATTTTACCGAAATTGACATATCTCTTTCAGTGTATACCAGTGTTCCTCCCCAAATCATTTTTTGTTAAACTAGATTCGATTATCTCCTCATACATATGGCGCAGCAAAAGGCCACGAGTAAGTAAGACTCTACTTCAAAGGTTCAAAGGGGATGGGGGTATGGGCCTCCCTAATTTCTGTCATTATTACTGGGCTGCTAATATTCGCTGTCTCGCCTTTTGGAATCACTTTTACCTTCAGCCTAATAGTCCAGAATGGACATCCATGGAGCTTAAGTCATGCCAGAGTATTTCACTTCCAGCACTCCTTGGTTCACCACTCAATTCTTTGACTAAATCAATAAACAATCCGGTTGTGCGTCATTCACTGAGGGTGTGGGCCCAGTTCAGGAAGACCTTTGGCTGTGGGGACGTCTCTCTTGTGAGTCCTATTGCCTCTAACCACCTTTTCACTCCATCTCAACATGACTTAACTTTTCAGGATTGGCACAGGAAGGGCATCAAATGGTTTGGAGACATGTACAAGGATAAGTGTTTCATGTCCTTTGACCAACTGTCTGTGAAATACACTCTGCCGAAAACACATTTCTTTCGATATTTACAGGCCAGACATTATGTGCGTTCCATTTCACCATGCTTTCCCGAAGAACCTAACGTAAATCCAATAGACACGTTTCTGTCCTTCAACCCACTACTCCGCGGCGCACTGTCCACACTATACAGAAAAATGTCATTGCTAACATCTCCACCTCTGGACAGGATCAAAACAGCCTGGGAACATGATTTGGGGCAAACCCTATCTGACGAACAGTGGGACTCTATTTTGACATCAATACACAAATCCTCCCTCTGCGCAAGACACTGCCTAATACAATTTAAAGTAGTCCATAGGGCCCACATATCCAAATTTAAATTATCTAGCATATATCCCGATATCACCCCCACTTGCAACAAATGCAAACACAACGATGCCACCCTTATCCATATGTACTGGCTGTGCCGCTTACAAAAGTTCTGGAGGGATGTCTTTCATACCCTATCCAAGATTCTAAAACAAAATCTAGACCCAGACCGCTTAGTGGCTCTGTTTGGCATCACTGACAAAGATGATCCTCGCCTAACATCCGCAGAGCGCCGCCTGGTGGCCTTCTCCTCACTCATGGCCAGACACGCAGTTCTGCTCAGGTGGAGGGGTGCTGCCCCGCCCACCCTTACTCAGTGGCTTCGAGACATTATGTCCTGCCTTAATCTGGAAATGCTGCGCTTCTCAGTCAATGGTTCTGATAAGAAATTCTATAAGACCTGGAGACCCTTTCTGGTATACTTTCATGATACCCAAACAACATTGTAACTCTCCTTGATCTTTCTTAGCTGCACCTGACCATATAGAATAATGATGCTTGACATTCCAATTCTGCCCTTACAGTGAGATGGATGGTAGCGCCTGACTCCATGCAGGTAGCTTTGTTTGACTTCTTTTAGTTGTGTTCTTTTGGCGTTTTCAGCGCTGTGCCTTGTCCTAATTTAAAGTGTGGGGGGTGGATGGGTGGGGGGCTGAGGGGATGGGAGGGGGGTTGGACCGTTGTGTTTTACAGTCTTGCTGTCAGCTTTCTGTTTGTAATGTAGTGTGTATGTATGTGAATACCCCTTGCTTCGGTCCTCCTTTTCTTTTGTTGCACACGTTGCTTTGTGTACATGTACTTGTGACGACTGGACTGTGTCCATCGTGCTTGCCCAACTTAGGTTCTGTTAAAAATTCAATGAAGAGATTTTGAAAAGCAAGAAAGTCCGGAATGCAACCCTCGTCTTTCTTTACCATCATCTTTTGCTTACCTTTGGAATTTGGGTTCAAGTAATGGACAGTGGCACCTGACCTGAATATCAAGAGCTCCTTTCTGCATGGCTGAGTGTTTTTACATTTAAAGTAATTTATAACGTTTATTAGCCAGCAGTGGAGTCATATGGAGTTCAATATGAGCTGCATTGACTAGCTGGCCGACTGTCCTGTCACAGTGTCTACATTAAGCTGTGTCTGGGGAGAGGCACAGCACCCAGGTCAATAACATGTACATGTCTTATCCTGTGTGTGCTTATGTATTTTGATGTTTAAAGAATTACAATGTCAGACAAAGCAGTAGCCCGCAGATTCCCAGGCTGTGTGTGGAGTGAAGCAGGGTGTTGCTGTAAAACATGCACACTCAGCAAAAAGCCTTCTTTGGGATAAAGGGGATAACAAATTTGATTAAAAAAAAGTCACGGAAGGTAGAATGGGAAGGATGGCAAAACTCCATTCCGATGGAATTAGGTTGTCTAGGATGGTAATTTGGAATTATTCCTTGAGGCATTCCTTTTCAATTTTAAATCCCATCCGGAGTGACCATGTCAGTGACTTTTCCCCCAAACCCTAGTATCAGCTGTACCCCAGCGACCTTGTGTTTTTCGACTGATTATTCCAGTCCAGTCCAGAAAGACTCCTCCGAGTTTGGACTCATTTTGGGCACCAGTCGTGCTACTTGACTGATTGCCAAAAAAGTCTATGAAAGTGCAGGCCACATTAGGGGTGGGCTATAATCGTGTTTATAATCGTAATCGTCATTTTAATTATGTAATCGTGGCAAATTTTAAAAATCGTTGATTTCGATTGTTATTTAGGCTACAAGAACGAGGAACGTCTAGAAGCGCCAGTTAGCAAAGCAACGCACAGTGTGAATGTCTGTGTGTGTTTTTCCTGGGGGAAAATCCTCTGGCGCACAGGAAGTGATGCGTTTTACACTTCTGGTTTGTTTGGAATAAACAGAATAAGAACCAGTGATAGCCACCATGGCTGAACAGACAAAGAAAAGAGCGCCCCCTAGAGAAAACTCATCAACAGAAAGAAAGACGTCACAGTAATGGACACACTGTTTGATTGACAGGTGATCTCTGGGAAGTGCAGAGAAGAAACACCACAGCAATGAGGATAAGAGACAGAGATGGAGACTAAAAAGAGAACAGAGATCTTGAGGATTACCACTTTAATGTCTGTGTGTGTGTGTGTGTGTGTGTGTGTGTGTGTGTGTAGCCACATCTCTGCTACAGGACTCTGCAAGGCCCAGTAGCAGCAGCCACTTCTCCTGTTACTACTGGCAGCAGCATCTCCTCTCAGCGAGGTCAGGCTGACAGCTCTGGCCCAGCTGTGCTGTCTGCTGGATATGCGATACTTGGATGTGATGATACCAATACTGCTGTCGGATATCGGGCAATACCGTCAGCAACCATCGTCGTAGACACACAGATCCTCTAAGGCCATCATCATCATCAGACCAACATTAATCAATGTCTAGTGACTGGTTAGGAGATGGTTTCACCCTGGGTAAACTGCAAGTGTGTTCTGCCGATGTGTTGTTCTGCAAATCGAGAGCAGGTAAGGATAAATGCATATCCGATGAGGTGCAAAGCGCTTTGAAGTGGAAATGCAGGCTGCAGGCTGCAAACGGCATCAGAAACAATAAAAGCCTCCTGACATCAAAGGCAACGCGGAGCAAAAAAAAAATCCCTACCTTCAAATGCATGGAAGATTAGAAGGTGCACCGGCTACAGTGCAAGTTCCTGTCAAATTTTGCACAAACTGAGCCACACTGGTTGCTGGTTAAAGCCATTACGATTATGTTGCAGCCATTGCAGCCCGTATCGTGAGTGCCGGCTGAGGCGATCTACCGGACCAATTCCAAAACTTTTTGTACCCATTAGTCATTTAGACCCCAAAATATGTACAAATAGGGCCCAGGTTTAAAAATACCGGAATTACCCTTTAACGATTGATTTTCAGCATCACGTGACTTTAAATCTATCGAAACACTGTGTGGTAAATTGTACACATAGATTAGATCAGTGACATTAGCTGTTGCATGGGGAACAGTATTTTACGTTGGGCATCCAAGTTTCTCCCATGGTTTTTCGGAACATACAAAGTAATTTCAACATGCCGGCTGGGAATCTCGGAATTCATGGGTAACTGCCACAGACAAACAGACAACCCCCCGTGGCTAGTGTGCGGGCAAAGCAGTGTCCATGTCAACAGAGTTGTGTTTTCACTCCGTTTAGGTGATATTCTGCTTCTCTTCCAAGTCCAAACTGAATTAAGAAGGAAGAACTTTAAATACGTGTGTTCACAGGAAAATATGGTCTGAATTTGAATTTGTTTGCCATTTGTCTTTACTCTGCAGTGATACACTGAGGGTTAATTAAAGATAGAGGCTTGGCTCTGTTAATTGGTAGTGTGTTCTGTGTGTACCGAATTATCAAGGTGTGTTTTTGTGTAAATTGTTCCCACATTCTTACACTCTGGGGAAAAGAAAAACAGGATTAAATGGATGAAATGGATTAGTAGATTGTTCCCATCACTATTGTGTGTTTAGGCCTCTGATGGTATGGACAGTTTGTCCATGGGAACAAGAGATCAATATTACGGTCATCCTTTTACAATGGCAATTATCCCATAATGCCTCAGAAATGGGTCAGACCCTGATTTTCTTAACAAAGGGCGCCAAACAATGGCTGGATGCTCCCTGTCTGAAAGAGAATAAAGAAATGGAAAAAAAAGACCATGAAAATGTACTGTATGTAACAATTTCAAAAGAGAGGTCAGGCAGATCAACGGTACGTTTGGTTTAATAAAATTGTGGGTTCCACCAATATGGGCTTTGAAGGCTGATACTGATATTTTTAGACTGACGTTGCCTTAAAAAAATAGGTGCAAATAGGTGAAAGGTTGGTGGGGCCCCCTGAATCCCCCAACCTTCACAATCCATCCTTTCTATGCATTACCTTCAAGCTGGGGCTGAGCAAAGTGTAAGGCTAGAGCTTGTTGACCTTGGAAGCAGTGGTAATATTGCTAGCAACAAACATTAGCAGCAGTAGATGCATTGATGAAAAAGGCTGCCAGCAAAGATTTTATTTTCATGTTGTTTTGTTTGTCTGCATCACTTGGGTCGCTTTGCTTCATGTTTTTACTTCTCTCACAACAACTGTGGGAGAGAAAATGAGCTTAGTGTCAATATAGCACTGACTGAGTAGGGGGGTGGCCATGACTCAAGATTGAATTTGAATCATATTCATGGTTGGTCTTGCCTAATGGTATAACTGCCCCTGCTAATGGTGGCTCTATGGAGCATGACCAAATGTGGTCTGACACAATTCTGGGCCCATCCCAAACATGTGTGTGAAGTTTGGCTGCTCTAGCATCGAGAATTTATGCCTCATTTCCTGTTTGCATGTCTTCACCATCAAATTTGTGTTTCACTGTCAAATGGTAATTCTGTGTAACAGCCATAATATAGGACGTCCACATATGCTGTGGAGATTGGATCGTCTCATGGTTTTAAAACTATCATGGCAGAAATGAAAACCAGCAATGGATTTGTCTTGAGCCAAGGAATCTGAATCTAATTTTGATTCTGGGCCTTACAGTCCAGGAGACATAAAATTGCTTGTTAAATTGCCATCATCTGGTCTATCGGTGTACTCCGATTTGCAACCTATCCACCAAATTGATTGCCCTGAGACTCATGATCTGAGGGATAGATCGTTTTAAAGGCAGAAAAAGAAGAAGAATCCTAATAAAACAAATCGGCTCCAGAACCTGATACATTTACATTCAGGGGTTGCAAATATTCCCATTACTTTTGTTGTCAGTTGTAAACTATGTGCAGGTACTACAAGCTACAGAGTCGCGGAGGCGTATAGGCGAGGTCAGTGCTTAATTTGTAAAATAAGAGATGCCGGGGCTCAACTCGCCTCCCCGAACCAATCCCCCCCGGCGGAGGAAAAAGGGTAAACTTTTTCTACCTCTGTGTCGCCGGCCCAGAAGCCAGCTTTGTGCTGCATTAACGTTAACCGTGAATCTGTTTTGTCGGCTTGCTATCAGTAGCTAACTAAACGTTGATGTTGTAATATTTTTTTAAGATTCCGGTCTGTGTGTGTGTGTGTGTGTGTGTGTCTCCGTCTCCGTGTATCTATTTACATATTAGGCTCTGATTGGCTCGCGGCCTACTGTACTCCCTGCAGCCAGCGTGACAGTACAAACACTTCCTGTTCTGAGCACACAGCAACCTGACAACTAGGGGTGGGCAATATAGCCTTAAAATAATATCACGATATTTCAGGGTAATTTGCGGTAACGATATTCATGACGATATGAAAAAAGAAATCCTGAACAATGTTTTATTGGTGATTGCAGCAGCATTTATTAGTGCAAATAGTGACAACATAATCAACCTTAAAAGTAGGTATAATAGTGTTTTCCTTGGAATCTTCAGTAAAAGTATAAATAACTCAATTGTTTAATATTTTAGTTTAACAATAACTAAAAGTAACTTAACCTTTCACTCTTCAGGAGCCTGCAAAATAGTATCACCTAATAAAACTGACCTCAAATTATAAGTACAAATGTAAACAGCAGCATTCCAAAGAAACCTTCAGTTGAAATGTACACTGCTTATAAAAATGAAATAAAAATACTGTTAAAACTTAAAATAAAGTTACCTCTAAATGTTTTGTGTAAACGTAAGATGTATTACCATCAAATGAGGTAGAATGTCAGTGCTGGAACTGTACAAGTAAACACTTAAAAAAATTGACTTATTACAGGTTAGAAGTAGCCATCCAACTGGCAGACACATCACTTAAACCACTCGCAATATTTTCGCCTGTGTGATCCTCGGGAAAGCAACTCATTTCAAGGCAGGAGTTGCGCAGCTTCCAGTCGCTGTCGATGTAGTGTACGGTCAGGCTGATATATGGCTCCGAAGTTCGGACTACATGTCCGTGGTTGAGGCAAAAAAAAGTTCACTGACGATAGCGTAGCTGCTAGCTTGAGTGCTACTTGCGAGTGCTCGGTTGAGTGAGTGTCATTTGCCTGCTTTTGGGCCGCACATCACCAGCTGCTAAACTCACCTCACACGACTTCTGACTGTCATCGTACTCACGTGTGTGTTTTTGCTTTAAGTGGTGAAAAAAGTTGTGTTTCCACCTTTAGCCGTAACCGTGTTAACCTAACCTAACCGAAGTAGCTCCCCTTTTAGCTAGTAGCTAGGCTTCAGATACAAGCCATGCTTGTATCGTTCTGGTGCGCTAGGGTATGCAAATGTGTCAACATGACATCACGCTGCAATATTGTTAATATCATGATATGACACTTTTTTTCCCCGAGTACAAATTTTTACCGGTATTATCGTGAACGATATGATATGGCACAGCCCTACTGACAACATAAGAAAAAAACAGCATTCCCTGACCTAATGATCCCCATGGATGCTGTCTGTACATAATTACGTCTTCACTAGGGCTGCAACAAATATTTACAATATTTATATTTAATATTTATATTATTAATTTTGTTTTCCAAAATAAAATATTTGCTTGCCAATAATCTTTATACTGTTATTTGGCACAAATGGTCTCCATGGATGATCGATGGTAAGTCATTTTATTGACTTCTGTTTTCTGTTTATCTTCAATTACGGCTACACAATTAGCATTTACTAGCTATGTTAACCACGATTAAATGTTATGAAAGGCAATACCAAAGCAGCAAAAAACACAGGATTTGCCTGTTCAAACTTCATCCAACTCCATGAAAACAATAGGTATATTGTGACATCACAGACACTGCCACAAACACTAACTGGTACCTCACAGTGATCACATGTGTACCCACACACAGTCAGTGCCAACCAGTTCCATTCAGCCGGCAGCACATTGTGGTCGAGTTGACGAGCATGGGTGACAATAACAGAGACAAGACAGGCAAACAAGAGCAACACTAAGATTACTCAAATACTGATAAAATAGCACACTGGGCGGGATCAGACTGAGTATGGCGATGGCAATGGTGATATTTATGTTGATTTATATATATATATATATATATATATATAAAAACATTTTTTTGAATATGTTGAATATTTCAATTTGCAAAACATCAAACAGAGTGACTCCTGTGTTATGCAAATAGCACGCTAGGCTCAAAAGCGTCCCGCTGTCCAATCATAAGACAGGTTCATGGAAACAGATTAACCTAAATAAGACCTATAACTAACTCTATAACTATAGAGTATGGAAAATAGCCAGGTTACTCTGTGCATGGAAACATAGCTTCACTGTCTAGGTTGCTTTTTTTTTTTTACAGTCACCTAACTGGAATGCCCGCATACCTACCTGGACCTACCTATTGGCTCCCCATGAGTGAGTATTTAGACTGCAAACATGCATAGATGTAATGCTTACAGTAAACAGCTAAACATGCCCGTCAAGACAGAGGGCCCCAGTGACAACATGATCTCTCTCTCTCTCACACACACACACACACACACACACGGCCCCCGGTTCTTCCCGTGGACAATATTACAAACCAAAGGACGTGAGGAGGGTGGGGTTACGTTCGGTTCTAGTTCCCACCGCTTCAGCTGACCAATGGAATGCACCTCAGCACAATGTTCAGCCAATGGGAGTCGAGGCTATGCATGGGCTGTAAGGTAATCCAGGTCTGTCACTGCAGCCTGAGATCCCTTCAACGGCAAGGTGAAAGGTGGATCACACACACACCGAAAACACAACCTCGGTGAGAAAGAAACACCTCTCTAGGCTTTCATTAAAAAAACGCTGTGTATTCATTTCAGAAAAATACAGCCCAACATTCTTTACCCAGATTTTGTTGCTAAAGCATTACAGCAAAAACAAGTCTCACAAATATAGACAGCTTCTATAAGCACAAGCTAAGAATGGAAAAGGAACATATGGTCCACTTAAACACACCATAGAGGCAAAAAAACAGATGCACACATTGTCTTTACTGATTGAACCTTTTCCCTGGATCTCTCTCTCTAACAGGACAGTGATAATAAAAAGAAAAAACGCACCATCTGCAATCTATTTCTATGTAAACTTAATGGGGTATGTTGGGGGAAAAAACAGCCTGAGCAAATGCAAATGAACAGTCAATTGTGGTTTAAGAAAGGGCTGTTTCACAAAACAACAGGTGCCCGTTATGGCCTGTTATGACAGCCAGCAAATGAATAAACCTCATCCATCCATCCATTTTCGACCGCTTATCCGGATCCACGTCGCGGTGGCAGCAGGCTCAGCAGAGTGTCCCAGACATCCCTTTCCCCAGCCACAGTCACCAGCTCATGCTGGGGGATCCCAAGGCGTTCCCAGGCCAGGCAGGATATATAATCCCTCCACCGGGTCCTGGGTCTGCCCCGAGGCCTCCTCCCCACTGGACGTGCCCTGAATACCTCCACAGGGAGGCGTCCTGACCAGATGCCCGAACCACCTCAACTGGCTCCTCTCCACGCGAAGGAGCAGCGGCTCCACTCCGAGTCCCCCCCGGACATCCAAGCTCCTCACCCTATCCCTAAGGGTGAGTCCAGATATCCTACGAAGGAAACTCATTTTGGCCGCTTGTATTCGTGATCTTGTCCTTTCGGTCACTACCCAGAGCTCGTGGCCATAGGTGAGGGTTGGAACAAAGATTGCCTGGTAAATTGAGAGCTTCGCCTTCAGGCTCAACTCCCTCTTCACCACGACAGTCCGGTACAACGACCGCAAAACTGCACTCGCTGCACCGATCCGCCTGTCAATCTCATGCTCCATTTTACCCTCACTCGTGAACAAGACCCCGAGATACTTGAACTCCTTCACTTGGGGCAAAGACTCACTCCCCACCCGGAGGGGACAATCCACCGCTGTCCTGCAGAGCACCATGGCCTCAGACTTGGAGGTGCTGACTCTCATCCCGACCGCTTCACACTCAGCTGCAAACCGCCCCAGCGCGTGCTGGAGTTCACAGCTCGATGAAGCCATCAGGACTACATCATCCACAAAAAGCAGAGATGCTATCCTGAGGTCACCGAACTGGACACCCTCCACACCCTGGCTGTGCCTTGAAATCCTGTC
Source organism: Hoplostethus mediterraneus (assembly GCA_034670385.1). Classification (NCBI taxonomy): domain Eukaryota; kingdom Metazoa; phylum Chordata; class Actinopteri; order Trachichthyiformes; family Trachichthyidae; genus Hoplostethus; species Hoplostethus mediterraneus. The sequence goes on along the minus strand of JAXDDW010000042.1, from coordinate 3,070,612 downwards.
CATGAAAATTACAAACAGGATAGGTGACAAGGGACAGCCCTGGCGGAGGCCAACACACACTGGGAACGAGCTTGACTTAGTGCTGAGAATGCGGACACAACTCTCGCTTTGGTTGTACAGAGATCGGATGGCTTGAATTAACGGCCCCGACACCCCATACTCCCGCAGCACCCCCCCACAGGATATCTCGAGGGACACAATCGTAAGCCTTCTCCAAGTCCACAAAACACATGAAGACTGGATGAGCAAACTCCCATGCCCCCTCCAAAATCCTTGCAAGGGTAAAGAGTTGGTCCACTGTTCCACGGCCAGGACGGAATCCGCCTTGTTCCTCCTGAATCTGAGGTTCGACAATTGGTCGCACTCTCCTTTCCAGCACCCTGGAATAGGCTTTCCCAGGGAGGCTGAGCAGTGTGACTCCCCGGTAGTTGGAGCACACCCCCTTTTTAGAAATGGGAACCACCACCCCTGTCTGCCACGCCTTAGGCACTGTTCCCGACCTCCACGCGACATTCAAAAGGCGTGTCAGCCACGACAGCCCTACAACATCCAGGGCCTTTAGCATTTCCTGGCGAATCTCGTCCACCCCTGGGGCTTTGCCACTGCAGAGTTTTTTGACTACTTCAGTGACTTCCCCCAGTGCGATGGGCAACGACCCCCCGGAATCTTCAGGCCCTGCCTCCCCCACGGAGGGCATGTCCATCGGGTTTAGGAGTTCCTCAAAGTGCTCCTTCCACCACTCGACTATAGCCCCAGCCGAGGTCAGCACCTCCCCACCCTTAGTGAAAACAGCTTGGGTGGGCCCCTGCTTCCCCCTCCTAAGGTGCCGAACGGTTTGCCAGAATCTCTTTGAGGCCGACCTAAAGTCCTTCTCCATGGCTTCTCCGAACTCCTCCCATGCCTGTTTTTTCACCTCTGCCACTGCCAAAGCCGCTGCCCTCCGCGCCCACCGGTACCTCTCAGCTGAATCAGGAGTCCCCCTGGCCAACCAGGCCTGAAAGCACTCCTTCTTCAACCTGACAGCTTCCCTCACCACTGGTGTCCACCACCGGGTTCTAGGGTTGCCGCCGCGACAGGCACCGGCAGCCTTCAGGTTTTGAACATGGTCCATTCGGACTCCATGTCCCCCTCATAGGAAACTATTTGAACTCCCCTCCATCACCATACTTCCCTCTTATATATATATTTCACCATTTCAACTAACTTCATTCCCCTCTCCACCCCTCTCTTCCCATTTTTCCATCAACGCACCCCTATTCCCTTTCCCTCCACTCATTTACAACACTTCAGCGGGCGATAAACATCAGATACGGTGAGGAAAGCTGCGAATGTCTGACCATGTACTACCAGCTCCAGAACAAGAAAGCAGGAACAAATACCTGCCACGTGCTTCAACCCAATGCTTGGGAGTAAAAACATTGGCGAGTTTCTGTTTTCTCCACTGCCAGAAGGTCCGGCCAGTCCATGCGCTGATGTGTCTAAGAGACTCTAGGATTTTCATTAGGTCCTTGTTGAACTGCGGAAAGTTACTTCTCCTGCTGACGCTAGTTTTTGCTGCAGTTGCATTGGAAAATTGGCTAGCTAGTTTGGCTAGCTAGCAGAAAGTTGATCTAAAGTTCCCTGGTTTCCTGATAAGTCATGCCATTTTGTAACATTCGATTGTTTGATTTAGGTTTCGTATCTTGTTTGTTGGATGTCTTTATTTTAAGTGGGCTTAATCCTTTGTTAAAGATGTAGCACACCAGTGGACAATTCAAAGGAAAGCAATCTTTTGACAAATCCAACACACACACAATATGAAAGTTAAAATTGTAGCTCCTTAAACATGTATTTCACGTCACTTGCCTTTCTTAACTTTGCGTTCAAATCTTCCATTAGACACTAACGACATTAATAAAAATGTATTTCCAATTACATAATTAGCTAAATAAAAACTAAAGCTACAATAAACCACCAAATAATAACAAGCAGGCAAACCCCATGGTAATTGTGTCTTCTTTTTATTTTCCATAATCTTATTCGGCCAGAAACTAATAGATCTGATGCTGGATCAGTTTAACACAGTGGAACACATTCCTTGGCTCTCCTCAACCATCGACACTACGTTTTATAAGCTCAGAGCACTCCACGCATAAGGACCCACTGTTCAAGCCTTAAAACACTGTGTCTCATGGTTTGGCTGTGTTTAGACAATGAGCTGCTTTGGAGCACCAGTGTCTCCGATGTTGGCACAAATCTCTTTTATATTTATTTGCATTCCCATCTCTCCATTCTGTTGCTCGCCAGTCTGACGGGCCCATTGTGCTGTAATCTCATTAATGACTTGTCGTATTCATAGATTCTGAATTCCTTTGCCTTCATTATGCCATCATCTGACCGGTTTGTATGGAAGCATAATGCCTTCACTTGAGAAAAAACATTTTTGCCCTGTTTTTTCATAATTAATGACATTATCTCAGAATTCCGAGAAAATCTTTCATGAAAAAAAAAAAAAATCTGCTCGTTTTTCTGAACTAACGAGATACCTCAAAATCCCAAGAGAAGCTCTCATTTAGTTAGCTGACATAATTTGGCATGTAAAATGTAACTAATACCTTAGATACCTTACCTGTATGGACCCCGTACTTGAAATCATATAGCACTGCTGGAGGGTCAGGCTGATTAGCAGCAGCAATAAGAGCAGAATTTTTTCCCCATGAAAGCTTCTCTCGGAATTCTGAGTTAATTCAGAAAAACAGGGCAAACATGTTTTCGAGACATGAGCAGAGCTGGTGGCCAAATGACCCACAAAAAGGTCCAAATCAAAGGCTACAGCAACAAAATTTAAGGAAACACCCATAATGATGAAGATAAGACCTTCTCACACAATTGGTTCACCTACCCATAATGCTAGCTAGTGTTAGCTAGTCAGCTGCTTCATGTTTTTAACAGGCAGCATTGTTTTTGGGAGCAGTACGCCCAAATCACCCACATTGTTTCTTCATCGACATTTTAACTTTAATGTCAGACATTAAAAAGGTCACATCTGACCATGTGAACAATAATCTTACATCTTTTCACGTCTTTTCACTGCATTTAGGTTAGCCAACCTTCCCCTATATAACATAGATACAGGATAAATGTACCTAATCCTTGTTTACCTTACATTTAAAGCAAAAATGGCTGGTAAAAAACAGGCAATAATAACAGGCTGTTTTCAGAGCCAAGTTCCACGGCCCCTAGCTTGCACTCCATCCACACCCCCGACCACATCACCACCTCAAGCTCTGACTGGCCTGTAGCCACGCAGAGCACAACATTATATATATAGTATATAGTTATTGATAAATGCAAAAATTGACAGTGCAAGAAAGACTCACTGTTGACTGTTGTTATCCCCACCCCCAACACCCCTCCTTTTGCATTTTAAAAAAAACGGTGCAACTGCAACAACAACAACAACAACAACAACAACTATGAAACCAATGCTGTTGTAACTGAGCGATACTATGTTAGCGCCTTGTCTGTACACTGCAGCACTATTAAAAAAACGCTAGAATGTAACCACCTGCCTGTAGGCTACACCACATGACGCACTATTGAAAAACACGACAATGCTGAGAGTTCTAGTTCCGTGGAAAGTAAACAGCCCAGCAGGGAAAACAAAACCTTTTACATTCCATTTGGGGGTTCCTAGCGCCCATTGCAAGGGGTGTTAGGATTCCTTGAAAGATTCCTTACCAAAATTTCCCTTCGCCGATTCCAGCCTGGCTGGAATCGGCGAAGGGAAATTTTGGTAAGTAGCCAAACGCTTCTAATTACATTATAACTACATTGTCATCTACGTCTACACTATCTTCTTCCCTCTCCAACCTTTCCCAGCCAATGCTTGATAAACATGGGGCAGGCTATATTGTTCACCGTCTAAAATCTAACTGCGATAATCGTCAGCACTGACAAAATGGTGTAAATCTAATAAGCTTTTCTGTTTAGATGGGCACCAACACAAATTACCAGAGTGCACAAATTATCGACGAGATGATTGAAACCGTAGGCCTTGTGCTACTTGAAGAGCTGAGGGGTGTTCCACAAAGCAGGCTTAGAAAAGCGGTGATTAACCTCGCAAGTCTGGTTTCAATTAACCTAACAAATCAATCGGGGCTAAAACGGTTCCACGAAGCCCAAGTCAAGCTACCGTGATCGGGCTAAACCGAGCCAGGCTCAAGCAATCCAGATAATTGCGCATGCACATTTATACACATTCATCATGGCGAAAAATGACAGTAAAGACAGAGCCGCAATGTTCACTGCCACTGAACAGCGACTTTTAGTGGAGGTCTATGGAGAATTCAGCCATATTACAATGAAAAGGGAAATACGATTGCCATAAATAAAGGGAGAGAGAAAGATTGGCAACGAATTGCTGCTAGATTGAATGTAAGTAATTGTTGAATTAAAAATGAACAAATTGTGTAGACCTTATTAAATATAATGTGTTCCAACAATATTAAAGAACTGAAAAGCTGTGCTAAAAATATTATAAATGAAACCATACCATATATGAAACCTCAAGACTGTAAATGTACTATCTATCGCCATAAATGATGTAGTAAAGGCTGTACGTAAGGTTTCATCTTACTACATTACAATCATCATACTGTAGTGGACCCTATATGGGGATCACAACCTTAAGACTGAGAGTCCCATGCTCTACTGACTGAGCTGTTCGGGCTGGTTCTTACTTTTATTATATTTTCATGAAATCGGTTGTTTCCATCCTGGAAATTGATCGGTTGAAAGTGTGTTCTACAGTGACCGTAAATCCCATACAGAAACAGTGAATGCGTCTCCTAGCAACCGTGGAAACATCTTGACATATATTCAAGGTATTTTATTATTTCAATGAATTTGTTAAATAAAAATAATTTAGAAAATAAAATAATATTGTGTCATCAAATAATTATTTCTATAAGTTGTAACCATTTTCTAAAAGCAGTACGGCACTTGAGGTCTCGCTGGACACTAAATGGGGTTAAATGGGGTTGCCTAACAACGCTCTGAACCCTGACTGTATCCCTGACAGCCTACATCATGTTATATTTTTTATTTTCTATTAACGTTACATTTTATGTCTGATAGTGTAGGGTCTAGGGCAGGGGTCTCCAACCTTTTTTCTTTTGAGAGCTACTTTTACAAAATGAAAATGGCCGAGAGCTACTCATGTTTTGTAACATTTATTCTCATAGCTTATTTCAACCCAAACAAACAGAATAAGCTTGTTTTCTCTGAACATTTACAAAATGTTGGTGTCAACAACTCACATTTTGTATTACACATCACAAAAAGTATTTACTTCACCTGCATGTGGGTTTTGTATTTCTGTATGCATTTCTTTCTAGTCTATCTCACACTATTAAATTAAAATATGAATGCTGTCAAAACAAAATGCAATTACAAATACACATATATTATTACTTACTCACTTGTCAATTTGTTATCTCTGTCCACATGTCACTGTATCACTTCACAAGAGTATTCACATGTACAGTTATATGTGTGATGTGTATTCAGTCTTTTGTAGTTAGTGAGATGACTGGCACTGCATGGAGTCAACAAGAGAGGTGTATGCTGGAATGTATCCACTCAGGTTCACTCTTATGGAGTCACTTAAATGTTAATCTGTCAGTCTTGTTCTGAACTTTGATTTCATGACATTCATGTCAGAAAAGGCAGACTCACTGAGGTATGTAGACCCAAACAAAGCAGACATTTTCAGAGCTGCTTGGTGAAGATTCTTAGTTATCTGGCTCTACTAAGCTCCAGAAATGCTGAGGATGCTGTTGAGCCTTTAACTGCACATTATTTTGAAGGTTTATTACCTCAATTTCCATTTCTACAGGATCAACACAGAAAAGGTTCAGCAATCTGTCCTGAAATCTCACTTATGTCCACATCCATGAAGGGGTTGGCCATAAATGTCACACAGGGCTCAAGTTTCTCAAAGTCACTGAATCTGTCTGCAAACTCCTGTCCAAGCCTTGACATCTTTGAGACAGAGGGGAAGTGCTGAAACCTTTTGTTTGTCACTTGTTGAATGTACAGTGTACGTTCTTATACATTATCATTAACATATTTTAAATTGTACACAGTACTACTACAGTAGGTTGGTTATTACATTGTTATCATATTATTTATGGGGGCCCAAAAGGGACACTCAATAATCAATTGGTCAATAGATGAATCAAAAATCAATCAATTAATAATAAATAAATGTTCAAATACATGCATAAATAGATAAAACAATAGACAAATGAATCAACAATTTGATAATCAAAAGATAAATTGATAAATTAAAGTATAAATAGATGAACAAATTGAGAAAATAATATTTAATTGACCATTTGATAAATAAATTGATAATTAAATTTTCGATTGTTGTATTATCTATTGATGCTTTATCTATTGATGGACTGATTATCTATTGAACTACTGTGTCAGGAGGTGGGACCCAAATATTTCTAGAAGTTACAGAAGCTGTCATTGGGAGAAGGGTCCAACTGCAGACATCACCCCTCAGGCCCCTATAGTTCTGCGAGCCAATGGGGGTTGAGCATGAGTAGTAGTTCCGTAGTGCCGAGTACTACTAGTAGAGTTGTAGTTCCGTTGTATGAAGTGCGTAAACTTTCACTTATTTCACTTCAGCAGTCCACCATCTGTTTCTGAACAGTTTTGAGGCGAGAAATAAGCAATCCAGTTGCTGAATCTTCACTCATATTAGATCTACAAGGCCTAATTTAAAGGGTTGTTCCGACTTCCGTAAGGCAACGCCACTACTGCACTGCCGGCCGGCACTGCTTTCTTGGCTGTGCTTCAAGCTAGTGGGGGACACCGAAGCAAAGCAGCAAAGCCCCAAACAACTACACATGTAAGTAACGTAGTCTAATACTACTTCATGTCATCAAATATTACAATAATGCTGATAATGTGTTCATATTTGTATTCAGAATAAACGTTTTGTGGTTGAAAATGCATTCACGGATCCGACTGCTAATCCATTAGCTTACTACTATAATTTCCCATAGAGGTTAGCGAGTTAGCTAATATTAGCTTGCAGTTTACAATGGGGTTAGTAGTAGGATCCTGACGGAGTCATAGGGTGCCGCTTGCCTGTATTATGTTTGATTTCTATGATCAATGGCACAGCCTGTGATTTATGTTCATCTAAAAATACACTTTTGTAGTGACCCTCAGCTAATGTTAAGCATTAATAAGCTGTAGTATACCTATGCAATTGTCGTTTGGTTTTATGAAGTTCATTTAGGAATTGTACATTGTTTCTTGGGTTCTAAGATGACTATTCATGTTTTTCAAGGGAAGCAACAGCTTGACACAATGCACCTGGAAGTGAAGAGAATGGTCCAAATGTTTGCAACAACATTGGTATGTTTCTCTTCACCAGTACTGTATTACTCTGTCTCTAGCACCTTCTATGAAAACTGTGCCTATGGCAACACAAAATCAGGTTACAGTTGACCTTGCGTTTTTCCATAGGCAAAAGGTTGCATGAAAATGTTGTAGTCAAGAAAAAAAAAAACTTGTTGGTGACAAATGTTTAGAGCTGTAGAACTGTTTCTATGGATCACTGTAAGAGGACTTTAAAAGCCCCATATTATAGAAAACGGTTTATTCCTGGCGCTTATACATGTTCCACAGGAAATTACTTCCCTAAGCAACTGAGAAAATTTGAAAACTGGAAGTCAACCCGTTTTTCTGTATTTTCCTTTTTCCCAAAACGGTGCCAAAGATAGGACAAAAACGGCCCGTTTCAGTAAATGGTTCTTTTGGATGTCATAAGGTGCAGATCCAGGCCCTCTCAGAGCATGCCCACGCCCAGTTGAACAGCCAATCCCATTTACGTCGTCGCAAAATGCAGCTCACGGCAGTGCTGCAAGCCATTGCTTATGGTGCATTCCATTGTACTCGGAAATTGATATTTCCGAGTCGGTCTTCCTAACTTCCAATCTAAATGCGTTCCAGTGCATCTGCTCGGGAAAACATAATCACCCGCAGCAAACTCATGTTTGTATGGTAAGTCTCAGAATGTTACAAGCATCTAAACTCAACATCAACTACTACAGCGCCATTAGTGAAGAGAAGCGCATATCACATTCGGACACCGTTTTTTCCGATTACACTGGAATGCACCATTACTTTCCAACGAGTGAAGCTAAAACAACAATATATCTAGGAGATATATCAACGCTCCAGTTATTATTTTGTAGGATGCAGGCAGCAACATAGATCCCTGCACAGTCTCCCAACACGTGAAAATGCCAGGACAGAGTGGATTAATTTTATTTTTAACGGCAACGGCTACAGTTTTTGTGTGTGATGATCAGTCCTCAGACTGCTTGAGCAACGGCAAGATTAGCATCTAAATTGAAGCTTAAAGATGGAGCAATTCATAAGGTACGTGACCCATCTGCAAAATTGGAATCTGTAAGTGTCACCATGTTTTGATTTAATTTACTAAATTAGTCTGGTTAGTATATTCACTGCTGGTTAGTTAACGAGCTAGCAGGGCTAGCCACGGGCTTGTTGGGAGTGGAAGAAGTAAGAAAACTAAAGCTGGAGTCATTAAAAGTAAAGTAAAAGTAAAGTTATAATTGACATTCCCGTGTGCGAAGCTTTAGGAAACATGTAGAAACGAAGATAGATGTTATGTAATGGTAGAATAAAACAGTTTGGAACCATTAGCCTACCTACTGTGTTGTGAATGTTTTCTCTTTTTCAAGGTGTGCTTGGACCCCTAAAATCACCGCCTGCAGCTACACTGGAATCTGTAATGTTTTAATCTGATAGGTTTTCCATTCCATTACTCAGCGTAATGGAAGTTTGTGGAGCTTCAGAGCTCATACTTATCCCCTGTATTTTGGAATGATTGAAAAGTCACTCATACACCTGAAAATACAATACTTCCTCCAACCAGCAGGGAGAGAGGGGCCTGAGGAGGTCTACCCTTTTGGTCATTGGTCAAAGGTGGTTACAGGAAGGTTACACTTCACACACAGTGGTTCAATAGATAATCAGTCCATCAATAGATAAAGCATCAATAGATAATACAACAATCGAACATGTAATTATCAATTTATTTATCAAATAATGAATAAAATATTTTCTCAATTTGTTCATCTATTTATACTTTAATTTATCAATTTATTTTTTGATTATCAAATTGTTGATTCATTTGTCTATTGTTTTATCTATTTATGCATGTATTTGAACATTTATTCATTTATTGATTGATTTATCAATTGACCAATTGATTATTCAGTGTCACATATGGGCCCCCATAATTATTATTTAATATGATCCTTGTTTTTTGTTTGTTTTTTTACACTTTTTGTAGGGATTACTTTGCAGCCAATGCAGCCCGTTTCGAGACTACCAGCTGAGGTGATCTATTGGAGCAATTACAAAACTTTTTGTACTTTGGGGTATAAATGACTAATATGTACAAATAAAGTCCCAGATTTAAAAATATTGGAATTCCCATTTAACTCATTGTTTCTTTTTGGAATTATTTTGTAGGTCATGGTCCCATTCCTGGACATGCTGGTTGACAATGTGGAAAGCCACTTTCCCGACAAGGGTGTCCTGGGGAACTTCAATGTCCTTGCTCCCCAAAAAATCTAGGCGTGACGCTTGGATAAAAGCAATGGGTGGCTGGAGATGCAGTCCCTAGAAAGAGACTTCCCCAGACTGAAGGAGCAGGACTTGCTAGTCGAGTGGGAAGTGTTTCAGGAAAGAGCAATGCTCCCAGACTTTAAGGTTTGTCTTCCACAAGAGCCTTCCACAAGAGAGTGGGATGTGGCAGGGAGGGGATGTTGGTAACTGTTCAATGTTGAATGCATGGATATAATGTTGCAGAATGTGTGTGTTCTTGTGTTCTTTCTTCAGTCAAGAACTCTGGAGGCATGCTGTGGCTGGTGACCCCTGATGCTCAGTCTGGCAGCAGCTGTCGCCCTCACAGCCCCTGTCCAGACTGTGGATGTTGAGAGCAGTGTTGCCAACTCCTCAGTAAGGAAAGTAGCTATTGGCTGTCCTAAAAGTCGCTAGAAGTCGCTAAATGACGTCATCACCTAATTTGCATAATTGACCATGTGCATGTAATTGTAATGGACGCTGTAGGAGAGAGGAATAACGCCGTGGGAGCGACAAAAAGTGAATAAAAAACACCATAAATATGTTTAGAACTACAAATGAACTTTCTTCTATCGATTCTTTACATTTACATCCCGGGATCAGCCTGCGGCGGCTTCGCGCATGCGCAATTCATTTGCAGTCTGGACGCGGAGGGGTGAACATCTCCTGCTCTGACTGCAGCTGGGAGGGACTGGGCCGCCTGTGAGTGCTTTGGGACGGGGGAGGGGCCCACGGCAGCACCCGCTGCTCGTTGAGAAGAGTAAGAACGATACGTGCTTTCACGTCAGAGTCTCCAAAAGTCGCCAATAACAGAAGAAAAAGTCGCTAGATTTGTCGCTAGTCGCTTTTTTGAAAAAAAGTCGCTAGAGGGGTCTGAAAACTCGCTAAATATAGCGACAAAGTCGCTAAGTTGGCAACACTGGTTGAGAGGCTGTTCTCAGCCCTCAAGTTGGTAAGTAAGATGATAGAATGTTCAAATAAGTAAACTACACAAATTAAGTCGATTCTAAAGTCAATTTCATTTTTAGGTTAAGACTCCACTGAGAAATCGCCTCAAGGATGGTCACCTACTATTGTTGCACTTGTGCAATTGTGCTCATCAACATACAATTACATACATGCTGCTCAAGGTAAACAAATAAGCCTGACACGTTCGACAGACTTACAGACACTGGTCCCAACAAATAACTTTAAGATGAGTCCTGACTCCAACCAATAACTTTACTTTTACTTTACTTTACTTTTAATGACTCCAGCTTTAGTTTTCTTACTTCTTTCACACCCAACAAGCCCGTGGCTAGCCCCGCTAGCTCGTTAGCTAACCTGGGGCCTGTTCCAAGAAGCGGGTTTAGTGAAAACTCTGAGTTTGGTAACCCTGAGATGAGGGAAACTCTGGGTTTTCCGTTCCAGACAGAGAGGTAACTCAAACTCTGATTCAATTACCATGGTAACTGACTCTGTGAACCTAACCTGCTCGTTGGCAGGTTTTCTTTAACAAACCCTGACTTTCTCCCTGTCTCCTCCCTCTGCTGAACCTGAAGCAGCTGTTGGACATGGCGTGTCCTTTCCTCGGTAACCCGATCGATATTCAAGAGGAAGTAATTCGCATATCCTTACGTCGGGAGAGGATTTTGAGACCCCGATTAGATGTTCTATGTCCAGGATGGAAGAGCTGTCCGAGATATAATATGCCGTTTACACTTCACGGATTAAGCTACCACCACCCCGAGCAGTCAAATAAAGACACCTTTCATTTGGTCTTCTTTATTTCCTACAAATACAAAAGCAACAGTTAGTATTTTATATTGTTCCAACAACACATTTCACCTGTGACCATGCACCCACCTCTAACTTGTTTGAGTAATTAAATTTCTAGATCTGCCTTTCTAATTTGTCACCCCAAGTACACCATTTGAAGTATGTCTGGCCCAGATAGTTAAGTTGGTAGAGCATGAGACTCTCAGTCTCAGGGTTGTGGGTTTGATCCCCACATAGTGTTAACTATCACCTTTGTAAGTCGCTTTGGATAAAAGCGTCTACTAAATGACTCTAATGTAATGTTTTTATATTTCATTTTCCGCTGCTGCCAAGTGCGCTTTGCGCCCGTGGGATTGCACCTAAATGATAATTTTTTCTTTCCAATACTATTCCACCACTTTCTCACATGTAGGTAATATTATAAGAAAGTGTGGTTAAATGTTAAATGAATACACTACTGCAGGGGTTTTCAAAGTGTGAGGCCAAAGAGTTTCAGGGGAGGTGCGAAAAAAAAGCAGGGAAATATTTTGTTTAAAATACAATTATTTATGCTTTCTGGAAAAGAATAAAATCGAATTTAATAATAGTTCAATTTTAATAATCCTGACAGCAGACGTGTCAAATTATTTTGAAACGAAACATCTGATTAAAAGCAAGTACCGGTCGAGGCTGTAGGTGGAGGGCGACCTGTGCTTGTTCCTGTCATCTGTACCGTCTGTGTGCAGCCAAGACGCAGACTCACCGCTCCCATTAAGGTAGAGAAGGCTATGTAGGCTATTCATGGTAGGGTTAAAACGAGTGAACAATGTGTATTTTTCCCAGAGCGTGTTATAAACTTTACTTTACTAAACTTTACGGGTCAGCACAGTGCTTAATTTGTAAAATAAGAGATGACGGGGCTCATACATAATAATGTCAAGCAAGTTCATTTTCATTTTTCATTTTCATTTCATTTTTCTTGCTGGTTGCCATGGTGAATTGTAGTATTGGACCTCCATTGATGATGGCTTTTTATTGTTGTCGCGCATGCACTTAACTCAAGGTGAACATACTCAAAGTTGATTGAACAAACTCAAATCAGCCGTTCTGGAACCGAAAACTCAGACTTGGCCATCTCGGAATGAATCAACTCAGAGTGCAGGGTTAGACTCAGAGTTTGCTGAACCTGCTTCTTGGAACAGGCCCCAGCAGTCGAATACACTAACCAGACTAATTTGGTCAATTAAATCAAAACATGGTGACACTTACAGATTCCAATTTTGCAGATGGGTCACGTACCTTATGAATTGCTTTAAGCATCAATTGAGATGCTAATCCTGCCGTTGCTCAAGCAGTCCGAGGAGTGATCATCACACACAGAAAGAAATAGCTACCTCTAGCCGTACTAACTGTAGCCAGGACGTTAAAAATAAAATTAATCCGCTCTGTCCTGGCATTTTCGCGTGTTGGGAGACTGTACAGGGATCTATGTTGCTGCCTGCATCCTACAAAACAATAACTGGAGAGTTGATATGTAGCCGAAATATGTTGTTCTTTTAGCTTCCCTGGTTGCAAAGTAATGGTGTATTCCAGTGTACTCGGGAAAAAACGGCGTCCTAATGTGATATGCGCCGATTGATGTTGAGTTTAGATGCTTGTAACATTCTGAGACTTGCCATACAAACATGAGTTTCCTGCCGGCGATTAGGTTTTCCTGAGCAGATGCACTGGAACACATTTAGATTGGAAGTTAGGAATACCGACTCGGAATTATCGATTTCCGAGTACAATGGAATGCACCATAAGCAACGGCTTGCGGCGCTGCTGTGAGCTGCATTTTGAGATGAGGTAAATGGGATTGGTTGTTCACCTGGGCGTGGGCATGCTCTGAGAGGGGCTGGATTATGTTAAGAAGCGCCCGTTATGACGTCCAAAGGGGCTACTCTCTGAAACGGCCTGTTTTTCTCCTATCTATCTCACCTTTTTTGGAAAAAGGAAAATAAAATTTCAAATTTTCTCAGCTACTTAGGTAAATGATTTCCTGTGGAACATGTATAAGCCAGGAATAAGCCGTTTTCCATAATATGACCCCTTTAACATTCCACTCATGATAACCCACTGCTCTGATTTCTAGGTAGGTCTGTGAACTCAACAGCTGAAAACTATTGATATCTGACTGCTGGGAAGACGTATAAGTGTTACGGGCGTGTTTAATTTTACCCTTAACAAAATTAAATTACATTCAGGCACCTACTAGGGTTTCAATGGGTCCCTTAACGTAAGCAGTGCTCTAGAATAACTTGTTCTACCGGCGCCGATAACATTTTCAGTTGGCGGCACATATTTTGGTGCAGGAATGGCATTCATCGCAATGAAAAACGTTTCATGAGCTGCTAGTCGCAATAGGCGATCCATCACCTCAGCCATCAGTACCCACCATGTTGGAATTTTACCATTTATGCTTGCTGTGCATAATATGAAGTTGTTGTAAAAGAAAATCATAAGTTTGGGGGGGGGGGGGGGGGGGGAGGCCCAAAACATGACAGTTTCCTACTTCTGTGGCAAAGGGAAACACATTTAATTTGTGTTTATTTTGGCTGTATTTAGCAAATACTAGCCTGAATATGTGATGTGGCCAAATTGCATTCACCACACAGTTTCCAAACATTTCCCAAAATTGATTACCTACTGAGAACAGTGGGTTCTAGGCTCTACGATTTTAAAATGGGTTAGCATTTACCAGAAATAGCCTTTAATGTCCTTTTAATAGATTTAGGACCAAGGAAAAACATCGCACACATCACTTCCTAAAACCAAGAGAAAGCAATATTCCACAACTTTCCTTTAAAGATGCAATCACACCTAGAGTTTGTTTTCTTTGCTCCAAGTTGGAAAAGTTGACTTTGTGATTGGACAGTGTGAACCTGAACGCAACAAAGTCAAGTTTTCCAAACCACACCAAAGAAAACCAACTGGGGGCATCATCACACCCTAAGATGCCAAATGAGCTCCCTATACTGGCCTCTTGGACTCCTGGGGTGTGGTGAGGTGGAAACCCAGAGAAAAAGAGGCTTCTGCTGCAGGAAAGCGTTCCGTAAACCATCCCTCCCTTTTCCTGCCATTCCACAGATAAGGAACGTCTTATTAGTCATGTTCAACTCAGAGGAAACGACTGGAACACTCACAGAACAACACTGGACTGAACTCGCAAACACACGCACACACACAAAAACGGCTACACCCATTCAAATTTACACGCACACACGCACACACACACACACAATATGATGAACTTGCCATGAGGATATTCATGTTTACGGAAGGAATGGAGGAACTGGCTGCAAGTGAAGTGTTTCTCCAGGAAGGGACAACACACACGCACACACACTCTTTGAGCGCCTCCCTGGGGGGTATTATCTTAGATCTCCCTGAATCAGACTTCAGTTCTTCAAGCTCCTCAGAGAATTAAAACAAGGCTAGGCGTCCCTGGTGGTGACTGGGCCATCCTGGTGAAGTGTTATCACTAGTGGCGATGCTGGGGGGGGGGGTGGGGGGGGGGGCTGAGGGCGGAGAGCAGAGGGCAAGTACAGTGGGGGAAATGTCAGCGCTAAGTAGGAGACAAACAAACACCTCGGGCCTTGGAGGGGACTTTCAGCTTCTCCGGCACGTTTTAGTGAAGGTAATCTTTTTTTAGTTTGTTGCCAAACTGACTATGATGAATTTGTCGCTAAATTAAGCGGCCCCCGAGGTCTGTTGGGAGAACTGATCTAGAATCTGTTGTGAAAAACAACAGATTCTAGATCTAGATGACACGGCAAATGTCATAAGCGTCATTGAAAAAAAACATTTCAGGCAAAGGGAGAGGGGGATTTTGATGTGAACTCAGAGGCTCATTAACAGACACAGATTGATCATGTATGATATGTACAGATTATTTTAATGGCAAAAAGTTGCATTTTGCAGCTTGTGTGTTGTGATGGTTAGAAGCTCCCACGGTTTTCCTGGTAATGTAGAGCCCGGGCTAAATGGTTCTCTGATGTTCAAAATAACCATTAAAGTAACAACAACCCAGCAGCCTCAAACCACAATCAAGGAGGCATTTGAACTATCACCCAGAAGCTTCCCCACCAAAAAGAGTTTGGTTGCGACTTGGCTCAGCCCTAAAACCTTCAAATACTCTTCTAATGCATCAAGTAAACTAGTGAATCCAACATACACAGACCAGCCATGCCCTCATTTATACAGCAGGCCTAATAGTTAGCATGTAGCCTGTTGCTGACACCAATGGGCCCACGAAACCACTTAACATACAAGGGCAGCTTAAGTCATCCACACTCCCAAGTTGCCTCAGAGAGGGTATTTTAAGTATGTGAACTGACATGAAGGGAGGGAAAGGGGGGGTGGGTGGGGGGTGCGGTGGAATGCTAGAGAAGGGAAGCGCTGTTGTTGTCCACAGTAATAATGGGACAAAGCCAAGCTGCCGCCGGAGGAATGCAAATCTAACGCTCCCATTGCTAGCACTGAGGGTAAGCGGGCATCAGGGGGGAGGTGATGGGTGGAGGCAGTGCATGAGTGTTTGTCTGTGTGTGTGTGTGTGTGTGTGTGTGTGTGTGACTGCCACTGCTGAGATGGGCAACGCTAAGCAGCATGCCATTAAGTTGCATGAGCTGATACATCAGTCCCAGGCTGCAGAGCGGCAGCCTGTTTTCCAGCTGAGGGCAGGTACGCTGCTTTAAAAAAAAAAGAAGGAAAAATCCACCTTCTGACACACGGCGTTAAGATACCACCAATTTGTGATTCAATGCATTCTGGGAGTAATTCTCTGTTGTAATTAGTGTGCTTGCTTCAGCAAGAACATTCGTATTCTTGTTTACATTTTCGGCGTACCCGCTTTCCCTAAACCTGCCTCGTCTACTTCCCAGAATGCCTTTCAACAACCCCCAGAGAAGAGGCGTGAACTTGTTGCTTTCAATCGAAATACAAAGCATTTCAACATGTGATCAATCAAGCAGTGGCTTATACATGTAGGTGGAGAGAGTGACGGCACAGAGCAATGGCGTGGTGTGTTGTGTTGTGGCCGGTGCTCGAAAAGCATTGCATTCTGGTCTATCTTGCTACTGCATTGCATTCTAATCTATCTTGGCTACTTTCTGATATCAAACTCCATCGTAGCTGCACTGGAAGCATCTCCTAACTCCTCTATAGCGCCAACACAGACGCACCCAGTTAGAGATGGCCAGTGCAGCCTAAATGTGGTCTTGAGGGGTTGAGTTTCACAACCACACCCTTGGCCTCTGAACGTATTCCCCTGCCAGAGGGCAATGCCGGAAAACACTAAATCACAAAGATGGACGGAGGGAGATACAAACACATGGGCAGGAATTTTATCAGTTCACCACTCCCCGAGTCCATGTTACAGGATTCCCACTGGTTATGGAAGGTATATGGAATTTTGAGCGGTGTATTCCGCCTCAAGCTCTGACCTGAGGCAACAGGTATAGTACACTGTATAGTTACTGGTAAATTTTAAAAAATGAAAGCAAAAAACACAGCTGACTGTGTTTTTTAAGAATTTTCAAACTGAAGACTTGAAATTCTCTATTCAACTGTATTCAAGACCTTTAATTTTTCAGGACCTGCGAGAGAATAATCAGAACAACAAGAGCCTATTCTTCTGCCAGACGTTCCTAAATCTTTCATGTTAATCCCAAATGCGAGCAGCCTAATTATAGACTGTGAGCATTTGTGTGTCGCACAGCGAGAGTGTTATAGCAGCGGTGGCACCTTCCACAGCTCCATGCACAACTAGCATCACTTCAGGTATTACCGTCTAAGGCCGCCTGCTACAAACAGACACCACTACAGCTACACTTATATGGGATATATGGGTATGTGCATGCATCGCGCACACACTAACAGGTATACATCCAGCATATTCATGTTACATATAATCGGAATCAGAAACACAAACTTGCAAGAAAATCCAAGGAGAAAGAGCAGTGCAGAAACACCACAGCAATGAGGCTGAGCACCAAAGATGGAGACTAAATAAAAAAAACAAGGAAGTCTTGTTAACTTTATGCAAACATGGCCGCATACATACTGTACTGAACACATTCTACTGCTGGGTAAAGTGGAAACATTCACATTCCCAAGCTATCGCTAATATAGTCTGTACACATTGTGCATTCATATAGACAAATGGCATAGCACCTCCATATATGACTGGAATGTGAATTCACATTACAGCTGAGCCCAGGCCTTCCCCAACAGAAACCACACTGTATCCTAGTGTCTGTAATGCATCAGCACCTTTCCAAAGAAATCAATGGGGAATGAGGTATCATGGGTCTCATCAGGTTTCTATCACTAGTCCCGTGATTCAGCCTGTTTCTGTTTATCAGCTCTCTTCGCTCTTCCTACACTTAAAAAAAAAGAAAAAAAGAGAGAGAGAGTGCCCAGTTCAGCCTGGGTGATGCATTCACACCAACGCAACTGCTAACACTGAACAGGGAGCGCATTCAAACACTCAAACATGTCAAATGTAAATGGCTGGATTAGTCAAACAATGGCGTGCTATATCCATGGAAATAATCAAGAAGTGTAAATATGGACCAGTGTTTTCCATACATAGGCTCACAAAATAAACAGTTGATCAATGGAAATTGGAAATTGATTGAAATCGATCGCCTACGAGCTGAGCATCACATTATGTTCTCTGTCACGCCAGAGACTAATCCCACTCAGCTGTTGCTTGCAAACGCCCCCTCATCCACTTGTGTGAGACAGACATCACCTGCTAGACAGACAAGAGGGCAGTCTGACCTAAAAAGAATTATTGGCTATGAGAAAAAAAATGCAATGTGCTTCATTTGGGAAATATAACCGACCGAATCAGGTTGCACTAAATACTATCACTCAACATAGTGTATGCTAAAGTGTTAGTATGGAGCCTACTATCACTCAACATAGTTTATGCTACAGTGTTAGCATGGAGCCTACCATCACTCAACGTGGTGTATGCTACAGTGTTAGCATGGAGCCTACCATCACTCAACTTAGTGTATACTAAAGTGTTATCATGGAGCCTACTATTACTCAACATAGTGTATGCTAAAGTGTTAGCATGGGGCCTACTTACACTCAACATAGTGTATGCTAAAGGGTTAGCTGGTCTATGGTCTATGTTCTCATCGCTCAATGGCTAAATCTTCCAATAACATGGTGTATTCCTTCAATTTTGTGGAAATGTGTCCATGTGTTAGCCATTTCTATATCAATGTATTGAAAGGTTTATCAAGGAATGAAGGATTTGTTGGGACATATGTATGGATAATGAGGAGCAGGCTGAATTCAGTGAAATTAGCCATATTGACAAAGTTGAGAGGATTGAAGAGGATGCTTCTAGGACTAGTTACTTACTTACACACACACACACACACACACACACACACACACACACACACACACACACAGTCATTGTTTGATCATCCCCCCTCCCTTAAGGTCACGGCAACATAAAATGGGGTCAAATAACATTTGTGAAATATAATTAAAAAAACAATGCAACAATCTTTTGACACAGTCTCTCATTTATGATGATGTTATTGGGGGGAAACAAATCTATTAATACTACTGTAATTCCAAGGAGCACAATGATTCGGGCAGAATGCTGCTCCCCTTACTTACTACTCCCCTCACCCTTCCTGTGTGCTGCTAGCCACTTTAGCACGCTAATAAAGGCAGTAATAAAAAGTTAGCCAGGCTTTAATTTAGGGGCACTAGTTATCAAATTGTGATTGTTGTGTTTATCTTTAAAACTGTCACAAACACATCACACGCTACACTTTCTTACATGGAGGGTTTTTTTTTTTTTTATTTGTGCATTTTCTCGCCTCTTGTAACATAAATCTGTTCCACACCACATACTTTCCACAGACACTATTTTGAAAAAGGCACCATTATGGCACCGTGGATTCAGGTCTGGCCAAGTGAGACTAGGGTTTCAGTGCCTTGCTCAAGGGCACCTCGACAGGTAGTTGTTGAGGGAGTGTTACCCAGGATTCGAACTGGCAACGTTCCAATCACAAGCCTGCTTCTCTAACCTCTGGGCTTCTGAAGCCACCATCAAATGAAAGATTGTCTAATCTCTCTAATTACTGGCTGATAAACAACTAGACACAATGTTTCGGGCATTCCTATTGGGTCTTCATAAGCACAACAGGTGTACTGCCAGGTTGTCTATTGGCTGGCCAGCATGCACCTCTCAGCACGTACAAAGGCTCGCACATAGTTTGACTTTTACTTTGACAGTAAAACAGACAATCGCCCCACAAAACTTCGACGCTGATGTAACGCGGTGAAATATGTTGACATACAGTGAAATTAGCAAATGTTTCTGAAGGTAACGTCACGTTAAACGCAGTCTGACTTACTCCGACATTTTCGCTCTTGCTCGGGTAAGCAGCCACTCTTCCTCCACCTTTCACCGGCATCCTGCTTGTCTTCAAGCCGCTCGAAACAGTCTCTCTGTCGTCGCAGTAAAAACAGCCGCCTTATGATTTGGAAACTGTTTAGTGTAGTGGTTCGTTTCTGAGACGAAACATAGCTTTGTGACAGGCCAGCTCCGCCCTCGCCGCTGCCAGGCGTGTATTGCTCCAGGCAGCCAGCCCACTGGATATAACAGGGAGAAAGAGGGAGGTCCGATCACTCAAAACACGCCAACTGTCAGTCAGTTCACCAGCGCAACGTTAGCCCAGCACAACAATTTTTTAGGCAGAATGTTTCTGATAATGGTTGTGCTTGTTGGAAACATTGTTTTATTATCCTCTGAAAGTTGTAAACATGGCAAACGTGTCATTGTGCTAAGGATAACGCCACCTATCTCTAGCCTGCTATGGACTGACCAGTGTCACGCTAGCTAGAATAAGAAAATATTACTTCCGCTCGCAACCTTCAAAATACAACTGTTATGTTATTCTCAATATATAAATATAATATATATATATACCATCACTCAACTATATACTATATATATATATAATATATATTAATAATATAAATAAAATATAATTTGGCAAAATGTCCTTTTCACAGCATATTTTAATAGCCAGTGTAAGATGTCACATATAAAGCGCTGCCAAGACTAGTTTGAAAGGGTGTCTACTGTCTTGTAAAAGTCTATTTTAATCTATTTCAGTGTGCCAGTTGTTTCCAAAGGCTTCATATTATATATCACATCCTACGTTTTCAAGTTCTCACGAGCGACCCATTAGACGGATGTGTCCAGTGAGACCTGAATAGGGCGATTTTTGCCTTAAAAATAAAAGCGACAAATCTGTCACACCATAATTTTCTTTTATTATTATTGGGGTGTCCACAATAAAAAAAAAATCATACATTCTGTGAAGTCATTACAGTAAATATGGAGTGAAACCCTAGCTGTTAATTATATGTTTTTTGCAAAATGCCCTTTTCAAAACATATATTAATAGCTATATCAGTTTATGCAAGATAGCTGCAGTCTGTGGTCTTGGTATGATGTTGCCTCTAGGCAACAAACCCATTTTTGGCCTTTTACATTCACACAATACATCCCCAGTTATGATGCAATACTTTGAAAAAGAGCCAGGACCATAAGGAACCAATAGCAGTGTTTGAATTTGTCACATGACTCTCTGGAGGCCATGCTGAAAACCATTTTTGCAGACTGTCCCACAAGGATCAGCACAACCATTTCTCTCCACAAAAATTGTCTGAAAACGTCTTTTCCTGGCCTTTTTCAGTCTGGAAAAAAATTGATTCACAATAATAGGTGAGTAAAGCTTAATTTCTAATAGTTTAATGTACTTTATTTGCTAATTAAGTAATGGAAACTTGTTAAAATGCAAATGTTGCCTTGAGGCAACACCGTACCATTATGGATTCACCATGACACCATGACATTGTGGTATTGTGTATTTAGGTATATATACTGTTCAAAAGCATACCAGTCATCATAATTTTCTTTTTATCTCTACAATTTAACCTAGATAAATTTGATGTTAAAGTTGTAGTAAAGTAAAGTTCAGGCTGTTACTGTACATTGTAGGCTATAGTCTATTACTATTACAGTGAACTTTGTGAGTCTTCTTTGCAGAGCACATGCTTATATTTTCCACACGTTTCCTCCATTTACAGAATGAACGTAACATCATTCTATGCCTCTTCAAGGAAGAAGGTAGAACTAGCACTCCCAGTTGATGTTAGTGAGGATGAATTAGAATTGAGTAGTGATGAAGACGAGCTGCAGGCAAACTTGCAAGGAGAAAGTGAGAGTGATGAAGACTATGAGCCTGAGAACGAGGATGAGAATGAGGATCAGGATGAGGATGAGGACAGTGAGGGTGAAAGTGCAGTGACAGGTATTACCAGTATAAGATAGGGTGTAAAATGCATTGATAATTAATTAATTATTGCATTTTCTTGTTTCTTGTTTCTTGTCTAGCATAGCATGCTTAGGACATTTGTTTGTTTTTCAGTTCCTCTTCAACATGCACCAAAAAGGGCCAAGAGACTGGAGTGGGAAAATTGCAGGAGCATCCTTCCAGTCCCACAATGGAAAGGAATGTTGCCTGCAGGCAACATTCAGACATGTAATCTTATGAAAAGAGTTATTTTTAACATTTTAACATTTTAAGTGGCATGCATTTTAACCTGTTGAGGCTATTGAGTATTTTCTATGTGTTTTTAAATAAATTTTGTTCAAGTTTGAAACAATAACTCTCTTTTTTCATTACTTACCATTATGGTACAGTGTTGCCTCAAGGCAACACACCCCAAAAAGTACCCCCAAAAAAGTATTTCTTGAAAATGTCTATATTCTATGACAAAAAAACACTAAACATTTTTTTTCCCCAACTGACATCATAATGCGTACCATAGAGGGTTAAGCAACTCCCACCTGATGACTAGATATGTACTTGTTCTGTTTCTTAATACTATACTAATACTAATATTACCATTTGTCACAACAAGAGTTTCTGTTGCCTTGCTTCTAGCTTTGTTAGAGGTTCATTCATGTTCACAAATCAAGGTTAACTGTCCAAGGTCATACGAATAGCATTTGAATTCTTTTGAACCACAACCAAAATCACAGTGGAATCATTCCTTTAACTGTTTGTGCATGAGAGAGCCATGTGTACTGTGTCTGTGTCAGTTCTTCTCAGTGATTATATTATGTGTTTAGTATAGAAAACGGTCCCTCCTTTCCTGTGACAGCCCTCCCCAGATAGAAATTGCTCCAGACTTGATTTGTCCCTGGTCCATAAAAAGCCACAGCACAACCTAAATAGCTGCAGCAGGAGGAAGCAGCAAGGTGTACTGTCTCAGGCGAAACAGATTCATTATAGGTTCAACCGCTGATGTACTCGATCAAATGAAATCAAAATCTCAATCCTGTCCCTCATGTTCAGGTATAGCTTCTCTTAGACATATCTTGTCAGGATGCAAAATTAGTCTGTCCCAAGAACAATACACCTGGCAATATAACGAAGTGCTGAGGTGTCAGTAGCAGTACCAGCAGCTATTGAGTTCAGGCGGGTAGAAATCAACTCATCAGCTGACAAGTTGTACAAGTTGTAAATCCACAAGATTTTGTGGAGGTAGGTTGGATGCTGAGGTTTTGTAGCCAGGTCCACTTTAAGACTAGGTGTTGTAAACCCTCCTCCCTGCCCGATCCTAGGGGGGGCGGGACTTAGCCTCAATCTATCAGGCCACACCTGAACTGATAAGAGGCCTGGATCAGGCCTTGCTCAGGCTCTCCCTGTTTGCTGCAGCATGTAGGTCGGCATGGGTCGGCATTACCGATCTTCTCCAGTTGCCTGTGCACCGGATGTATTATTTGAGTAAGTCATGGATATTTGTCATAAGTGGTGGCCAGATGAAGCTTCTCGAAGCATTGAAGCATTCCAGCCAAATGGGTTGAAAATAGGTTCATTTCTCGAGGCTTCAAGTGCACACTAGGGCCACCTGCTGGTCTAAAGAAATTAGAGCAGGCAAGACTGGCAGCACAGCGATGTGTGCAAAGCATGGGCCACTAAAGGCGAATAAATTAAACCGCTGATGTGATCAAGTTTAAAAAAAAAAAAATTACTGCATAATGTATGTATTCATATCATGCTATAAAACCATAAATGAACAAAAATCATCAGATCAATAATGCCGTAGAAATGTCTCCACGCGCTGTGTAAATTAATTTACTTTGGTGGGAAAGCGTGTAGCTGTACCGCTCCTAGTGCGCTTCAGTAGACATGGCAGTCATGGATTCGAATCTGGCATGTGAATAAAATGTTATGCTTATTTATGATGCAGCATATCAATATATGGCTTGTTATTATAATGCTATGATTAGTAAAGGGACAAATGTACCAGTTGTATAGTCCATTGGTGTACTTATCAGTACGATTAGATTTAAATATAGCTACAGAAGGACAAGGCAACCCACGAATTATGGGGGCACTTTCTTTCCTTATATCCGTGATTCAAATCTGCCCACCAAACCCGAATCCATTCCTGAAGCATGTTACGTGAATGAGGCTTCAAACGTAATCGATGATGTAATGACGTTAAAATGATACACACCTCGATACATAGGTTCACAAGAAACTGCCCTACGTTCTCGACACGCAAAGCGTAATATCACTATTTGTCATAGTTATTGCTGTTTATTTGCTCAATGGTGAATGAGTGCTTTGATTAAGATTTATTTGTTTACTGATTATTGTTCTCATTTGCCTCTTAGCCATTAAATCATCTGTGTCAGTCAACTATCTAAGTGGAAATCCTTTGAATGGAGAATAAACTGTTGCCACGGCTCTCATCTCTGGTCTTCATGCTTTGACTGGCGTGCCAATGCAGAGGCCCTTTAATAAACCAGCTACCCACAAAGACAACTTTCTACACTAGGTGAATTAGGCATTCGTGAGCGGAGCTTAAAGCAGGCAGTGAAGGATATATCTGAAGCAGCTGTGGGTGCCAGTGGATCTGGCAGAAAAGGAACCACAATGACTGAGGGCACAAAGCACCTAATGTAGGTACTCTTCAGTGTTATAGGGTCTGAACCATTTGCTTGACTGAAGCATCCTGGTACTTTTTCTTTGAGGTACATGTGCTGGTACATTGATTTCTTAGCAGCTAGAACTATTGGCTTGTTAGCTCTTGTTTGTTTGTAGCATGTTGGATGACATTGATTGCTAATAGCATGGTTGTCGTGGCTGTTTATCAGTAGTATGTTTGCTGGGTATTGACCTGTTCTTATGTCTGCTTGTCAGCCTGTGTTTGTAGCATGCCATTTGACAGAGTGTTTGGTTGTAGCACAGTTGCTGGTTTGATTGATTTGTTAGAAAGTTGATATGTTGGCGTGTTAGCCTTATTTGCCTGTAGCATTCTAGCTGATGTTTGTTGCTAGTAGATACCAGCTGGGGTCCAAAATCTATTTTATGACTTTTATATTAATATCTTTTGATTAAAACAGGAGTTACGTAATGTGAGAGTTTAGACATGGTAGCTGGACAGAGCTGTGATAAACTGTTCTCAGCTCTTGGTATAATTCTTTACTGATACAATTTGGTTTCTGAACTGCTGAGTGGGCTGTTCCAAGCCAGAATTGTCAGAAATTGAGTAAATTGAGAATTGGCGATAAGTCTAAGTATATGTAGGTACAGGGTAGTGTAGACAGTTTTTGGTGTTGAGAGTGGTTGTCAAGGGAGGGGATGGTTCTGGGACGCTATCACTGTTGAGCCTTCTGGAGGTGTTGAGGGCCTAAATCAACTAAACCTCTGTAATGTAAGGAGACCACTTGATAACCCCAGTGACATGCCTAGACTCACACACACTCAACCCTGTAGCATTTAGATTAGGTGGCTAGTGAATGGTGCTGCCTGTCTGATGGTCCTGTAGATTTATGACGGTGTAGCCTGATGTCCTCTATAGTCATCATTCTTTCTGACGTCTGAATTGTTTTTTTGTATGAATGTTCACCCTGGATTATGACACAATGGATTATAACATCCAATCCTGTGTATCGGTAAATGCTGCCTGCAAAGAGATGACAACAGATAGTCCCCCTGCTCCAGTAACAAAGCATTGACATGACAGTGATATACAGCAGTGCTCACAAAACGCTACATAATATCACATATTAAACAAGGCATTAAGTATTGCATGACATTTATCAACCTCTATTGACGATCAAGGAATTGCAGCAACATCAACAGGGAGGGAGTGTCGTCAAACTCGGTGGTGGGGATTTCTTTTGTCTGAAGGTACGGGGCAGTAAGGTGAGTTTTTAAAGGCACCTGGCATCTCAGCACCTGGCATCTTGGCACCTGGCCGAGTAATTTTAGAGTAATTTGGTATTGATCAACAACCCTATCAACCCCCTGAAGATATATCACGGTCATTTTGAGCCCTACTCAAATCATCTCAGCCAATGATCAAGCCTTATTTTCCCCACTTACACATGGAATGGTGGTGAATAGTGAATTTGTTTTATGTTGGTTAATGAAATGTGTTGAAACATATCAACTTTTTAAATCAAGGGTTCCAGAACTCCATTTCCCGTGCCCCTCTTCACCTTACGGGCCATTGTTTTGTCAACTTCGGCTATATCAAGAAATCTGTATTGTATTACAATAGGCAGAAGTAACCTGGAGGCAGGCAGAAGTGGTATCAACTTTGGCTCTCTATAGGGTGCAGCAGGAGAAAGAAATAGAATATAAATAAGCAATATAAACAATGAAAACAAAATGATAAAAGCTATAAAAAATAGAATAGAAACAGTTGTGGGGTTATATAAACATGCTGCCGAGTATGAGAGAGTATGGATTACCTACATATATGGATTTACTTAGAACTGTTACATGCAGATGTTATTAACAGTCTTCATTGCTTACTAAATATGATCTTATTTTGTTCTTAGCGCCATAAAAGGGTAAAAGGATGTCAAGGTGAGGTGAGCTCAGGATGGATGTTTTTAGGGCATTATGAAAACATCTGAGGGAAAACAGACGCTGAAGGCTCACTTTGTTTCAGCCTCCAACCTTGTTCCTCTTCCACATGAGCTCCCATCCACCTCCCATCAACTCCACACTGAGGTAGAGAGAGGCAGTCTCTCTTTCCCTCTCTCTCTCTCTGTCTCGCTCTCTCTCTCTCTCTTGGCTTTGTGTCTGTTTCTGCTTAAATCTGACATTCAGTAGTTCAATCAGTGTTGAGAACGACTTTTGAGAACGACTTTTAATTGCAACATTGGACACGTGCAGGGGGAAGTGGCCGCACAACACACACACACAGACACACATGTTGGCAGTTACTTCTAAGTAACAACATCTAGTTTACAAGCCAGCAGTTACGAGTTGAACTACAGCAAATCTTCCCCCAAGAGAAATATAATTTTGTTGAAGTTACTAGGAAAAAGTAGTTCAAACTACTTTGTCAGAAATCGTCATATCACATAATCACAGTTTAATTCCATGTAGTTTGATTGCATGTAGTGACTACTCCCCGTCACAGTACAGTATATCCATTATCAATTGATCTCTAATTTCCAGGCCAAATTTCATACCACACTCAAAAGTGGGCTGTGATTTAGCGCCTGCCTCTGTACGTGTGTGTGAGTGTGTGTGCGCTCACGCCCTAAAAAGCTGGCCAACCATGCATCAGAAACAGGCATCCATTTGTCATCAGTGAGTCTGAGCCACCAGTGTCAGTATTCAAGCTGAGCACTGGGGATCAATCACAGAGAACCAGCGACATCTAGAGGACGCGGAAGGAAATCCACAAAACAACAGGAATGGTACATGAGATTGAATGGAACTGCATTCATTCATTTTCTCTTACTGCATAATCCATTTTCAGGGTCAGGGGCATGGACTGGCTGGAAGGCAGACAGCATGGACATGTTACCAGTCCATCACAGAACTGAACTGCTATTATATGGTATAGATAGTTTCATCTTACTCACCTACTATACATGTCACATATAACATGCTCTTTCCCATACTTCCCACCCAGTTTACGATACATCTGGCGACACAACCAGGTGCTGAGGTGTCTAGCAGCAGCTATTAAGAGCAAGCGGGTAGAAATCACAGCTGACAGGAAGAAAGTACAATTACATTGTATAATTGGTGGGTTGTAAATTGAGAAGGAATGCTGTTTGCTGAGAAAACAAATCAGTTTCTATTTATATTTTGAATCGATTGCAAGTTGAACCCAGTCTGATGATAATGTGCTAGGAAGAGAAGGCCTGGTCTGAATGGATTGTGACTTGAGCCAGGTCTGATGATAATGCACTAGGAATAGAAAGCCTTGTCTGAATGGATTGTAACTTGAGCCAGTATGCCAAGTATGTGAACTCCTTCAATCAGTAACTTATGGTGCCTCCTTTAGCAGTGATGACTTGGGGTAAACGTCTCTTTTAGCCTGAATAGTCTCTGGCATCTTCCTTGAGGGATTTTCCTCCCATGTGACAGAACTGAATCATCAACTGATCTGAGGTTTGAGGTCTCACATGAACAGAGTCAGGCCTGCCGCAGTATCTCAGTTGGATTTAGGTCAGGACTTTGACTTGGCCAACCCAGAACACTAAACGTCTTATTCCTGAGCCATTCTCATTTGCTTGGTTTTCTCTGGCAGCTTTGTTCTTTTTAGACAGTAGAGGTTCTTCCTGGCTTCCCTTGTGTGAATACCATTTCTATTCAGTGTTCCTCTTATTGTTGATTGATGCACAATGACATCAGATGCAGCAATGGACGCTTGTAGATATCTGGAAGTTATTCTTGGGTTGTTTTTTAATAGTTTTTATGTTTTTCTTGTGGCTCTTGGTGATATTTTAGATTGATGTCCACATCTAGGCATCACTGTTGTGTTGAATTCTCTCCATTTTTTTGTCTCACAGTGGAGTGATGGAGCCTAAATCTTTTTGATATGACTTTCTAACCTTCCCCAGGCTGATGCTCCTAGTGGTGATTCCGAATAGGAAATATGTGAAGTCTCCCATTTGGCTCCTACACTGGCTCCCTGTAGCAGCTCGCATCCAGTATAAGACTGTTGTGCTGGGCTATAGGGCAGTGAAAAAGGAACAGCTGCTTCCTACCTCCAGGCAGGCCTGACGTTAGGAGGTTAATTAGGGGGATTTGCCCCCCCCACCTCTGCCTCCTTGCCCCCCCCCCCCCCCCATTGGCTGTTAGCCGCCTCCTTGCCCCCCCATTGGCTGTTAGCCCAAACCAGAATTATTATTATTATTATTATTATTTTTTAGAATAGTCAGAAAATAATATTTAGAATAGTCATAATATTTATTGTGTGTCAAATTATATTAATATTCAGTTAATCAATAAAAGTTCATTAAAAAAATATTTTTAATAATACGGCAGTTTTTGGACACCTAGGCTATAGACCCCTTTTCTGTTAAGGCCCTGTCACACATCCGCTGAACACGCTGAACATTTTTAAGCATGCTTAAAAATGTTGAGCGTATGCCAGCGTATGGTTTATACGCAAAGCATACGCTACATATACGCTGAATACGCTCGAGATACGCTCGAGTTACGCTAGAGGTACGTTACTCATAGGTGGAATACGCTGGTCATTAACACGTCCACAATAATAAACCCGGCCCGGCGTTGACGGCAGTGAAGAGCGCCGTCCTCCTCGGCGCGCACACCTCCTCCCTCCCGGCAGGTCAGCCGCGGAGCACCAAGGCTGCCCCAGTCCGCCAGGCTTGCAGGGGCATCCCGCCCGAACCTCACGTTATTCCTCCTAGTTCCCCAATTTGTGATTAGGTGGGCATGACAAATCTTTAGATACATATCCATACCTAAAACAGACAATACTTTATTTAACCTATGAAGTGTGCGCTGCAAACACAAGCATTTTTGATGATCGCCTCAGTCCAATCCTTTCGTTTTATCGCGTTTAACCATAGTTGTCTTAGATTTTTTTTTACTGGCAGTGGCAGCTGGTATACGATAAAATTTCAAGTTGGAGCCTCTCCTTCAATTCTGGCATCCAACAACACAGCAAGATGACATTTTGGGTGAACGGTAGCCTCTTACTCTGCTGCTCTGAGGTGAGGTGATGCCTCCAATTTTGCTTTGTTTTGCCTCCAGCGAACACCGTGACGTAGGCCCTAAAAGGGTCTATTAGCCCTGGCTGCGTGCGGTGGCGAGTGATCAGACAGAGAGCGCGAGAGCTAGTTAATACCAAGGAGTGTGTCTGATTTGGGCTATTTCAGAGCCGAGCTTTGTATTCATTGCACGCATGGTGCAGTTGCTTGATGCCCCTAACAAAACGCTTCAGTCTCAGCTTCAGTCGCTCTGAAAGTGAGTTTATTAACATTGTGGGACAGTGTCGGGAGACAGTACGGCCACAAAAGAGGAAAAGGGCCGTTAAGCTCTCCAAGCATATCTCGTAGAAGACACAGTTGGCCAGCAGTAAGGTGATAGGCTTACTGACAAGGAAACTGAACTGCGGAGATTATTCTACAGCACCTTGGATGCGGCAGGGGAAGAAATAGGCAAGCGTTGCAGTGACGGTGAACTAATGACCACACTTCAATGACCCAAACAGTGAAACTTTCCTCGATGTCAAACATGTAAAGCCCATTCTGATTTTATCAAGCACTGAAATAGTTGAAGCAGAATATGTGGTTCCTCGCCAGTTCCTCAAAGCAAACATGACCGAATCCGATGATGAAACGTGGACAATCTCATGAATTGTCAAAACATTCCACGGCGCACTAGAGGCTATGCCAAGTGTGATGACAGCCTTTAAACACGCACTTACATTTGGAGCATCAACTGCAATGTGCGAGAATTCTTTCTCCATATTAAAAAGTGTTCTCAGACAACAGACTCCGCATGCTGCACCAACGAAAAGCACATTTAGTTCAACTGTCCTTCGAAAGAGACTTAACGAAAAGATTTGCTAATGAATGGAAGGAGGCAGTAATGAGGAGATTCAACTCTGCAGGGAGACGCCGCCTTCAGCTCTGGTGAGTGGTGAGTTAGCTATAGCTACAGTGTTTATTGTGCTATTGTAATCTGCCACCACTGCTGATGTTTTTGTTATGTCGGTTTGACAACTGTTTTTCATGGTACACCCAGATTAAGTGAAATTTGCGCTAGTAGGTTAATAATAGGCCTATTAATGTTGGCTATGTGAGACCTGTGGGAAAGCCCCCTTGTGGTCATCACATGCCCCTCTTACATTAAGGTTCTAGAGCCGGGGCTGCCTCCAGGCCATGGTCAAGCCCTACAGTCCCACCCGACCACTTCGCTCTGCTGCCTCGATGTGACTGGCTGCCCTGTCGTTCAGAGGCGAACTCCCCATTGACGTCAGGACAGCAGAGTCGCTGGCCATCTTTCGCCACAGGCTGAAAACCCACCTCTTCAAGACATACAGTGGGGGAAATAAGTATTTGATCCCCTGCCGATTTCACAATTTTGCCCACTTACAAAGAAATGAGTGATCTATAATTTTAATGGTAGGTTTATTTGAACATGTACTGCTCCCAAGCCTCCTCAGAATCATTCAGGTTTTCATTGGCAAATGTCAGACAGTTATTTCGTCTTTCTTCCATTTGCAAATAATCACACCAACAGTTGTCTGCTTTTCACCAAGCTGCTTGCCAATGGTCTTGTAGCCCCCTCCAGCCTTGTGCAGGTCTACAATCTTGTCCCTGATGTCCTTAAACAGATCTTTGGTCTTGCCCATGGTGGTGAAGTTGAAGATAGGAAGTGTGATTCTTTGGACAGGTTTTGTGCATACACGTAACCAGTTGAGATTAGGCGTAGTTTCTTAAACCGAGAGGAAAGCCGAGAGGACTAATCTGTGTGCCTTGTTGGCACATAACCTGTCTGTGGGAGCCAGAATTCTTGCTGGTCAGTAGGGGATCAAATACTTATTTCCCTCGATGAAATGCAAATCAACTTAGAACTGTTATTTAATGCGTTTTTCTGAATTTTTGTTGATATTCTATCTCTCACTGTTAAAATAGACCTACTATTAAACTTATAGACAGCTCATGTGTGGGTAAAAGTGGGTAAAATTGCGAAATCAGCAGGGGATCAAATACTTATTTCCTCCACTGTACTACCCTGATTCTTCCTCTTATCACTTGCCTATTTGTTTAAAAAAAAAAGTAGATAGATGGCCTATTGCATTTTTACTTTAGCACTGGTTATGCTCATAGATGCTTGTTTATGAAGGACATGCACTTACGATTTCTGGTAACTAGTAGTTCTTGCCTACCTACGTTGAATGTACTTATTGTAAGTCGCTTTGGATAAAAGCATCTGCTAAATGACTAATGTAATGATGACTTAAGGCAGGAAGTCTATTGTTAGCCCAAGTTCCCACCCCAACACTTGTCACTCATCTTGATGGGCTGTCTACCTTGAAACGGCATCTAGCCTTAGGCTGAGGTAACTAGCATCTGTAAAGCCACCACAGAAAAAGAAGCAGATGGTGCATGCAACCAATCTGCAATAAAAAAAAAAAACAGTGCTGATGTTCACTGTCTTTGAACATGTCTTGTTTGTTTGGTTTAGCTTAGCTATTCTTGTTTTCTGCTTTTCTCCATAGCTGTTGCTATGACTTCTATGACTTGGCCAGTAGCCTCAACCCAGCTCACTGCTTGCAATAACCATACAACATGCCCACAGCAAATGGAAAAGGCCTCCAACATCATTGAAAAGTCAATGATGGGGGGGGGGCAAAGGGGGGTGATTTAGGCATGAACACAGTCACAGGAAGACCCAGACGCCAAAGTATGGTGGCAGATGTAGTGCCTCCAGGGTGTCCTGGTTCTGCCCCAGATTCTACTCCCAGTCTGTCGTGCCTGGTATACCTCCAAAGGGAAATGCCCAGGGGGCATCCTCAACAGGTCCCTGAAAAAGCTCAGTTGACTCCTCTCAATGTGCAGCTCCAACACCGAAGTTCTCCCAGATCACTGAACTCCTCACCTTGTCACAAAGAGTGAAGCCAGCCATCCTGAAAAGAAACCTCATTTCAGCCACTTGTATCCACAATCCTAATCTTTTGATCACTACCCAAAGTTGGTGACCATATGTCAGGGTTGGAATGAAGATCGACTGGTAAATTGAAAGCTTTACTTTGTGGCTCAGTGATGTCTCTATTTAACACCACGGTCAAAGACCCAAGAACTCCTAAACTCCACTTGGGGCAGTTGGGACAGGACCATGGCCTCAGACTTGGAGGTACTCATCTCCATCACACACAGCTGCAAACTGTTCCAGTACACATTTGTGATCACGATCCAATGAAGCCAGAAGGACGATATCATCCACAAACAGCAGAGATGCCATCCCAGTCTCATCAAACTGGGCGCTCTCCAGACTTTGGCTGCAGCTTGATGTCCTGTCCTTGAATATCAAACAGGAGGGGTCCAATGCCCACCATGAACAAGCTTGACTTAATGCCAAGAATGCAAACACTGCTCTCACTCAGAGTGTGTAGGGACTAAATGGCTCACAGCAGCAATCGCAGCGACCCATACTCCCACAGGATACCTTGCCTTTCCACAATCATAGGCCTTCTCCAAATCCACAAAAGCATAATTTAAACAATAAAAATAAAAATAAAAAACTCCCATGCCCCCTCGATTTTCTGTGAGATGGTAAAAAGCTGGTCCATGGTTCCATGACCAGGACAACATCTGGATTGTTGCTCCTGAATCTGACCAATGGCCAACATCTCCTTCCCATCACCTTGGCATAGGCTTTCCCAGGGAGGCTGAGCAGTGCGATTCCTCGATAATTGGAACACATATAACACTTATGAAGTACCCCTGTCTACCAATCCAAAGGCACTGTTCTTGTCCAACCCTGGCACCTTGCTACTCATGAGCTTTCTAACCACCTCGGTCACCTCTACCAAGGACATGGGCTCAGACCCTCCAGAATTTTCCACCACTTCCTCCTCAACAGAGGACATGTCTGTCGGGTTTAGGAGTTCCTTAAAGTGGACCTCTCACCTTCTGACAGTGTCCCCAGTTGAGGTCAGTGCTTCCCTGCCCCATGATGAGAACAACCTGGGTGATGTCCTGCCTTCCAAATAGTTTTCCAGAACCTCTTTGAGGCCATAAAGCTGCATATTCCAGCTTTAACAGCCAATAACCATAATGAGAAAGCAGAGGGTAAGGGAGAAAAAGACTAACAGAAAGATGTAACAGAGGAAAGAGAGGAGACCCTCTGTAGTGCAAATAAATGAGACCAGAATAAAAGGGAGGGAGAAATAGAGAGAAATGGAGGTTGAACCCCAGAGAGATGAAAGTATGTGACAGAGGAAGAGGAGGAGAGGGGAAAAGAGGCTAGAAGAATAATAGTTATGCAGCAAGATAAAGGGAACTGACCATGAAAAACGGATTAATTAAAATTAAATTAATAATTTTTTTTGTTGTCTTTTTGCCTTCAATATATACTGATGTTCATAACATAATGAAAACAATCTGTGCCACCACACATCACCATGCGTTAATTCTTGATACACAGTAAATTCACTTTTTTTTGAGACTGCATGTGAATCATCAGCCATGATGTCAAATGAATGTGTATGAGAGATAGAGAAAGGAAACATGGGTGTTAAACTGTTTTGGAATTTTACATCATATTTATAAATTATATTTAAACACATATTTGTTAAGTGCATTCATTTGGTAAATGTTTCTATTAACTCCATTCATTAAGAACTACTGATACTCACTTCACACTGGGTCTGGTTTTAGGTGCTGAATATACTGCAATCCAGACTGTTTGTTAAGGTGCATCCACACACACACTCTCACACTCGGAGTGAGACCATAGAAGCCAATGTGCCCTATTGAGAGTTGGAAGATTTTTCTCATAACTGCCTTTCCTGCAGCAGTCTTTTATTTCAGACTCCACTGTGAGGGCAAAGGAAATCATCCCCTGCCAAAATGACTGTGATGCCAATGATGAAATATGCAGCCACAAAGTGAGATAGAGATGGAGGGAAGTTACACAGAGCTAGAGGATGAATTAGTAATAGGCTTCAAAAAAGGTAATAATTATAATAAAAACGTTATTTATATCGTACTTATCTAAAAGAGTTTCCAAACTGCTTTAGATAAAGTAGAAGGAATAGGGGGAAAAACACAAGACAAATCTATAAAATTTATAAAATTGAGTCTTAAGAAGATATTTGGCTAACCCGAGTTCTTCGTGAAGGTTGTTCCACAATCTAGGGGCCTTGATGGCAACTTGGGACAGAAATACAATGCAAAGGTCACAAAATCGCCGGCTGTCACCCTGCAGGAATACTCAGCCAATTCGACTGTCTTTAAGTTTTTTTTTGTTTTTTTAAATAAATAAAAAAACTTCTTTTTTTTTAAACTTGCTTTTCTCTGATTTCATCCTATGGAACTATGGAAACCATCTTTGACTTTCACCCCCGCTGTCCAAGGTTTAAATTACTCTTTCTTACATTTTGATTGTTTGACCTACCCTTCTGTGCTAGAATGTTTTATATTATATATTTTTTATATATATTTTATTATCATGTATTTTGTTTTACCTCTTTATTCGTGTTCTCAGCTGTTTCTTTTTACTCCTGTGAAGCACTTGTAACTCTGTTTTGAAGTGCTATATAAATAAAATTATAATTTTTTATTATTATCACACCTACTAGTAGGTTCAGAGGGCTGTCATCATACCTTTCCGGTTGACATTTACAGGGAAATTAGTTGCAAGTTTAATATTGGCTGGAACCTTTCAGCTGCTAACTTCAACAGCTTCATGACAGCAGGACTGATTCTTCTTGGGTTCATTTTATTTTAGAAGGTGTGCAATGTGCCTTCATCATGTTGTGGCTGAGGAACTTCCATTGTTCCCTAAATTGTTCCTTCCTGTTTCCTGTTTCCCGCTCTCGCTGTTTTCGCCGACCGGTGTTTTGCAAACAGCTCCGCTAAAATTTCACTCCATCTAAAACTTGAAATCACCGAATCCCACCAGACAACTACAGATTCGGTTTATTTTTATTTTTATTTTTGTTTCTTCTTATC
Organism: Hoplostethus mediterraneus; assembly: GCA_034670385.1. Taxonomy (NCBI): domain Eukaryota; kingdom Metazoa; phylum Chordata; class Actinopteri; order Trachichthyiformes; family Trachichthyidae; genus Hoplostethus; species Hoplostethus mediterraneus. Next base: position 3,035,109 of record JAXDDW010000042.1, on the reverse strand, counting down.
TTTCAACCGACCGTGGCAATTTTCCACCAGCGTACTTTTTGGTCTCAGCCACCGGCTTCCCCATACAACCCGACCTTGTCTCCCAACTATACCGGCAAGGTGAGCATGGCTTCTTGTTCTCCGTGCTCCTCGTGTGTGCTCGTTTTAGAGAGGTTGTCTCTGTTAGAGAGATGGGTCCGTCAGTTAGAGGCGGTTAGGCCGATTACCTTAGACGAGACGGGAACCCCAGACAGCTTAGATCCGTGGCCATCTAGCCGGCTCACGAGCGCTAGCAGTAGTCCGAGCGTTAGCGAAGATAGCATAGCTCCATCGGCAGTGGGTGATGAGCTTGTCCCGGTCTCCAGATGTCGGAGAGCCCGCCGGTTCCAGCCGCCACTTGTGCGGTCCGATTCGCCACCGGTGCTACCGATGGCAAATTGTTTTGCTGTTCTTGCTAGTCCCTGTGGTCGGCCCGTCTCCCCAGCTCCCCGGACCCGCCGACTTTCTCGCACCCTAGTTATCGGCGATTCCATCACCCGTAATGTTAGGCTTCAGTCGCCGGCTGAGGTTTTCTGTTTACCCGGGGCCAGAGCTACCGACATTGAGGCTAACTTAAGGGTGCTGGCGAGCAATAGGTTTAGCCACAAGGGTAAGAAAGAGGCAAACGGTCCACCCAGTGAGTATAGCAACATCATAGTACACGTCGGCGCCAACGACATCAGGATGAGGCAATCGGAGGTCACTAAGCTCAACATAGCCAGGACATGTGACCTTGCTAGGAAGATGTGTCGGCATCGATTAATTGTCTCTGGCCCCTTACCTTTCGCGAGGGGCAATGATGAGAGTTATAGCAGATTAGTCTCCCTCAACCTCTGGCTGGCGAAGTTCTGTGATGAAAAGGGATTAGTCTTCTTAGATAACTGGCCCTCCTTCTGGGGCAAACCCGGCTTGCTGAAAGCTGACGGCCTCCACCCTAATGGGGTAGGCGCTGCTTTATTATCTAGCAACATAGATAGATGTTTAAGGGAAAGCTGACATCTGTCAGTAGAGCTCGCCGGGATGCAGGTGATTAGAGAACCTGCTAGGCCTAGAAAGGGTGTGGAGTCTGCCACATTAGGGCTTACAGCAGAGCAGACTGAAACTGTTCCCCCCCCTAGCCATTTTCCCCCCATATCTACCGATTTTTACAAGTCTGCATCTACTTTAACCCCTGGCAGCGGCACTTCCCGATCTGTAAATTACAGTACAGTCCTTCCAATTAAGACTGTATCCTTCTCCCACCGCGCCCGTCAAATTTCCTACCGACCCACAGTAAATTACAACAATTTAATTGAAATTAGACCCATGCATACTGCCATTAACATTAATAAAAATTCTGGCAGTATCGCACGCCTCGCTGTGGGCTTCATCAATATAAGATCATTGTCAACAAAAGCGCTGCTGATCAATGATTTGATTACTGAACATAATTTAGATATGATGGGTCTCTGTGAAACCTGGCTAAAGCCAAATGAGTCTCTGCCTCTAATTGAAGCCTCTCCTCCAAACTTTCTTAGTTCTCAGGTTGCCCGGGAGACGAAAAAAGGAGGGGGTGTTGCCCTGATATTTAACCCTATCCTTAGTCTTACTCCCAACACAAGCAACAAATTTACATCCTTTGAAGTCCTGACTCTGCACCATACAGCTACGAATCTCCCGTCATTCTACCTAGCAGTACTTTACCACCCACCCGGGCCCTATTCACTCTTCTTAGAAGAGTTCTCCAATTTCATTTCAGACTTAGTGACCCGAGCTGATAACATTCTCATTATCGGTGATTTTAACATTCATCTGAATAATCCCACCGATCCCCTCAGTAAGGCCTTCCTAGATCTTATTGATACTTGCGGCCTCACTCAATTTGTTAATGAACCAACCCACCATGGCGGCAACACCCTTGACCTGGTTCTGACCCGTGGCATTCCTGTTTCTGCTTTAGTGGTCTCCTCTTATGTGCCCGCCCTATCTGATCACTATCTCATTAAATTTGAAATCGAATTGATCGTCCCACGCCAAAAGCGTGAAGACACATATATTAGCCGTCGTATTAATGCCACTACGGCCTCATTACTATCTGAAAAACTACCCAGTTTTCTCGCACCACTCTCTGGTCATGTTGGCTCGCTCGACAATTTCGCCAACAAACTAAACGCTAGCCTTACCAACACGCTTGACTCAATCGCCCCGTTAGTCACTAGAAAACACCATGCTAGGAGGTTTGCACCGTGGTTTACTAACGACACTCGAGCACTTAAACAAGCCTGTAGAAAACTAGAGCGTAAATGGCGATTGACCAAACTTGAAGTCTTCCGGCTTGCCTGGAATGATAGCCTGCTAAATTATAAATGTGCACTCTCGGCAGCCAAAACTGCACACCTCTCTAGGTTAATCAGTGCAAATAAAAACAACCCAAAGTTTCTATTCGACACTGTTGCTAAACTAACACGGAATCCCTCCCCCTCTGATAGCGTTCTGTTTTCTCCAAATGATTTCATGTCCTTTTTTAGTCAGAAAATCACGCTGATTAGAGATGAGATCACCAGTACACTCTCTACTGGTGGTGCCGTCGCACCCCTGAGAAATCCACTTGGTGTTTCCCGAACTGAATCTCTTTTCTCACAGTTTGAGTTAGTTTCCTTAGACTCTCTCACCAAGCTAACTCTGTCTTCAAAACCCACGACCTGCATGCTAGACCCTCTGCCTGCTAAACTGCTTAAAGAAGTTTTTCCTATCCTAGGACCCTCCATTCTTTATATGATTAATCAGTCGCTCTCCACTGGCACTGTGCCCTCTGCCTTTAAAGCGGCCGTGATCAAGCCACTACTGAAAAAACCGAACCTTGACCCCGAAGTACTCCAGAACTATAGACCAATCTCAAATCTGCCGTTCCTCTCCAAATTGCTTAAACGAACAGTAGCGAGTCAACTTACAGACTTTCTGTCAAAAAATAACCTACTTGATCCCTTCCAATCGGGTTTTAGATCCTTTCACTCGACCGAAACTGCACTTACGCGAGTGGTAAATTACCTTTTGTTAGCTATTGACTCCAACTCAACCTCAGCACTATTGCTACTTGACTTGAGCGCAGCCTTCGACACAATTGATCATACGATACTCTTGAACCGTCTTGAACATTATATTGGTATCCGGGGATCAGCCCTTTCTTGGTTTAGGTCTTACCTACTTGATAGATCACATCGCGTCTTTTACAACAACATGACCTCAGAGTGTTGCAATTTGGACTTTGGTGTCCCGCAAGGCTCTGTCCTAGGACCACTGCTATTCTCTATCTATATGCTACCACTTGGTGGCATCATTCACAAATTTGGAATTAACTTCCATTGCTACGCCGATGACACCCAAATTTACATACCAGTCAAACCAACCGAACACCCAATTCCAAACAGAGGCAGACGCAGAAATTTTAGTACATGCCTTCGTATCATCCAGAATCGATTATTGCAATGCCCTTTTTTCAGGCTTACCTACTGGGCGAACTAAAAAATTACAATTGGTTCAGAATGCTGCTGCCAGAATCCTGACCAAAACTAGGAAATTTGACCATATAACTCCCATTCTATCCTCATTACACTGGCTACCACTTCAAGCCAGATGTGACTTTAAGGTGCTTTTACTTACATATAAATCATTACATGGGATGGCACCGTCCTATTTATCCGATTTGATTGTACCATACAAACCGCCGTGTGCCCTTAGATCTCAGGACGTTGGCTACCTGTCTATCCCAGCAGTCAAAAAGAAAACTGCAGGTAACAGAGCCTTTTCTTACCGGGCTCCCTATCTATGGAACAGTCTGCCTGCCTCAGTCAGAGAGGCAGGCTCTATCGACGTCTTTAAGTCAATGCTAAAAACCCATTTATTCTCTCTGTCATTTGACCGGCCCTGAGGGAGTGGCTCAGTCTCGTCTCAGAGTAAGGCTAGTCTAGTAAGGCTAGGCTCAGTCTCTTCTCAGAGTAAGGCTAGACCAGTTAGCTTATCCTAGCTCAGGGTCCTGCCGATGGATATTAGCATCCTGCCTGCATGTCCTATTCTCCTGGTCTACTTGCTGCTGTCCACTGACACTGGTCATGTTTGTCTGTGTGAGCGCGTGTGTGTGGGTGAGTCTCCTATCTGTTCCAGGCTGCAGCCCGGCAGAGTTGGCATCCGAGTGGTCCCGCCTCCTAGGACGATGCTGACTGAGCAGGCGTTGCGTTCTCCTATCTGGGCAGAGTTTGCGCCTGCGTGGTCCCCTAGTCCTATGATGACGTCGACTGAGTTGCCGTTGCTGTGATGCCGCCCCATCAGATGTGGATGTCCCACCAAAATGAACTTTCATATATTGTGTATACTCTGCTTGCCCAAACACGGCATCTATTGCACGCCCAATCTGAGTAGCCCCTCCCAAGGTTTCTCCCAATTTTCCAATAAGGTTTTTGTGGGAGTTTTTCCTTGTCCTCTGTGAGGGTCTAAGGCTGGGGGATGTCGTGTACTAATCATTTATTATTTTCACATGTTGGGCACTGTGAAGCCCTTAGGGACTGTAACGGTGATTAAGGGCTATACAAATAAATGTGATTTGATTTGATTTGATTTGATTTGATTTGATTTGATCATCACTTTTTCTGCCCTTACATTGCCTCCATCTGCAGATCTGCAGGTCTGTATATATTATCTCCGTCTGTGAAGTGAATGAAGTGAAATGAATATAGGCTATCTGGAAGGTGAACCATACATACTCTCGTATCCGCTCATTGTTATGTTTATCGTATATGTATATATATATATTTTTCAAATTTTTATTCTCCACTACCTTTTCATCATGCACAAATCTCTCACAAATCTTTGTCTCAGTAAGTTCTGCTTTTACTGATACTACTGCTGCTATTCTGCACAACCTTTTAAACATTTTTTCATTCATACATTTCTAATTAATATGTGAGTGTTGGAATTATTTATTGAATCACTATTTTCTCTCCAGCTGGTCCCGCTTGTATTTCTACATATTATTATTAGGGACCGGCCAGCTCTTCTGCTGGTCCTTCTTGTATTTCCATGTATTTATTTATTTTTTTAAATTTTTTGTCTTGTTCCTATTAGTATTTAGTCAATAGTCCTCGTGGTGGCGCTACAGCCATCAATCTAATTTAAAAATGGAAAAAATCTGCAATAATTTGTGCTATAGAGCTCTAGTTCTCACATTACATCCATCAACATGTAAAGGAAACATTTCTTCCTTGACACATATAGTCAAATATGAAGTCAATCCACTCCTTAAGGCTATACATTCCTACATTAATGTCACCAAATTTGCTTGCCTCTTCAGACAATTTACAGGGTTTTTTTTAAATTAACCAAAATTTAGCAGGCATGCATACAAGCTATGATAACTCATCAAAATGATGTAACGTTAGGAAAGGCAACACCAGAGCGACAAAAAGTCAAATTAGCCAACTTATTATTCACAAAAAGGTTTTAGGTAGGTAGGTAGGTAGGTACTTTATTAATTCCCAGGGGGAAATTTCTGTGTTACAGCAGCCAGACATAGAGTAACACCAATAAATAAATAAATAAAACTACAATAGAAATAATAACATTAACGAATAAAAAATACATGTTATGTAAAAAGTGCAAACCCAAAAGTGAGAATGTGCAGGTTTAGTTCTGGGATTCTAGTTTTGGTAAGCTTTTGAATAGTATTTGTTCATGCACACACGTCTCGGTAAAGCCATGGAAATAGCATGGAACCAGCCTGCGCCTTGCACCATGTGCCTTTGACGTGGTCTGAACAGGAAGGCGGTGCAAGCGGAAATCCCCATAATCCCCCTTGACACCAAAATTGCAGTGGTGCTGCTTGATCGTTACTGACACACCCCCTACTGCACCTCTCCTCCCACAAAAAAAAAAATCCTGCTACCATGCGCCTCATGAAGACAGAGCCCCATGACTCACCATTGGCACCAAAGGTTGTGAGATTGAATCCAGGGGTGGTGCTAAAGAAATATGACACAATCTAATTTTCTCAATTATGTAACTTAAGCCTTGTTTTATATTCTCCCACCATCTTCTATATTCTTAGTTTTTTCTTCGAACTCTTCTTTTTCTTCTGACAGTATATCAGACTAGTTTCACATTGTTTTTCTTCCTATTCTCATAATGTTATATATGTGACCATGCCTCCAATGATATGAATATGATTATGGTGACTTATTTTCCTCTGACATTCTGTGCTATGCTGCAGGAAGAAAGTAACAGGGGACACGACACATTGTGAACCGAAAACTCTCTGGAGATGCTGAGTCATCTCCTTGTTCCCAGTACTGTTTGATCTGCATATGGATCTCTTATTCCATACAAATCAGAGTCGTAGCAATGGGCCCCATTATCTGTCAGAGATTTTAGAGCAGCGCTGTGATGGACATATTTAGACAGTCTACTGACTGACTAAATATTCCCTAGTGTTATCAGCATATCAGTTAAATTTCACAAATTAATCAGGTGGAAGGCGGCTCTGGCCTATTGCAAATGAAGGGCTTTGTAAATATGGGTTCTTATACCTACAAAATGACTGCAGTGAGGAACATGAATCAATCCCAGGTCCAATCTCCTAAATGGAGTCGTAATGCAGCCAGCGGTACAACTGAGCAACACATCGATCCAGAAACTGCTTTCGTATTCTGGGCCAGATTTTATTTAGCTTTTTCCTCCCTGCCCCCGTCTGTCCTCCGAGGGGAAAAATGCAACTTTGTTTTCGATGGGAGGGGGAGACCCTATACTGTTGCAATCTCTCTGATTAGAAAGAGGTGGATGGCAAACCACCCACAAACCAGAAACATCCCCTGAATTCCTAAAACGTTCCCCAACTGTTTGATATCTTATTACAGTTTTTCTCAGTCGCTTTGGTACATTTCTCAGATCAGAATTGAAATTCTCAAAACTACTTGTTCAACCTCCACATCATCTAGTCACTTGTGCACATCATAAAAGCAACTTTTTTTTAACAAATTGCAAATGCTTTGGCGCATTCATGCAAATGGTTATGCATAACTGTCTGCTGTTTCCAACATTATCAATAGTTTGTCATGTTGATCAAAATGTATTATATTGGTTCTCTGTTGAATAGTCTCACCTCCCAAATCATCTAGGCACTAGTTCATTGCTTAAGTCATTACATGCAAAATGGTTGAACCAGTTCTCATAATCTGTCAAGCATATTTTCTTTTTTCTACATTTCTATTAGAAGTTTTTTGTAAATGTGTCCTGAATTAATGAATTGCTCTCAGGTGAATCTTGACTTTCAACTCAACTCTCAGTTGCTTTGGCTCAATTCTCCAGTGACAGTTGAAGTCATCAAAACAATATGTAAAATTCTTCCCAACATTTTGTTACCTGTGCACAACAGAAAGAGCATTTCTCTTTGTTACCATTTGCAAATGCTTTAGCACATTTAAACAAATGCCTAACAATTATGACTGACAATTTGAACAATTATTGGTTGTATATGTCTTTTGAAATTGATATATGCCATACAGAAAAAGTGCAGCCTTGTCCATTTTGAATCATTGTCATCAAACCCTTCGCCATAGTTTCCATCAGAGTAACTGCTCTATTGACAACATGGCTAAGCATTTTGACTATCTTGTTTGTACTCAATGACACAAGGACTTGTCATTCTGATGGCACTGATGTTCATTGACGTTAAGATTTACTTTTGAGATGTGAACTAAGGATTTTGAGCAAGTTACGGGCGTTTGCAGGTAATCCATTGTGTGGTGCTGTTTGTACCAATTGTTTCGAGAAATGCGCTTACTGTTTTGCAAATCTTAAGGATGATTCAAGAAATGTACTAAAGCGACTGAGAAAAACTAAAGGAGGGAGAGGAGGCTGTTGGGGATGAGAGAGAGCAGGAGCTAGGAGTTGATGTTGAGGAAGAACTGAGCAGACTCCCTAACCTTTCTATGACCTTTGACCTGCTGCCCTACAAAACACAAAAGGCCTGTCAAATTCAAATTTTGATCCCTTAAGTACTGAAGGAAAAAAGTGCCTAAGTGCCATCTAAATTGTTTTCTCTGCTTAAATCATTATGACTTATTAACAGAAGAAAAAAAGTTCAGCTGATTTCTTATTCCCCATTTTTTGTTTTTATCTTAATATATTGAGTTATCAACAGGTGGGGGAAAATTGCAATGAGCTAACTTTCGCTAAGTGTTATATTAATTTCAGCCACCAAATGTCAGGATTTCACTACATTCAAGTGGTCTTTACGATTTATTGCAATGTTTTCACTGCTCCTTAATGGTCAAAATAGGTTTTGTATCAATAATAATGTTCGCAATCAATTCATGAATTCTAAATTTCCATTAATTTTACAGGGATACTGTACTTTGATCTACAAGGGCTAAGAACTGGGTCTCATAGAAATAGACCTCTACAGAGTAAAACTTTAATGAGAGAGTAACAACGTGATATGGTGGGCCCCAGTGAATGGCTGTGGTCCTGCGTCAGTTGGAAATAAACTGCCATGTTGACAGTTCACTGGGTGAAGCTACTGCAATGAATTGCAACTAAATGCATATCTATTGCTGCATGACATGTATTGCAACAGGGTACATTGTGTAGGGCTATGGATTTCTGGCAATAATAAAGTATTTTTCACCTTGCAAAACTTTAATGCCATGACTCCAGTGGCGCAGTGCACACCGCAACCCAGCCAGGGAGTGATCCAGTTGTTCCTTGCTCATTTAAAAAAAAAAAGCTACGAAAGACATTTTGATCACCAATAGCCTACACAAGCAGATTGTTTGTGAATAATAGCAATTTGAAAGTTCCATAGTAGGGGAGACCAGAGCGCTTTGGGACAGGGGCGCTTTGGGACAGACTAAAATTTGCTTTTCCATTGGTGAAACATGCTGCGTGGTGCCATGAAATCTAAGCTAGGATCATCTCTTATCAGGTCTGTGAGTGATAGCATGTTTCACCAATGGAGACGTTCTATTTTTAGACTGTCCCAAAGTGCCCCTGTCCCGCAGTGCCCGGGTCTCCCCTACATGCCACAGCCATTGTTTAGTCTGCTGTATGAATGGCTGGTTTCTGTTGTGGCTCAATAGGCATTTAAGTTGTTTTTCTGTTTATTTTTGATGATTAATTAGAGCTTGCTAGCTAGCTAAGTTAACGCGTTAAAATGATGTATGAAAGACAACACAAAATACATGATCTGCCTGTTGAAAATTGTGTCAATGTGTATTTCGTGAGAATATATAATGTGTTTTTTAGTGTGAGTCTGAAATGTCTGTGGTAGTAAAATCTGTATAGACCAGCTGATGGATTGTAAATCTGATCTGATCTACTGATGCTAGTTTCACTGCAGTTGCATTGGAAGATTGATTTTTTTCATTTCACATTTCTCTACAATTCAAATTGTTTGTAGTGGCATTGACAGGGAGCAAACTGCATTGATCCTGCTCCTACAGGATACCTGATACAGCCTGAAACAGCATATTGATAGGTAACATACTACTACATCCACAACTGTTGCATAAATAAACCTGTTGGTAATATATTAGTAATAATAGCCTACAATAAAGTAATAATCTGCAACATTTTCATATAAATACATTTCCATTTTGCTGCTCTCTATCGCTGATTGATATAACACAATGGTGATTCAACCTCTAGCTGGTTCATGAAAGCTTTTAAATTTGCTGTTCTAAAGGTAGGTCTTTTCCAGAAATAAATCAGGTTAAGCAAGGTTAAAAGTGATGTTCAAAGGAATAAAATCAAAGTAAATTTCAGATGAAACAGGCCAGAAATCAGCCAAATCATTCAGATTTTTCAGAGAAAGAAATACAATTAGTGTACATGTTCGATATCCTGATTTTTCAGAATTGGAGCCATGGCGGCCATTTTTCTTTATTACATTACCAGCAAATATCTGCTCTGATATGGAGCTCAACTGACCACTATAGGATAAAAAATACCACAGGATGCAGCAGAGCTAAGGAAAACAGATCTAGACTGTTCAGATCATCATGTCTCAACACTGAATACAATGATATTGTATAAAGAAATATAATAAAATTCCAGTTTTAAGAGAAATGATGTCCCAGACAGAAAAATGGCAATGTTCTTTTTTCTGTTAAAATTTAAATTTCATTGTGTTTCTGATCCATTTCTGATCCTGTACCTTTTTTCATTGGCTCCAATTCTGAAAATATTCAGGGCATCAAACTATTCATGTAAACCAATTTTGAATGATTTACGTCCATTGCATCTGGACAAGTAAAAGTATGCTGAAATACCTGGTGGCGACAGGGAGTCAGAGACAGACACAGTAGCTGAGGCTGGAGTGTGTCGTACTGCTGGAAGTACAGGCTGTGTGTGTTAAAGCCGTCCAAACACCTCACCACACACACCTCTGAGCTGTACTGCTCCCTACAATGAAATACCAATGTCAGGACTTTCTATGTCTTATAAGGCACAGGGCACACACACACTCAAAGCACATAATTCACGATAGTTTCATCTTGCAGACCGATGCACAGCTGAGCACAAAGACACACAGATATGCATATACACAAATACATCCATTAACACACACGCACCCACACATAAAGATCTTTTATGAACAGCTGACGCAGAATACATAGAATTTAATTCCAATGTCAGCTGACTGAGAAAATAAGAATTCAGTCCTCATAATTTGATTATGTCAGTTTATTTGGTTATCGCACCCTGATTACTAGGATCCAAAGGTAAAAGATCTGTGATCCAAACCAATTCTCAACTGATATTCATCTTCCACCAGAGGATGAAAACCTTCTCACGTCACCCTACCTACAGAATAATCCCCTCTCACTCTACTTCCTCCAGTTGCTCTCTATAAAAAAAATCCCTTCTATCTATCTCCTTAGTTCTTGTTTTATTCTTTTCTGAGCACTTATATCATGATATTACTAAGGACACTAAGGCCCTGACTCTTGACCTCCTGATTTTTGGTACTTGTTTGTACTTGGTGATCTAGGAATTGAGATTTATTCTGTTGTTGCACTCATTGTAAATCACTATGGATAAGTGTCAGATAAATAATGATAATAACAATAATGATAATCTTTATTTGTGAAGCACTTTTCAAAACAAAGTTACAAAGTGCTGTACACAGCAGTAAAAAACAAAGATGATGGGTAAGATATATAAAATTTAAGATATGCAATAAATATGTACGCACACAATTACAATCTAGGGATTAAGAACATTTCTTAATCTGCAGGTTATTTAGACAATTTCCCACGTCCATGACCAGTCCCACAAACCTTCTGTGGTCCACAACTGTATTTAAACTTTTTTTTTTTAATTAAAAGGCAAATAATACAGTATTCAAATGAAATTACCTTTTGTCTATGGAAATTCAAATTATTCTGACTATTGTGGACAATCTATTCCAGTATTCCACATTATAAACCATGAATCAAATGCGATCACATAGGATTTAGTACAAAAGGCTGTAAATGACAAGGTGGTCAGCCATGGTACCTGTAGCTAAATGCAGAAACTGACCTAACTGGAGGGAAATGTTGGAGGAGGGCTGCTGTGTTCTCTCCTACTGGCTCCACCCAGTGTTGACAGGAAGAATTACAGCCAAGCTGAGGCTTGGATGAGCTGGATGAGCTGACAACTGTTAAGCATGATTTATGCTTGACACAACAACAACAACTCTTCCTCCTCACTGAGAAGCCGCTCATTCACTACGTGCTCCGCCATTTGTAAACAACTTCTTCCACCAAACCGAGCTGTCTACTACAATATTGCAAACAGTGCCCCCTATAGTTTTGGATAATATTGCATTTCCGCCAAGATGCAAGATGTGTTTGAGCATGCAGAGTATAAATGCTCAAACGCACATACGCGAGCCTACCTATGTCCGTCCGACACCCTCGCGAAAAGCATAATTAGAGAGAAAATTGTTTGCTGTAGTAGGAAAAAGATCCTATGGAATCTGGAATCACTGACTTTTGGAATGGACTGATCCTCAAGTGAGCCCTAACCTCCTTCTTTGAGTTTGATAGTTTGACCAGTAAGCCAGATAGTGCTCTGGCCCAAAGACGGAGCAAACAAGTGAAATGCTTGATGGGAACACCATGCCAACACTGACTGCAGCACTAGTCCACCAAGTCCTTATACTTCATTGGCCTCTATACCATCTGATCCTCACAGGGAACCATCAACTCAAGCATGATGACCTGGCTTGATATTTCAGACAGCAGCAAATATCTGATCTAAGCATGGACATTGACTGACTCCCCAGGTAAACCTTAAGCTCCTAGACTTGTACTGTTCCAATCAATGGACTGCTCCGCTGGACTGGAGGGGCTTTCCTTTGGTTATGCATCTGCAGGTTCCAAATTCAGGTTTCAAACAGTATCCCTTACCTTGCACTTCAAAATTTACTTTAGACCATACTATAGATAGTAGTGCACAGTAGGTTGAAAATATCTGGAATACTTTCTGAGCCTGGATAGTGGTATCATATACAAATACTTGGACATTATAAGTAATGGATGATTGGACTTGGGTCAGTTCTGAGACACTGAGCTTCCTCAGTTGCTGGAGGAATCTTTGTTGGACATACTATTATTAATATTAAATATGTTCTCTTTCCAGTCTGGAGGGCCTCAGAGTTGAGCCACTGCTCCTGAACATTGAGAGGAGCCAGTTGAGGTTTGGGCACCTGGTAAGGTTGCCCCCTGGGTGCCTCAATTTGGAGGTATACTGGGCATGCCCAACTGGGAGGACCCCAGGGTAAACCCAAGACATGTTGGAGAGACTACATTTCCCAGCATGCCTCAGAGTGTCAGGGGATTCCCTGGAGGAGCTGGAGGAAGTTGCTGGGGAAAAGCAAGTCTGGGCTGCTCTGCTTGCCCTGTTGCCACCACGATTCTGACCTGGATAAGTGGCTAGAAAATGGATGGATGGATGGATGGGTGGTTTTGTTCCATTTAAGGGTTCTAGTGGTGGTAGAAGTTTTTTCTGGATGTGTGACTGACAATAAAGACGGTGTGTGAGATCACAAGCTGTCTCACAAGCTGGCTACAAGACCATCAGCAAGCAGCTACTGTTGGTGCGATTATTCGTAAATGGAAGAAAGACAAAATAACCGTCTGACGTTTGCCAATGAAAACCTGAATGATTCTGAGGAGGCTTGGGAGAAGTACATGGCCCCATCCATCATCCCTTCAATGCAGTGCAGTCGTCCTGTACCCTTGGCAGAGAAACAGCCCCAAAGCATAATGTTTCCACCTCCGTGCTTGACGGTGGGGATGGTGTGCATGGGGTCATAGTCAGCATTCTTCTCCATCCGAATGCGGGGAGTCGAGTTGATGCCAAAGAGCTCGATATCATCTGACCACATCAAGTTCTCCAAAGCCTCCTCAGAATCATTCAGGTTTTCCTGATGACTGTGGTCCCAGCTGCCTTGAGATCATTAACAAGCTTCTCCCGTGTAGGTCTGGACTTATCCCTCATCTTTCTGATGATCAACAATACCGCACGAGATGAGATCTTGCATGGAACCGCAGACCGAGGGCAATTGATGGTTATTTCGTCTTTCTTCCATTTGCGAATAATCACACCAACAGTTGTCTCCTTTTCACCAAGCTGCTTGCCGATGGTCTTGTAGTCCACTCCAGCCTTGTGCAGGTCTACAATCTTGTCCCTGACATCCTTAAACAGATCTTTGGTCTTGCCCATGGTGGTGAAGTTGAAGATACGAAGTGTGATTCTTTCGACAGGTTTTGTGCATACACGTAACCAGTTGAGAGGAATATTTAAGAGGATATTTGCTCTTAAGCTGAGAGGAAAGCTGAGAGGACTAATATGTGTGCCATGTGGGCACATAACCCGTCTGTGGGAGCCAGAATTCTTGCTGGTCAGTAGAGGATCAAATACGTATTTCCCTTGATGAAATGCAAATCAACTTATAACTGTTATTTAATGCGTTTTTTGTTGATATTCTATCTCTCACTGTTAAAATAGACCTACTATTAAAATTATAGACAGCTCATTTCTTTCTAAGTGGGTAAAATTGCAAAATCAGCAGGGGATCAAATACTTATTATACCACTGTAAGAGGCCGTACCGAAACATCAGGCTAATGACCCATTCAATTATTTGCAAAAGTCACGATAAAACAAGTAATCCTGGAGGGAAATTGAATACAATTTGAAGCAGTACTTGAGTAAAATAATACAATTTTCAGCTTTCTACCTCTGCCACATGGATGCACAGTCACACTAGATCTGGACTCCCTGATTCTGGATCACACACACACACACACACACACGCACACACACACACACACAATGCAGGATGTAGTGGTAGGGCCTGATAGAAACTGACAGGCAGAGTTGGGATACAGGACAGACCTGCCTGTGTGTGTGTGCTTGTCACTTTCTATCAGGCTCTACCACTACATCCTGCATTATGTGTGTGTGTGTTACAATTTGAGTCTGAATCAATCTATATAGTATTATGAAGGTATTACGGTGTGTGTGTGTGTGTGTGTGTGTGTGTGTGAGAGAGATTGAGTGTGTGTGTTTTGACAGGGGGACAGCCATCACTCTAGACAGCGATAGACAAGACATGGCAGAGGGAGGGTGATTCCTAACACACACACACACACACACACACTGAGGGCTACAATAGCGTCTTCATCTGCACTGAAGGCTGACAACAACACATCAGCTGCCTTACTTAAGTACCTCTACAAAGGGAGAGACATAGAGAGAGAGAGAGAGACTATCAATGGAGGGAAAATGAAACGTAAACATGATTAGACAGATGAAAAGAGAAGGGAGGGCAGCATGTCGGAAAGAAAGAACAAAACGAGTGAGGTAACTGAGAGAAACATGGTGGGAGGGCAGGCAACTAGTCACTCTATGTGGTCAGACAGCCAAGTCGACCATGAATAAAGCTTGGCTACATCTAACCAGGACTTGGCACTAACAAAAGGCACAGTATATGAAGTTCAGGGGGTTGACAAAATAATGGAAACATCACATGAAAAAGGAACAGTGTTATGGAAAATCATGATGTAAGTGTGCTTTTGATATGCTTAAACTATAAATTGCAATAATATGTACAGTATGTATAGTCATAGCCAGTGGAAAACCACTGAGCTATAAGGAATGTGTGTGTGTGTTCATTTCCTCTTGATCTGGCTGAAAGTTGGACCTGGGAAATGAGTAGGTCTTGGGGTCAAGGAAGGTCAGGTCGTAAAGAGTTGGAGAAGAACTTTTATTGCATGGGAGATGCAGGTCTTCACTTACTAGCCTTTTACTATGTGTGTCTGTAGAACTGGTCAGTCATGTGTATAAATGTATCTGAGGAACTGAATTCCTCAGCTCATTCTGCATACACCTCAGTGTGTGTGGTTTCAGCTCTGCTTGCAAGCATTAAAAGCCTAAGAGATGAGAGTCTCTGACGAATATTGTGTTATAGCTTTATTGAGCTGATCTCACCAACAAGTGTAATTGACTTAAATTGCCACGACAACAGCTACAAAGACCAGTCATATTAAGTTGAATGCCAAGTCGTATGTGTGTGGGCTTTAAAAGAGTAAGTGTAAATTCATGAAACATGTACCAAACATAGACAAACTCACCGGAAGCTCACCGGCCGGCATAGACGGACATTTAAAAGGATAACTGCTAAACACCACAAAACTTGATGCAACACATCCGTACACAATCCATAGAATTGATGCACCACATCCATGACATTGTCAACAAAAACTGTACTGAACTAAAAAGTGGCGATAGTCCAACTATACTGTCCATCATTTAAGCATACTGACTTAAAATGGCTAATTGACAATAATTTTAAATATTAGTATGGGTGCTGAAATTCAAGGGGGTTCTATTTTAGTTAATCATTGGCGCACAGGTCGTGGCAACTCATTTTTCACCTCTTTTAAAGTTGTAAAGTTGTTTTGAAGTTGTCCATTGACCACCAACAGTAACAAGCAAGGATACAGAAAATAGAGTCCCACGGCAGCTAGCTAGGTGTGCAGCATCAACTAGAATAATCAGGATAACCACATTCACCAAATGTATTGTCAAGAAGAATAAATCCACTCTACTGTATTGCTACTCTAATTATTACTCTAATTGAAACTAAAATATTTGCTGTCAATAGAGGATCAATATTGGCTCAGCATTCGTGCTTTGTTAGTATGGACCAAATAATATAATATAACATACCTATTCGGAATTGAATTAAGTGCTGTAAATAAGAGGCCAGTGCCTGAACACAGAAAAAGTACCAAAAAAACCCTATTTACGTTCTGGGGCATTTGTTGTTGTAATTCCCTGCACAGTCACATGGTGGTGTATGCAAGTGCAAATCATGGATTGTAGCTTCAATGATCCCATGGGGAAACTGGGCTGTTGCATCACCAAGTACTAATAGGATATAGCAAAGAAGAAAAGGATATAAATAAGAAATTACTCAACCGACAATTCTTCTTACTGCCGAACAAATCTAGTTTGAAATACAGTATGTATAATAACAAGGCAAAAAGTGTTGAGATGAGACTATATTATGTTTATAATTTATTTCAATTGTTGGAGTTCTGTTATAATGCTCACTGTTAAGTCACATGGACTATATAGACTGTTTCCGAAGAAATTTGACCTTCATTAATGAGGGATTGGAATAAAAGACCACCTCCCCTTTGTTCCCCTTTATAAGGACCTTCCCACCATGGCCCTGATGTAAAGTTCTGTGACTTTTCCATGACTGAGCCATAACTAAGTCGGAGAACTTCCATGACCTCAAAATGTTCTTCCTTCCCGGTTTGTTAATGTTGTTTGTTTTTCCACTCCAGTTGGGCTGAAAACCACCAACTAATGCGATGAATGCTTGAAAATAATGTTGGATACCGAGGATCCCAGGAGCTCTTCTGAAGCAAGTGTGGTTGTTGTAGGTATACATTTGGTAATGTATACCTGACCAGGGAAATACCCTGCCAGTCCACCCAGTTCAGTTCAATTCAATCACACTTAAAGCAGTAACTAAAAAACATGTCTTTTTATAGGGTTGCTATAATTCATTTTGCTATATTCCCGTGAAGTGGCCCATTCCCGATATTCTGTGACTTCCCCAGCGAGTTGATCAAATTCCCTGTCCAGAATACAAACTTTTACATTACATTCCAGAAATCCTGTGGCCACTGGGAACCCAGAAAGGAGCACCTTAAATGTGGATGAATATAAGTCACAGCTACTATGAAATGCAACATTTCTCAGACAGGATAACCTTCTGAAATGACTAATCTTGAGATGATATGAGTACATTTTTCTTACTGCGGAACCTTTAGGCAAGGTCGGGTGTTCACAATGTACAGTCACACACAAACACACACCTCAGGCTGTGATGGGCTACAGTGCCTACTTAGCTGCAGCAGTTATGGCAATAAAAGACAGACAGACAGACAGACAGACAGACAGACAGATAGATAGACAGATAGATAGATAGATAGATAGATAGATAGATAGATAGATAGATAGATAGATAGATAGATAGATAGATAGGTAGATAGATAGATAGATAGATAGATAGGAGGTAAAGAGGAGTATTGTCATTGCAGTGGACACACCATGTCCTATAGAAGCAGCAGTAAGCAGCTCTCAGTTTTAACCTGCTCTCTCCAGTCACTGCTGCAACTCCCAACCCTCATATCAATTTATGAGTTGACATTTAAGCTCTGCCAACATCAGTTTAAAAAAAAAAAGTAATTAAAACTCACTTTTGTGCTATAAGACACCAAAAGTAGCTTCCCCTTTGGTGGGGAGGCACCCAAGACTATTGGCCCGATTTGATCAGCTAGTTACGCATCTCCATGTGCTGATGTGTCTAAGAGGCTGTAGTGTTTTCATTAGGTCCTGGTTGAACTGCCATGTCTGAAATAACTGTGGTAGTAACCTGTATAGATTGATTTTTGTAAATTAACATTTCCCTACAATTGAAATTGCTTGTAGAAGCGTTTAGTTAGTTAGTAGGACATTTATTTAAAGTTCCCTGATAAAGAAAATTGTGTCATTTTACAGCATAGATTGTTTGATTTAGGTTTTGCATATTGTTTGTTAGACCTCTTTATTGAAACTGGGCTTAATCCTTTGTTGAGGATGTTAATGTTAGCCATAGTAGGCCTTGCTAAGTGTATATTAGCATTAAGGTTACCTGTTACATTGTGGTAGTGAGCTATTATTTGATTTTTCATTGTTATATTTTCAGTTACTTGTTACTTGTCAGTTATTTACTTACTTTTTAATACTAAAAAGGTGTGCGCATTTCTTTTTTCTCGCCTGTTCAGTATTTAAGTGACTCGGCGTGAACTCGACTGCACCTAAGTGGGAGGAGAGGAGCAGTAGGGGCACGTCAATAACTATCAAAGACCGCAGTGCAATTTTTGGTGTCAAGGATTACGAGGATTTGCAGACCATCGGTTTCTAGGCTATTTTCATGAACAGATCCGATTCAAAATGTTGGTCCAATTTGACTTATCTCTCAAAAAAATGTCGGGGAAAAAATAAATAACATTTTTCATTATAACAATATACACACGTGGCTGTGGTGTGAATGACTGTCATCCAACATAAAACTGTCGATATGTGCCATGACGCATTGATGTCCTTGTGCACCTCCTGCACAAGGACATCAGTTTCTTGATCAGTTTCCTCTTGGGGGAAGCTTTTGTGGCGGAGGCGCTCCGGACTGTTCTCTTCCATCACCAATTTGTCAGAGCGCCGTGGCACACAGTGCACGACTTTCAAAGGAAAGGAAAAGAAGTGATTTAATTGGCCACGATCAAAGCCAGGCCCCCCACACCTACTGATGAGGTGCGTCTTGCACCTCTGGCTGGGAAATGACCACCAAAAAAAAATCAGTCGCCACACCCTGTGCTCGCGTTGTGCACCTCAGAGTAAAAGAGCAACTTATACCTCCAGTATGTGGCCGTCCCTGTCTGTCAAGGTCACACAGTGTGTGTGTGTGTGTGTGTGTGTGTGTGATTATGCTTATGGGATAGCAACCTGCTGAGAAAGCCAAATAGAGGAGTGGAGAGGAAGAAAGAGAGAGAGCACTGCACTGCGTCGAGTCAGAGAGAGAGAGAGAGAGAAGCATCATGAATATTGAAACCTGACTTTACCTCTCCCTCTCCACCTTTCTCTCTCTCTCTCTCTAGATCCATCTCTCTGTTGGTCTGCTGCCCACACTATTTTTGGAAAGGTGTGAAGAAATGGGATGATGTGGAGATCCACGTACATATTTATCCCTCTAATCTTCTACAACTCTGTTGTCGCTCTTTCAGGCTGCGATTAGAAACCTCTAAAAATACGTTTTGCCAAGGCACCAGAAATAGCGATAGCAATAAAGCAATACAAGCAAAGTGAGTTCAAAGTCGCCGTTCAAAGATTTAAAATGACAGAGGAGCAACGCAGTTTTGTAATTCCCAGACAGATAGTAGAGCATTTCCATTTTACACTAGAGAAGATAGAACTGTAAATAAGGGCACATCTGCACTGCACTATGTTGTGGTTATGTAAGCCTGTGTGTGTGTGTGTGTGTGTGTGTGTGTGCGCACGTGCTGGATAACAGTGGGAGTGGCGTTGCAGAGGGTACTGTAACACCTCGTCACCTCATCCATCTGGCCTCCACTAATTAACACTGCTGCAGGAGCTGTGCGCACACACACACACACACACACACACACACACACACACACACACATTCCTTTGATACCTCAGAGACAGCAGGGGCAGAAGAGGCAAAGAAACAGAAAGAGGATGGTGGGAGACAGGGTTTTAGATAGAAACAGCAAAGAAGAAAAAGGAAAATAAATTGAAATGAGGAATAGAGAGGAGAGACAAGAAAAGATGAAAGGTGAGGAGAGGTTTGTTGGTAATCGTGGTAACCATGCAAACTGATGCATAGTTGGTCTAAATGTCAATTAATGGCTTAATTGTCTTATAGGCGATATTGAAATGAAACTCAATCATAAAAAGTAACTCCATGATTGTCAGTTTCATTGTCACAAACCAACCATCTAACACACAGTGTGAATGACAGAGTTGTCAAATACAAATTATTACAATAAAAAAATTATTACATCTTCATCTCCATCCAGCTGTCAAGGAAATTGTATGCATTTGGAATCTTGAAATGATGCAAAAAATATGAATTTTCTATCAGCTGGGTTGAATTTATAAAAAAAAAAGTTAAGTTAGAAATAACACATGCGATATTCTTATGTACCAGCTAATGGTCATACACCCACAATGGAGACCTATATAACATAAGAGAAAAGAGCATGTATGGCATTTCTGGAGGTTGTGGTGGACAGATCATTTACATTTCAGAAAGTCCATTATTTTTTCAACTGCAAATGCATTTTCCATCGTTATTTATCAGGTTGTTTTTTTTTTATCAACTGTAAAAACCTATTATGCCGTTTCCGTTCAGCTTTTCTAATGCGATATGTGATAATTCGGCGCTAACTGTGACGTCTTCTTCCTTGGATTGTCTGTTGATGAAGCTTGAGTTGAGTTGAGTGTGTGCCGGAAATCCCAGCACCAAGTAATCACTGAGTCATTGGTACTAATCATTAGTCCTGGAACACCCCCCTGGCAGATATATTATGGTCATTTTGTCCTATGGGACGGTAAACCCCCCCCAGTTATTTCAGCTTTAATTCATTGTGAGCGTAGTGAACACATGCAGCATAGTAGGTTGGGGTTGCATATTAAGATGAATGTTGTTAATGAGGAAGAAGGAGGGAGGGGACGAGTGGAAGGCAGGAAGATACAAGGTATAGAAAACACAGGAAGAGGTGACCCTCACTCTGCCGGAAAAAAATGAACACTAGGTCAGGACAGCACTTCATTTTCACCTTGTGAGTGTGTGTGTGTCAGCTTGGCTACTGAAAATGTGTCAAGATGGCAAAAAAATGTGCTTGTGTATGCGTGCTTCACATGTGAAAAATGTGTGTGGCATTGGTTGTGTGTGTGTGGGTATGTGTGTGTGTGTGTCAGTATGAGAGAGATAGTATGGTGTATGTATGGTGGGTGTGTGTGTTTGGGGCAACGGGTGGGTACTTGGGTGGTACCTTACCACGCACACAGCAGATGGACAGACATGGAGTTACCTTTCATCATTGTTTTATGCGCTGTTTTTAATATCTGCCTGAGTCTGCATCACTCCCAGGAAGCAGGATTTGCTACTCTTGGGAGTGAAATGGAAGAATCAAGAGAGGGTCAATAAACTCAGATGCTTTTAATCCAAGCTGCAGACGAGGCTGTAGAGAAGAGAACACAAACCTTAAGAAAGCGAGGCAGGATGGGCAAGAAACAGCAAAAACTCAATTGCATTCTCCTGCAATCCCCTCAATTATACTCTACTTGTTAATGTGCAATCCATTCAGAATAAAATAAATGAGTCAGGCAAATTCAATATAAAATTAAAAAAAATAGACATGACATAAATGCAAAAAGTGAAAGCCAATCAGGTGCCTGTAAATTAGACCTAATATTGTCTATTGGGTATTTGTGACCTATAATACTGACCCAATGACGTCTGACCAAAGAGTTTATAAAAACTAGATTTGCCAAAGAGAACATCGGTGGTGCAACCAAGCCTGGCGAAAAAATTTAAGAATGCTAGAATAATAAATCTAATGTTGAAGCAGAGTTTCAGCATTGAACTCTGCTTGCTATTAACATACACTAAGACAAAAGATGTGCACTGCTGACCTTGAGCTGCTGTCAGCGTCTTTGCCAGACTACCAATGCTATGTTAGTCCACGCTACTTGAGTGAGGATCAATAGACCAGATCAAGAGATTGTCCTTCACCTTGATGACTGTAACCAGCATACTGCTGGTTACAAGCTTAATGTACAATTCCCAAAAGTATCAACTGCCTGAAACACGCAATGGCCAAAGTTAGCAGATAAAGAAATAGAAAACACAGACAGAATTGCTTCCATGTTCAAATTATTGCATATATATTAAATAATGTCCATAGGGAAAACCCATTTTTAGAGACAAGCAGGGAAATCGAGTCCATGGTGAAGGACGCTCAACAGCACCAACCCGACCCAGATAACGCCCCCCCTAACTGTCTCTTTGTGCCTGACTCTATCCATTCCCAGGTCCACCAATGGACCCACACCTCCCGGTTTGCTTGTCATCCTGGGATCAACCGCACCTTGGACCTCCTCAAGTGGCGTTTCTGGTGGCCGTCAATAGATGTTGACACCCACGCCTTTGTTCGTGCCTGTTCAGTATGTCCTCCCACCAACCCGTGGGCTTGCTTCATCCCCTGCTGGTTCCAGGCTGCCCCTGGTCCCACATTGCTCTGGACTTTGTCACTGGACTCCCTCCCTCCAAAGGTAGCACTGTCATTCTCCCCATGCCCCAGGCCCTTCCCAAACTTCCCTCAGCCTCCGAGACCATCAACCTTATGGTCAACCATGTGTTCCGCCTTCATGGAATCCCAACGGACATCGTCACACATCTACCAGGGGTGGAGTACGCTCACAACTCTGTCCAGTGCCGCCACAGGTATATCCCCCTATGTGTGTTCTCTGGGCTACCTTCCCCCTTTGTTTCCTGATCAGGACGGTTGCAGTCCCATCAGTCCAGGCTCACCTTCGCTGCTGCTGTAGGATCTGGAGGAAGACCCGCTCCGCACTGCTCCACACAGCTGAACGCAATAGTCGCATCGCCAGTCGTCATCGGAACCCCGCTCCCAAGTCAGAAGGTTTAACCCATCTGTTGTCTGACTCAAGCACCCTTCCTCCACACGCATCCATCCCACATTCCACATCTCCTTGTTGAAACCAGTCTCCACCAGTCCTCTGTCTCCTCCACCTGTTGTTTCAAGATTCAAGATTCAAGAACTTTATTTGTCACATACACACACGGGGTGTGTAGTGAAATGAAAAAGTGGCAATGCTCGACGGGAATGTGCAAAAGAGGCAACAGTTCACAGTATTTACAGTAAAAAAAACAACACAATATTCACAGTATTACAGTAATTACAATAATTACAGTAAGAGCTCTTATATCAAAAAAACAACAATATATACAGTAAGAGCACTTTGGAAATGAAAATACAGAAGTAAGGGAAATCGTATGAGTGTAATATACTATAAATTATGTGTAGTCATTACCTAAGTGTGTGTGTGTGTATAAGAGGGGCAGTGTGTGGGTCTGGTGGGGGCCCTGGTGAGGTCAGAGTTCACAGTCCTGATGGTCTGAGGAAAGAAACTCCGTCTTAGTCTCTCTGTTTTGGCAGCATGACTGCGGAGGCGCTTGCCTGACCGCAGCAGCTGAAACAGTCCGTTGTTGGGGTGGTGAGGATCCTTCATGATCCTGCAGGCTCTGGTTCTGCACCTCCTGGTGTACAAGTCCTGCAGGGTGGGGAGTGTAGTTCCAATAGTGCGTTTAGTCGAACGCACTACTCTCTGCAGAGCCTTCCTGTCCTGAGCGGAGCTGTTGCCAAACCAGGCAGTGATGCTTCCTGTCAGGATGCTCTCTACAGCTCCAGAGTAGAAGGACTGAAGGATCCTCCGGGAGACTTTAAATTTCCTCAGCTGCTTGAGGTGGTAAAGTGCACGACATACCAGTCGTGCACTTAAACAAGCCTGTAGAAAACTAGAACGTAAATGGCGATTGACCAAACTTGAAGTCTTCCGGCTTGCCTGGAATGATAGCCTGCTAAATTATAAATGTGCACTCTCGGCAGCCAAAACTGCACACCTCTCTAGGTTAATCAGTGCAAATAAAAACAACCCAAAGTTTCTATTCAACACTGTTACTAAACTAACACGGAATCCCTCCCCCTCTGATAGCTTTCTGTTTTCTCCAAATGATTTCATGTCCTTTTTTAGTCAGAAAATCACGCTGATTAGAGATGAGATCACCAGTACACTTTCTACTGGTGGTGCCGTCGCACCCCTGAAAAGTTCACTTGGTGTTTCCCGAACTGAATCTCTTTTCTCACAGTTTGAGTTAGTTTCCTTAGACTCTCTCACCAAGCTAACTCTGTCTTCGAAACCCACGACCTGCTTAAAGAAGTTTTCCCTATCCTAGGACCCTCCGTTCTCTATATGATCAATCAGTTGCTCTCCACTGGCACTGTGCCCTCCGCCTTTAAAGCGGCCGTGATCAAGCCACTACTGAAAAAACCGAACCTTGACCCCGAAGTACTCCAGAACTATAGACCAATCTCAACTCTGCCGTTCCTCTCCAAATTACTTGAACGAACAGTAACGAGTCAATTTACAGACTTTCTGTCAAAAAATAATCTACTTGATCCCTTCCAATCTGGTTTTAGATCCTTTCACTCGACCGAAACTGCACTTACGGGAGTGGTAAATGACCTTTTGTTAGCTATTGACTCCAACTCAACCTCAGCACTATTGCTACTTGACCTGAGCGCAGCCTTCGACACAATTGATCATACGATACTCTTGAACCGTCTTGAACATTATATTGGTATCCAGGGATCAGCCCTTTCCTGGTTCAGGTCTTACCTACTTGATAGATCACATCGCGTCTTTTACGCGCTGAGCTGAACCTGGCCACACAGTCATGTGTATACAGGGAGTACAGTAGGGGGCTGAGGATGCAACCCTGGGGGGATCTTGTGCTCAGGGTGAGGGGGTTGGAGGTGTGTCTATCCACCCTGACCACCTGGGGCCTGGCGGTCAGGAAGTCCAGGATCCAGGCACACAGGGGGGTGTTCAGTCCCAGCTCAATCAACTTGCCAGCCAGTCTGGTGGGGACTATGGTGTTGAAAGCTGAACTATAATCAATGAACAGCAGTCTCACATAGCCCCCCTTCCGGCTGTCAAGATGGGAGAGTGTGGTGTGCAGTACCTGGGAGACAGCATCATCTGTGGATCTGTTTGGACGATAAGCAAACTGCAGCGGGTCCATGGAGCAAGGGAGGAAGGTGCAGATGTAATCCTTTATCAGCCTCTCGAAGCATTTCATGACTACCGAGGTGAGGGCCACCGGTTGATAGTCATTCAAGCATGCTGGAGAAGCATTCTTGGGCACAGGGACAATAGTGGATCTCTTGAAGCAGGTGGGGACCACAGACTCAGCCAGGGAGATGTTGAATATAGTGGTGAACACTGGAGCTAGCTGATTAGCACAGGTCTTCAGTACTCACCCAGATATGCCATCTGGACCAGCAGCTTTCCTGGTGTTCACCCTCGTCAGAGCCCTCCTCACACTGTGCTCGGTCACAGAGAGTGAGTGTTCATCCCCAGCGGTAGAACTCACTTCGGCTACGCTAACAGTGTTGTTGTTAGCCGGCGAGCTAGCGCTGTTGTTGTTAGCCTCAAACCGTGCGTAAAATGCGTTCAGGTCATCCGCTAGGGATGTGTCGGCACTCACAATTGCGGGGGGTCTGCCCTGGTAGTCAGTTATGCTCCATCTGCGACTCCACTCTATCTCTGTACCTCCTCTTGGCCTCCTTCACCACCCTTCTCAGTACATAGGACACTGCCTTGTGCTCGTCCATGTTGCCGGATAAAAGACCGGAGTTGTAGGCAGCAGTGCGGCCGTTCAAAGCGTCGCAGATGTATCTATCAACCCACGGTTTTTGGTTAGGAAAGGACCTAACTTTTACCGTGGGGACGATGGTGTCCGCTAGCGTTGCTATGAAGCTCGTTACTACTTCCATAAACTCGCTGACGTCCCTGGAACTGGATTGGAACATGTCCCAGTCGACGTCACATAGAGCGTCCTGTAGCTCAGCCTCTGATTGGTCAGACCACCGCTTTACGTCCCTCGTCACTACCGCTTCCCGTGCTATCCTTTGTTTATACTCCGGTAGCAGGTAAATGGCGGCATGGTCTGATTTGCTGAACGGAGGGAGAGAGACAGTAGGTATGTAGACGGCTGTGGTGATGACCGAGCTGAACTCCCGGGGAAGATAGAATGGACGGCATGAGATGTTCCAGGTTCGACGAGCAGGAACGAGAAAGAGTCTTAATGTCCTTGGAGTTGCACCACTTGTTGTTGGTCATGAAGCAAACCCCATCACCCTTGGATTTGCCAGAATCTTCCATTCTATCCGCACGGAAAACAGAGAAGGACCTGGTTGGGCATATGGCTCGATCTGGCACCAGCGGGGTCAGCCATGTTTCCGTCAGACAAAAGATGTTACAATCCCTCATGTCCCGTTGGAATCTAATCCTCGCCCTAACATCATCCAACTTATTTTCCAGAGACTGGACGTTAGCAAGAAGGATGCTGGGCAGAGGTGGACAGTGGGCTTGAACTCTCAGTCTGTTCCGAATTCCGCTCCGTTTTCCCCGATGTTTCCTCTTTCGTCTCCCTGGAGATGCATCCCCACTGTTGTTGTGGCTCGCTCGTATGATCTCTGCCGGCCACACTGGGTCGATGGAAAAAGTGGACAAAAACCTTTGTTTTGCGCAAAGGTTTATGTCCAAAAGTGTGCTTCGTTCGTATGAAGTTAGTGCCGATGTGTTTGTGCAAAAAAAGATTAAAAACAAACACAAAAACTAAGAAAACGCACAATCTCCGCGGAGCTACCACAATGGCGTCTAGACACGGCCGCGCCATCTTGACTCTCCTGTGCCTCCTCCTCCTCGCATCATTGATGACCACCCGTCCTACACTGTCCTATGGCTGCTGGATGTGCTCCGCCGAGGCCGAGGATACTAGTACTTGGTGGATTGGGAAGGATACAGTCCGGAGGATCGTCCCGCCGGCTCATTTTGGATGCCTCCCTCATCCAGGACTTCCACTGGGAGAATCCGGACAAGCCTGGTGGCTCACCAGGAGGCTCCCATTGAGGGCGGGGGGGGGGGGGGGGGGGTGGTACTGTCTCTCCTAATGTTTTCCTGTGTTCCCCATTCCTCCTGTGTTCCATGTTCTGTGTGTGTGTGGGTGGGTAGGTGGGTGTTCCTGTCCTGCCGCTTACCTGGATCCTACACACCTGCCTGTTAGTTCCCTCGTGTTTGTAACATTTAACTCCTGTGTTGTCTCCCGTGCTTCAGGATCCCAGCCAGTCTGCTTGCCTGCCTGCCTGCCTGCCTGCCTGTCTGCTAACCTGCCTGCTTACTCACTCTCCCTCGCTACCTCCGTCAACCACGCTGCCTTGCCATCTCCATTGCTCCTGCCGTCTCCAGCCATCCCTAGTCATCCCATCTCCTGTGAAGAACCTTACAATAAATCTGTTAAACTTCATCTGCCTCTGAATCTGTGTTATGTGCTTGGGTCCGCTAGAAAACTAAACTAAAAGCAGTGTTTTTATGGAATAAGACTGGGAAAAGTCCAGGCCTGGGTTAATATTACAGGGAAGGTCATGTGCTGAGCAGCTGTGTGATATTTTCTGTTACTGCAACTCTGTTCTGTAAAAATCTCCAAGAAAAAAGAAGCAATTGCCGCACTGTGTCAAAAGACACTCAGTGTCTTACATAAAGCCTTAAGCAGGGCCGTGCACAGACAGTTTGAGGGGCAGTGGCTCAAGCCCCCTCCACCCCCGCTTACTGTCCCCATCCTGGTCCCTATCCTGATGCTGGCACACTACGTTCATGACCTACATATCCACACACACAAGCACACACTCTCGCTCGCTCGCTCATATACACACACACACACACACACACACACACACACACACACACACACACACACACACACAGAATAAATTGATGTTAGATAACTGTTAATCTAGCTTGTGTCAGGTTGCAAAACTGTTGAAGGAGTCAATGAGTCTAACTAATGTGTCTGCTCTACACTATCCTTAATTCAAAAAGAGAGAAACTGTTTTGCTTTAGCATCTCCTAGTTATCTGAAAACTGAACATCTGAATGAAGCTACATGAAGGCATAGCATTGTAATCAATTCATGAACATAAATGCCAAGCGTTAACAGGCCAATCAAACAAAAATGAATGATAATAGTAGATAATAGTTCGATAGTGCACTCTTAGTGGGGGAGAGGAGGAAACAATTGGGAGTGGAGAGACAGCGCAGGATCCATAGGGAAGTTGAGGGAATTCTTAAAGAATAGCAATTACAGCAGCAACAACAACAATCATTATGTATATTTTCTTTTCTTTTTTCAGGTGTTGAATGCACCTCAACCAGTAGGGGAAAGGGGTCTTAGGGAAAGGGAGCTTTGTAGCCATTGTAGCCACCCCCTCTCCACGTGGGTGACCCAGAGTATCACAGACTGCCTGGCCACCTCTTCTGTGCAGAATTTGGGGCAATTTGGGTGGGAACCACAAGCTACATCATACAGACTGAAGTTCTCATTTATTTCATATGGAGTAAACCTGCTCAAATAGTAAACCTTATCAAACTGGTAATTTGAAGACCTATTAAAATGTTAGCTAATTCTCCATCATAACGAGGCTAGCAAGTCCGGCTGAATATTAGGCTGAACAGCCTATTTGTTTGGCATTTCTGATACTGACAATCAATAATTGTATTGTATTCTAGTCTCCATTTTGAGAAAGGATTGCAGCAAATATACTGGACAGCAGAAGCCACCAGAAACCAAGCTGGAGGCAGCTGGGTTCGACTTAAACAAAGTGTCTGCATATACAGTAGACAGTGCTAGCATAAACTATGGTAACCACAACACTGTATACCAAAAACTGTCTCACAAGGACATGGTAGCGGCGAACTGCTTAGACCATGCCTGACTGCAGCCTATTGCGCCTGATTGCGCCATGTCATAACCA
The DNA here is from genome assembly GCA_034670385.1 of Hoplostethus mediterraneus. Classification (NCBI taxonomy): domain Eukaryota; kingdom Metazoa; phylum Chordata; class Actinopteri; order Trachichthyiformes; family Trachichthyidae; genus Hoplostethus; species Hoplostethus mediterraneus. The sequence continues at coordinate 3,006,311 of JAXDDW010000042.1, read as the reverse complement.
GATGGCTGTCTTTGCTGCCATCTGTTGACTGCATGTTGAAGCCCCTCAAGCTAGGGCTGCAGAGAAGGGGTATGGAAATGCTTTGGGTATGAACGAGATGCATGTGATGCATTCCTCTTCCTCAGTCACACCCTGAAGTTATGACTGTATTGAGGCACTAGAGGCGAAATCATTCAGCTTGATATCAAACTTGAGGGAAGACAAACAGGCTATTTTTTCACATCGCAGTGAGTACCGAGCTCTGACAGCTTACTCCTTCTATGAAAGAGCCAGGAAGTATTTGGGGGGGGGGCTCAGGTGTGTTTGTTGAAGAGCCTGATGGCTTGTGGGAAGAAACTGTCTTTAAATCTGGTGGTGCGAGTCCGGATGCTACGGAACCATCTGCCTGAGGGCAGCAGGCAGAACAGCTTGTGACTGGGTGGAAAGGATCCTTAAGGATCTTGCTGGCCTTCTTACTGCTACGCTGGTGATAGAGGACCTCCATGGAGGCCAGCTCCGACCTGGTGATGCGCCGTGCAGCGTTCAACACCCTCTGTAGCGCCTTCCGTTTGAGGGCGGTGCAGCTGCCATACCAGGCCGTGATGCAGCCAGTCAGGATACTCTCGATAGTGCACCTTTTGCAGAGTATCCTGGGGTCCTTGTTGATCTTCCTCAGCCTGCGTAGGAAGAAGAGTCGCTGTCTTGCTGTCCTGGTGATGATGTCTGCGTGGTGGTTCCAGGTGAGGTCCTCGCTGATGTGGACACCGAGGAACCTGAAGCTGCTGACTCTCTCCACCGCTGCCCCGTTGATGTCGATGGGGGCGTGTCCCGTGCTCTGGCCCCTTCTGTAGTCCACGATCAGCTCCTTAGTTTTGCCGACGTTGAGATGGAGGTTGTTGTCCTGGCACCAGGATGACAGGGCTCTGACCTCCTCTCTGTAGGCCATCTCGTCGCCGTCGGTGATCAGGCCGATGATGGTCGTGTCATCAGCAAACTTTATGATGGTGTTGGAGCTGTGTTTTGCCACGCAGTCGTGCGTGAACAGGGAGTACAGGAGAGGGCTGAGTACGCAGCCCTGTGGGGCACTGGTGTTTAGAGTCAGGGTGGAGGATGTGGTGGTACCAACCCGCACTGCCTGGGGCCTGCTCGACATGAAGCTCAGGATCCAGTCACACAGGGCGGTGTTGAGGCCCAGGTCCCTGAGCTTGATGGCGAGCTTGGAGGGCACAATGGTGTTGAATGCCGAGCTGTAATCTATGAACAGCATTGTATCTGTAAATACGATTGTATCTGGACCCAAAATGCAGACCACGACAAAGGAGGAGGGAAAAAGAGGATTTAATGGAGTAGTTGATGAGGTGAGGGGTGCAGTGGCCAGGCTGGGGGAACCGGGGGAGTGATGAGGCCGGAGCGGAGGAAGCAGACTCGAGAGGGAGCAGGCAGGTGAGGCAGAGACAGGGGAAGCAGACTGGGGCTGGAGCAGGCAGGCGAGGAGACATGAGGGCCGGGCTGGGACCATGACATTTCTGTTGTTTTACCATGATTTTCTTATTTTATCATCACCAGTTTTCTATATATGAAATGTCAGGTTTATGTTTATCAATTGCCTGTACTTGTTTAGAGGGAATTATTGAATTATATGAAACGGAATTAGTGTATGTGCAAAAGTAAGTGAACCCCCAGCTGCATTGGTAAAATCAAGTAGGTAATAGATTCAGGTGAAACACATCTGGGTGCTGAATTAATCAATTAAGCAGACCAATCAAATGAGACATCCTTAGGAAAAGGGTTGGGCAACACAGATTAAAAGAGAGAGGAAACCAACCAAACCACTGTAATGCCAAGGTGTACCTACACAGATCAACAATGGCGAGAGGAAAGGAGATATCCCAGGACATCAGGAAGAAGGTACTGACAGCCCATCAGTCTGGGGAAAGCTATAAGACCATCTCCAAAAGATTCCAGCTCCATCCATCCACTGTAAGACAAATCGTTTACAAATGGAGGGCATTCAACATGACTGCAACTCTGCCTAGAAGTGGACGCCCATCAAAACTATCACCAAGAAGCACCAGAAAAATAATAAATCAGGTAAAGGCCAACCCACACATCACCTCTAGAGAGTTGCAGACCTCTCTGGCAGCATCTGGGGTAAATGTACATGCGTCTACAATCAGACGAAAATTTAATAGACATGACATTCATGGGAGGGTTGCTAGAAAGAAGCCTCTGCTCTCAAGAAAGAACAAAGCAAAAAAAACCAAAAATGTCAACTTTGCCAGAGAACACTTGGACAAACCAGAGGCCTTCTGGAAGTCCATTCTCTGGACAGATGAGTCCAAGATAGAATTATTTGGTCACAATCAAAACTGCCATGTTTGGAGAAAAGCCAACACTGCATACCAAGAAAAGAACCTCCTCCCAACAGTGAAGCATGGTGGTGGAAATGTGAAGGTCTGGGGCAGCTTTTCTGCCTCCGGACCTGGACGACTCCATATTATCCAGGGAAACATGAATTCTCATGCCTATCAACAAATTCTTGATCAGAATCTCATGCCATCAGTCAGGGAGTTGAAGCTGGGCCGAAAATGGGTTCTGCAACAAGACAATGACCCAATGCATACCAGCGAAACTACCAAGGAATGGCTTAAAAGAACGAGGATTTGTACTCTGGATTGGCCTAGTCAAAGTCCGGACCTCAATCCTATAGAAATGTTGTGGCTAGACCTGAAGCGGGCGGTACATGCCAGATGTCCCTCCAACCTCTCTCAACTGGCTGAGTTCTGCAAGGAGGAGTGGGCAAAAATCCCCAACAGCAAATGCGAGAGACTGGTCAGTGGTTACAGAAGGCGTTTGGTTGAAGCAATGGCTGCAAAAGGAGGTGCCACAAGCTACTAACTAAAAGGGTTCACATACTTTTGCACATGTCAAATTTTCAGTTTTTGTGAGATAAACCACTTTTGTTGAATAAATAATGAAAATACATCCATTTTTTTTGTTTGTGTCCATTATTTGGAAAGTCTGCTTTACAAATTGGTGTTTGGATATACATTTAATAAGGTTATTTTAAAAATTTTTACAAAAACAATGACCATGTCTGGAGGGTTCACAAACTTTCAAGCAGCACTGTAGGTGCTCCTCTGGTCCAGGTGTGAAAGGGCAGTGTGGAGGGCTAGGGAGATGGCGTCGTCAGTAGATCTGTTTGGCCTGTATGCAAATTGCAGGGGGTCCAGTGATTCAGGGAGGGTGGAGGTGATAAAGGTTTTGACTAAAACCGTTGAGGCAGAGGGCTTTGGATTTCTTGGGGACAGGAACAATTGTGGACTTCTTAAAGCACAGGGGGACCACGGACTGGAGCAGCAACAGGTTGAAAATGTCTGTGAAAACATCCGCCAGCTGAACTGCACACGCCTTGAGGACCCGGCCTGGAATGCCATCAGGGCCAGGTGCCTTGTGTGGATTTGTCCTTTTGAAGGCTCTGCACACATCCGCTCTGGATATTGTTAGCGGGCAGGGGTCCTGGGCTTTTGGGACCTCCACAGCCGGGGAGGTGTTCTGTAAATATGTATCTGTAAATGTGTATCTGTAAATACTCGGCTGACATCTGGACTCATAAAAAAAATACCATATCCGCACACCCCTAAGCCTTACCTTGATAGCCATAACCCAGCTCACTGGTGGTCACACCCATGTGACACACTCACAGCAAATGGTATACACCGCAAAAAGTCCCCAAATCATTAAAAAGCCAATTTCAGGGAAACATTGCTGAATTATTCAAGTATCCTTTCTCTTGGGGAGATCATGGGATTGAGTGATGGTATTCCAGGTATTAGTCAGCAGGTATAGCAGAGATTAAAATAATTTTGAATATAATTTCTTTCAATACCAAAACATGAAGTGGCCATGGCATACAAAGGAGAATACCCTTTGAGGCATAAATTAAACAGTCTATAAGAAGTTTAACATACACCTTGCTGGTTATTATCTGCCCTGTATAACACACTTCCCAGTCTTAGGAGGTATCCACTAGCTTGCGTGTGTGTATTGCAGTAAAGTGTGTGTGTCCAACAGTGTGTAAACAGTCAAAAGAGAGAGAGAGGATACTGTAGACTGTGGGTCACCTTAGGGTGCCATAGATCCGCACAGCCAAATGGGCCAATCAATAAAGGAACATTAATCTGTGGGAGTGCTGGCCTATAGCCTCAACAGGACAGCACTGATTAGAATAAGAAATATGGGAATCCACTCCCCCCACCCCCCGACCCCGAGTGCTCACACTCCGTCACACTCGGACCCCCTTCACCATCCCTAGGCTGTCACTCCGCTGACAGAAACAGAGAGATGCAGCCTTGGCGGTGCAGAAAGCCAGAAAAGAGGCACTATTAGTCTCAGCTCACACCTCACCCTGTTCATACTCGAGGCAATTAGTAGTAAAGGAAACAGTTTCAGGTGTTTTCTTTAGGACTATTGTATTCCTTTGCCATCACAACACAAATGTAGACATGGTTTCTTAATCCTGTCATGGTCAGGTTAGCAGATATATAACAGGAAAAACCCTTTCACTGGTAATGGCGGACAGAAAAACATGAATCTTGAACTATTAGGGATGTCGTATGATGCTACCGGCTACAGTAATGACTGCCGATGTTGGTAAAGTCAACATGTGGACAGGGAATCTACTATAGTGTTTGATTGTTTTATCAGCGATGGATATCCATGTAGAGAGAGAGGGGAAATAAATGGCGGGCAGCCGGCTTTGCACTCCCCCGCCGACGCCCAGCAGTGAATCTAATACTGCTCCAGTCCCAGGACAAATCCATCAATCTAATGCACACACACAAACATTTCAAACACACACACACGAGCTCCATTTGAGTAAAATATCAACCAGTGTGGTGTGTGTAAATTTGGAAATTGTGCTGTAAAGGACATCTGCCTCTCCCTGTGTCAACAGCTCTCTCTCTCTGGTTTCCTCACGCACACATTCAAAGGATGTCTGTCAATATCAATAAAGTCATCTCCTTATCTCGCTGTCAGCACAGACGCACACACACACACCATCTCTTTGCTTTTATAGACTCCCAACAGTGCTTATAGCCCAATGGACTACTGAGTAGACTGCTACTAAACATGCACACGATGCACCCACACACAAAAAATGAAATGAAAATGACTAAAAACGCATTCGAACCACCCTAGCCTGGTAACAGAAATACCATCTTTCTGAACCAAATACCATGCCACCTCCTTGAAATAACCCCAAGACATGTCCACCCTCCAAATGGATTTGATCTTCCCTCACACACACAGCACACACACACACACACACACACACACACACACACACACACACACACACACACACAACACACACAACACACACACACAAAATGGAAACTTGTACTGTATATCCTAGCCCTATGTTCAGATAGTTTTGGGGGATCAAGTACAAGTAAAGTGAATGGAAGGAGGCGGACATAAAATTCAACAAAAAGATTGCACTTTCTCTTCTCACGAGACTTCGATCGTGACTAGTTTTGTTTACACAGGAAGTGAATGAAGTTCCGAAGTTATGAATGTATAATAAAAAACAATACCACCTTCATACTTTGGATAATGCTAGTCAATGGGCCAAACTCACAAAACGTTTCTGTAGTCCTTTAAAAAATGTACAGCATGATAAACAAGTGGAAACTAGCATAGTGCTAATTCCATGCTAGCCAGCTCTGAGCATCTCAGCAAATAAAAATATGACAATGAAAATTAAATCAAGTCACCAATAAGCAATAACCAATAGCTCACTACTTAACAACTAATGTTACTGCTAACATACACTTAACTAGGCCTACTACAGTAATCTAGGCCTACTACAATAATGTCACGTCCTCACAAGGTTAAACCAATCTATCTGATCAGGCCCACCAGGTTAAAAAAAAAAAAAAAAAAACTCTGTGGGTATTCTGAGTATTCTGTGGGCACTAAAAACATATTTAAATAGAATTAAGTGGCTTTTTCTTGCAAAAAATGGTCAATAAACCAGAATACAGAATACCAGTGCTCTGTTTTTCCACGGTGTGTTCAATTAAAAAAAATCCACAATCACAGCTTACTACCACAGACATTTCAGACATGGCAGGTCAACAAGGAAAATATTGCATTCTCTTAAGACACATCAGCGGCCCTATTAGCAAAATTGCTGAAAAACCTTTTTAAATATCCCAGCCAAATACTGGTAACAGAAATACCATGCCCTTTCTGAACCAAAGACCCCCACCCCCCACCCCACATACTTGACCTTTCTTCTCTCAACATACCCACTAATTGCCTCCATTACACACACACACACACACACACACACACACACACACACACACACACACACACACACACACACACACACACACACACACACACACTTGTACATGTTTATCCTAACATATATCAGCTGTACACACCTAGACTCAGGTAGGCTTTATTTCACCAGCTCACTTCAACCAAGCAAACCTCAGTAGAAAACAGCATAGGAAGCAACTTTACATGCCAAACTTAGAGCATGAAAAACATTCTCACACACACAAGTCTTAACACAGACACTCCAGCGTATCCCAAGAGTGTAAATCTCCCCAGCAGCATCCCAGAGTGCTGCTGCTGCCTTGCTCTAGAGCACAACAGCAGGGTGGTGATGGTTTTGGTCTACCTTGCCCTCGGTCCAGCAGAAACAGATGTTACTGGAGGTGCTCAGGATATCCGAAATGAAGGAAGAGATGCCAAGACGCATGGTGATAGATGATAACGGCGGCAGATAGATAGATAGATAGATAGATAGATAGATAGATAGATAGATAGATAGATAGATAGATAGATAGATAGATAGATAGATAGATAGATAGATAGATAGATAGAAGAAAGAAGAAGAAGAAGAGAGAGAGAGAAGGAAGAAAAAGAAAGAGAGAAAGATGTGAGAGCTGTTCACGGAACGAAGACTGAGCAGGACTGAAGAGGAGAGAGAGCAGGGTAGGAGGAGGGAGAGAGAGGTAAGAGGAGAGAGGGAGAGAGGGGGGGTAGGAGGAGAGAGAGGACCAGGGAGAGGGAGAGAGAGGTAAGAGGAGAGAGCAAGAGAGAAATAGGAGGAGGGAGAGGGAGGCGGAGGGCTGAGCCGCTACTGCTGCTGCATGCAGGACTTCTGTGTGTGTGTGTGTGTGTGCGTGCGTGCGTGCGTGTGTGTGTGTGTGTGTGCATGCGCGTGCATTGGCGGTAACACCCTGGCGTGCAATAACAAACACAACAGGTGCAGTTTAAGATGAGAACCTGCCTCTGCTTTCACCCCTCTACCTCCTCATGCACACACACACACACACACACACACACACACACACACACAGTATTCTATATACAGACACATACACAAGGCAAGTACACAATTACAGAACACAGAAATAGTTGCACATGCACACTGTACAGGTATGGCTACAATGGACAGTTACAGTTGTCCTGCTGTCAAAGCACATACAGTAGACATGATGAAAGAACCACAGCTATGAACATGAACACACACACACACATACCCACAATAAAAAAACACTGAAACACACATACACATACATTCATTATACATATGTGGTTATAAATTCAGCCTCTTTAATCCATTCATTATTCAGCACTTAATACTGTGCACGTTAGCTGTTTTAGCCGGCTTCACAGTTGCATCACAAATCTGCAAGCAACCTTGTCTGGTGCCGTCAAGGAGGATGTCCAGTGGTTTTCTGGGCTGTTTAAACAACTTTTTTATGTGCGGTATGCTACTCAGGAGCAAAGTTCTATCAAAAAACATAAAACATAAGCTTTTTCCCAGCAATTGTATGGTATAATTTTATAATTTCCCCCTGAAATGTCAGGTATAATAGCCTGCAATTCAAGATATTTTGACAATATTTCTGTGTTCACAAGTGGACATGTTCTAATGCATGAATCAATAGCTTAGCTAGGAGAGTGGATAGCTAGCTTAGGAGAGTGAGTAGGCTGCCTCGCAGAGTGAGCCAAAGCAGATCAGTTGCGGGCTTCGATAAGGATATTGGCTGCGTCGGCCTCTCAATAGTCTTATATTTGGCACTTCCTTGCGCAATACACGTACACTATATTGCCAAAAGTATTCACTCACCCATCCAAATAATTGAAATCAGGCGTTCCAATCACTTCCATGGCCACGGGTGTATAAAATCAAGCACCAAGGCATGCAGACTGTTTCTACAAACATTTGTGAAAGAATGGGTCGCTCTCAGGAGCTCAGTGAATTCCAGCGTGGTACTGTGATAGGATGCCACCTGTGCAACAAGTCCAGTCGTGAAATTTCCTCGCTCCTAAATATTCCACAGTCAACTGTCAGTGGTATTATAACAAAGTGGAAGCGATTGGGAACGACAGCAACTCAGCCACGAAGTGGTAGGCCACGTAAAATGACGGAGCGGGGTCAGCGGATGCTGAGGCGCATAGTGCGCAGAGGTCGCCAACTTTCTGCAGAGTCAATCGCTACAGACCTCCAAACTTCATGTGGCCTTCAGATTAGCTCAAGAACAGTGCGTAGAGAGCTTCATGGAATGGGTTTCCATGGCCGAGCAGCTGCATCCAAGCCATACATCACCAAGTGCAATGCAAAGCGTCGGATGCAGTGGTGTAAAGCACGCCGCCACTGGACTCTAGAGCAGTGGAGACGCGTTCTCTGGAGTGACGAATCGCGCTTCACCATCTGGCGATCTGATGGACGAGTCTGGGTTTGGCGGTTGCCAGGAGAACGGTACTTGTCTGACTGCATTGTGCCAAGTGTAAAGTTTGGTGGAGGGGGGATTATGGTGTGGGGTTGTTTTTCAGGAGCTGGGCTTGGCCCCTTAGTTCCAGTGAAAGGAACTCTGAATGCTTCAGCATACCAAGTGATTTTAGACAATTCCATGCTCCCAACTTTGTGGGAACAGTTTGGGGATGGCCCCTTCCTGTTCCAACATGACTGTGCACCAGTGCACAAAGCAAGGTCCATAAAGACATGGATGGGAGAGTTTGGTGTGGATGAACTTGACTGGCCTGCACAGAGTCCTGACCTCAACCCGATAGAACACCTTTGGGATGAATTAGAGCGGAGACTGAGAGCCAGGCCTTCTCGTCCAACATCAGTGTGTGACCTCACAAATGCGCTTCTGGAAGAATGGTCAAAAATTCCCATAAACACACTCCTAAACCTTGTGGAAAGCCTTCCCAGAAGAGTTGAAGCTGTTATAGCTGCAAAGGGTGGACCGACGTCATATTAAACCCTATGGATTAAGAATGGGATGTCACTTAAGTTCATATGTGAGTCAAGGCAGGTGAGCCAATACTTTTGGCAATATAGTGTATATAGTTAGCGGAATTTTTTTTTTTCCTGCTTGAGGGATTTAAATCGGCCAATATATCACCCACAAAAAAGGTTTTAAAGCTTTTGAATAGGATCTGTTCATGCGCACATCCCTTGGTAAAGACATAAAAATAGCATAGAACCTGCAAATTTTATTCCTTGACATCAAAATTGCATTGCACTGCTTGACTGTTACAGACACACCCCCTTACTGTGCCTCTCCTCCCACTTAGCTGCAGTGAAGTTCACAGTGAGTCACCAAAATACGAAACAGGCACATTGTCTTAAACTGGTTATTGTGAATGTATAGTAATGATTGAAAGTTTGTGAACAATAAGAACACTGAATAGAAATGGTGTTCATGCAAGGGAATCCAAGGAAGAGGTGTCGTCAGTTTGCCCAAGACAACCTGGACAAACCTGTAGATTTCTGTCTGTTCTCTGGACAGATAAGTCCAAAATGTAACTCTTTAATTGCAATCAAAAATGCCATGTTTAGCAACAACCCAAAACTGCCCAGCAACAATTGTTGTTGGGCATTGTGTTGTGGTCTGGGGCTGTTTTTCTTTCTCTGGACCTGGATGACTTGACAACATTAAGAGAACCATGAATTCTGAGCGAAAGCAGAGAATTCAAGAACAGAATGTCAGGCCATGACTCTGAGAGCCAAAGCTGGGCTGAAAGTGGCTGTTCATTCACGAAACGTCCATACGATCAGATTGGATCGTATAGCATTCGTACGAATGTTTCTACGAACATAGTCTGATTCATCATTTTCTTCGTATCTGAATTTGTTTGTTGATACAATCAAATCCTACATGTGTTTGGAAACATGCAGGAATTTGTTTGTGTGTTTGGAAACATGCGGGAAGGCTCTTAGAATGGCTTATTCTTTATGAAAAATCAATTACAGTTAGAGTTGTCCCGATACCGATACCAGTATTGGAAATGCTGCCGATGCAGCCTAAAATGCTGGATCGGCTATCAGCGAGTACATGAGTCTATGCACTGATCCAATATCATGTAATTTATCACATGATGATAGCTCATTTACACTACACAGGCAAACAACAACACGTGCGGTGCTAGCGGAGATTGTAACCCCGGGTTCAAACCCAGTTCAGACTGGCCGCGTAGTAGTAGGTGCGGGTAGTGCCGCGGCCGGCTTGCGATAGTTTCGGTGGCTGGTCTATCTTTTCCTGTGTCAAGCTGGGCAGGACGTCAGACACAGGAACGGCATAGAGCATACGGTCAATTTTCAAAATAAAACAAATTTCAAAATAAAACACCCTGATTGATGATGCCGTTGGCTGTCCAGTCTATGTGTCTAAACAGAGAGCGAGAGAGATGAGCAGACACACACACAAGGTGAGAGAGAGAGAGCGAGCGAGAGCGAGCGAGAGAGATGAGCAGGCACACACACAAGGTGAGAGAGAGAGAGAGAGAGAGAGAGAGAACCCGGCGTAACGTTAGTCAGAGCTAGCAAAATGTCATGTTTTATACTGGAAAATCCCACCAGTAAAACGGCGATGTGTACAATATGCAAGGCTTTAGTTTCGAGGGGTGGCACTAGTGTTTCCAATTTCAACACCAGTAATCTTATAAAGCATTTGAAGACGCATCAATCATATCACATCCATACAGGGTTAGTAGTATACAGCTGTTAAAAAATAATAATTCTATATATTTTTCTTTTTAACGCACTCGGTATCGGCCGATACGGAAGTTCAGGTCTCGGAATTGGTATCGGGAAGGTAAAAATGGTACATTTTAGGACATTGGGACATTTCTAATTACAGTAGTGCCAAACCTCAACAACAACAAGATCTTTCAGTGGCCTTGTAGAAAAAAAGACCTAATAAGCTGAAATGGTGTATTTGCCGAACTGTCCTCATTCATAACAATACAAGATTATCCATCTTGTATGGGTTGATCACATGGACTGGACGCCTTACAAATACAATAACATAGTCCTACCATCTGATGAAGATGCGGCCTGGATTTGATTCGTGTCCAACTCCAATGCCAACTGGACACCTGACAGTGACGTTTCTCCTATTATTAATTGATCCTCTGATCCATGTTGGATAGGGGCTCAGTGAGCTGCCGTCCTCCTGTGGCTGATAATAGGCGTCTACTTCTCCTTATACTTTTTTGCAATCCAGTTTTATGTCGAACCATTTCTTTCTTTTTTTTTTTTACCTCAGCAACAGTGTGTGTTTCTGAAACTCCGCCAAGTTCCTCTTTTCCCCTGGTTTACTTGCACACGACCCTTCAGTCTGCACGCCTTTTACAGTGTTGAACAGGACATTTACCTATGCGAAAGGCACGGCACGGTCGGCATTCATCAAATACACACCTGTTCTACGCACAAATGAAGGTTTCCCGCATGTTTCATGAATCCCATGTTGGTAGTTTTGTGAATGAGACCCAATGATCCTAAGCATTTTAGCAAATCTACCAAAGAATGGCTCAGGAAGAAGTGTTTTGGATTGGCCAAGTCAAAGTCCAGATCTAAATGCGATGCTGTGGCAGGACTGAAGCGGCTGTTCCTGTGAGACAGCCTTCAAACCTCACTGAGTTCTGTAAGTGTCACAGGTTTCTATCAAATAAGGTTCTGGGATTCCCGGGCCACACCAACACAGACACAATAGTCAAGAGTAATACTAAAATGACTTTACTTTGCTATAAAAAAGTACAATAAAATGCAGCATAAAATTTGGCTGTCTAGTAAAAGTAAGAGTTTTAGTCAAAGCTAAAACTCCAAGGTCTAAAAGCTGGAATGATAAAATACAATCCTTACTGGGGGCAACTATTTAAAAGCACTTCTACATGCGGGCCTTATTAGCTACAATCTGAGCACAGTGGCAGGAAACACTCAAGTCTCTGATCAAGTCCGGAATCCAACACACCCCGCTCAGGCCGTACAATGGGCTAGTTCCAGTAATGCCGAACCAGGTCTTGAGTCGGTCACCCACGCAGGGCCGCCCCTCCCTAAACGCAGAACATGCGCTGTGCGTAGGGCCTCACATTCCATGGGGGGCCACATTTTGCATGATGGGCCGCATTTTGCGCAATATGCACAATGGATGCGCATTTGCGCTACCATGAGGCGCGCGTTGGTCACCGAGTCAGCTCAAGGCAGGAGAGAAAGAGGCCTGTAATCTGACACCGTACGCACCGCTGCAATGATTGACACCAATCAACATCTGACCAATCAGTGGTCAGATGCGCCGGCAGGCACTTGCAGAGCTGCAGGTAAAGAGATGGCCTCTAAAAGACATCATGAGTCGGGAGCAAGCAAGAGGGGGAAAAAATCTAAACAAGAAGAAGCTTGTGCTTCACTTGAAGGTGGATATGTTGTTGAAATGAAAATGTAAAACTTTGTGGCATAAACACCTCAGCTACTACTCATGAGACAGGAGAGAGGCTAAGTGTCTGTCTAGACGTGGACTGGAGATACAATTATTTTCCAGCGGCCCTGATTACCATTTATTGAATGTCTTGTTAACGCCTTTGTCTGCATATGCATTCACCTCTGTTGAAAAGGAGTGGTAAATTGACCAGTTGGAGGTCGTATATATTGGCTATAAGTTTATAGCCTATCAATCTATGCTATTAATATCATTTTTCGGGCTATTTTTATGGAGGTATAATGTCGCCATCTGTTGGTGAATTTAATTCATAACAGTCATAGCTTTTGAGGAGACATAACAGAGAAATAGTGATACATTTGTTGACAGAGGGAACTAAATTTGAATGTACATTTTGAAATATGTTTGATCCTGAAATAGTATGTTTTCTTAGGATTGTACATAATAATAATAATAATAATAATAATAGATAGCAATAGTAGTAGTTTTATTATTATTAGTAGAAGTAGTAGTACTACTAGTAGTATTTACATTATAGTCTATAATAGTAGATAGTAGTATAATAGTAATAGTAGTAGTTTTTATGATTATTAGTTGTAGTAGTATTTGTATTAATTGCATTTTAATCTTTTTGAGGCTAGTATTTACATTAATTTCTTATTTATTTCAGTTTGAAGTTATCTTTTATTGGATATTTATTTATTTATTTCAGTTTGAAGTTATTTTTTATTTGTCTCATACTGCTTATACTACTGTACCTATACTTATCTTTGTTCTTACTAATAAAGGTTGTCAAGTTAAATGGCATTTTGTTATACAGTCAATTTGTACCTATTATATATTTGGGGTGCGGGGGGGCATGACAAAATTCTGTTAATTTTTGGTTTTGGGGGGAGGGCCTCCAAATAAAATTCCGCTTAGGGCCCCAATTTGGCCAGGGGCGGCCCTGCACCCACGTCACTCCACCACGAGCCCAGGCAGTGCAGAAGACGCTACAATAAAATAGTAGGCAATTAGTCTTCGCAAGGGTAACAGCGCATACAGTGTGCTTGCCCACTTTCCTTTACTTATCATGTACATGCTCATCAACCATCCTCTCGTCTTGGTCTGGCCATGTTCTGATGGGAGCATGTAAATGCCACACACCAGGGAAGAGGAGCTGACGTGTGCGATCAATCGTCACCTGCACTAGGTCAGTTTCACCTTGCTTGTATTGGACTGTAGTGCATGTCAGGGACCAATAGTAGAGCAGGTGGCATTAAGAGAGTGGTACTAGTGCCTCCTCTGGTTGGTCGGGGCGCCAGTTCAGCGGGGAGGGGAACTGGGATTTGAAGGTTTTTCCTCTATAATATATGAAATAATGAGGGTTCACACATTTACAAGCATGACTGTATATAAAGCAAAATGCACTACACATAAGTGAAATGTACTAGCCTATACTTTGTACTGAAAGTTTTGTAATGACATGTACTAAATGTAAACATTTTCCAGGAACTGTTATTGTGAATGTATATGAAAACTATGGATGTTAAAATGACACTTTTTTTTAATGAATATTTGTGAAAGTATATGAAAAAGAAAAGCAAAATGTACTCAACAATCATTAAAGATTTTAATGTTTCACCATAACATCTTCTGAAGGCTGCTTTGTGTTACAGATGCTTCAGACAGTGATTTTTGCATGGTATAATGAGCTCCTAAAATGTAGATTACAAGATACTGTAATGATGTGTTACAGCTGTCAGCTCTTCAGCTGTCAGTGAATTATGCACATGCATGGTTGTGCATGTACATGCATATGTATGAAGTCACAAATAACCTCTGTGTCAAAGGAATGAATCAGAGCTATTGTAGTCCGCTTTCCCTGATGATAGTATTTCATTAGCAAAACTCAATTTTAAAAGTAATTAAAAGATTGAAATTCACAAAGGTGATAAAGTGGATGTATTTTAACACGTGGAACAAAGTATAATATACCTTGTGAGTATTACATTACATTACAGTCATTTAGCGGACGCTTTTATCCAAAGCGACTTACAATAAGTGCATTCAGCAAAGGTAGGTAAGGAAACTACTAGTCACCAGAAATCATAAGTGCATTTCCTTCCTAAACAAGCAACTAAGAGCATAACTAGTGTTAATGTAAGAGTGCAATAAGTTAGCAACCTACTTATCTTAACAAATGAGACAAATAGAGAATTGAATAAAACAAGAGCTAAGACAAATAAGTGAACCCAATAAACAAGAGCTAAGACAAATAAGTGTATCCAAGAGCCAGTAAACAAGAGCTAAGACAAATAAGTGTATCCAAGAGCCAGTAAACAAGAGCTCAGGCACATAAGTGACGACAAGTAGTCAAGGCTAGGAGGAAGGGTCAGGGTAGTGTCTCCTGAAGAGGTGGGTTTTCAGCCTGCGGCGAAAGATGGGCAGGGACTCTGCTGTCCTGACATCAGTGGGGAGTTCATTCCACCACTGCGGGGCCAGGACAGAGAAAAGCCGTGACCGTGTAGATCGGCCGCAGGGCCCTCTGAGCGACAGGGGCAACCAGTCGCCTCGAGGCAGCAGAACGAAGTGGTCGGGCGGGGGTGTAGGGCTTGACCATAGCCTGGAGGTAAGACAGAGCAGTTCCTTTCACTGCCCTGTAGGCTAGCACCAGGGTCTTGAACTGGATGTGAGCTGCTACAGGGAGCCAGTGTAGAGAACGGAGAAGGGTTGTTGTATGGGAGAACTTGGGGCGGTTGAACACAAGTCGAGCCGCAGCTTTCTGGACAAGCTCCAGAGGTCTGATGGCCGACGCCGGGGCACCAGCAAGGAGGGAGTTGCAGTAGTCCAGGCGGGAGATAACAAGAGCCTGGATGAGCACCTGCGCTGCCTTGTCAGTGAGGAAGGGACGAATCCTCCTGATGTTGTATCTAATCAACATGATCCTTATTTTTGACATTTTTTGAAAAGCATTGTATTTCTCATTTTTTTGGACTATACACTAAATGGTGGAGATACTTATCCATGGCATGCAAAATTACACAAATATCAACACAGATGTCTGGATGCATTTAGGATTTAGGACATTAACTCAAAAATAATATCTGTGGTTATCTGTGGAGTGGTTTAGAGTAGAGGCTAGGGCTACTTTTATGTATAACATTACTGAATGGACTTACACCAACAGCACAACAATCTTTTTCAGGAATCTCTCTTTCTAGCCTGGTTATTTTATATTTAGACATTATTTGCACACAACCAATTCTCCAATGGACCTCCATGATGGCACCAGCTATGGTTGATAGGAGATTTGTGATGCAACTGCGAAGCCTCTTTATTAACTTGATGTTTGAAGCCCTGCCATCATGCATGTATTTGGTAGCATTCAATTAAATTAAAGATATTTTTTTCATATCATGAGTGAGGCTACTATATACTTCCCCTTTAGCTTCTGTACGCATCTATCTTCAAGCTACTTTCAGAACAGAAGAACTAGACAAGGGTGCCCTCTGTCCCCATTACTTTTTAATTTGACCATTGAACCTCTAGCTATCTCACTCCATCAGTGCCCAGCCTTTAATGGGGTAGTTTGAAGGGGGGTAAGCCCTAAAGTCTCTCTCTATGCTGATGACCTTCTCCTTTAATTCATAAATCCCAAAACCTCTCAACCTTCTGTCTTAGCCATTTTAGAACAATTCAGGAAACTCTCAGGCTATGAGTTTAACCTGCAAAAAAGTGAACTTTACCAAGTGATGAATTTGATTAAAATGAACATTGTCCCACAGTTCCTCTATTTATTTCACCAAGACATCATTCACCAAATCTGATAGCACCTGCTCCAATTTCATATGGGATGGCAAGAAGCCTTGTATTTGTAAAACCTACCTGTAGTGGCCTACATTTTCAGGGGTTATGGCCTTGCCAAATTTACTCCATTACTACTGGGCCAGTAACATTCAAAAGGCCATTTGGAGGTCTCAGGGCAACTCCAGTCGTATCCATTCTTTAGCAACTGCCCCTCTAGCACAGGGACACAAGATAACATATTGAAAATATGGACTCCACTTTGGCTTACAAGGTCCATCTCTGATAGCACCCATTACATCAAATAATGTCTTCACTCCTGCCAAACTATATCTAGCCTTTCAGGTCTGGCTCAAGAATGGGCCGAGATCTCTTATATAGATGCCACCTCTGCAGAATTTACACTGCCCCCATCAATTTTTTTCCACTAACTTCAGATCAGGCTCTTTGTGCAGAAAAGTTACAGCACTTTCCTTGGAAAACCACCTACCTCCCCAATAGATAACTTACTGTCTTTCAACCCAAAGATCAGGGGATCTCCAGATATATAACACACAACCAATGGCTAGTATAAGAACACTCTGGAAAGACGACTTTGGCGCACCTTTTCTTGATGAGGTGTGGGATGCAATATTGGAACATGGCTCTTCTTTGTACGGTAGGCATGGGCTGGTCCAGTTCAAAATTGTTCACCGTAAACAACTTGCTAAAACCCAACTTGCTAGGATATACCCAAACATTGACTCCACCTGTGATAAATGTAAATCTGCCCCAGGTATCTTATAGCCATGTTCTGTGCATTGCGGCATGTTGCTTGTTCATGACAAAACTATACAGGCTGAACCCATTATAGCTTTGTTTGATACGGAATAGCTAGGAGTAGGAGATTGGAGTATGGTATGGTATGATGGTAGATTTGTTTGAATAGTTAACTGTGCCAACTGAGATAGCAAGCACTAGCTTAAGACCAGACTTATAAGGCCATAGAAGGCTATTTTAGGCCAGAGGGACTTAAAATAGCCTTCTATGGCCTTATAAGCATACCATCCCCTGGGAAGATGAGGCAAGGAGTCTACGAGGCAAATGAGCAGAAGAGATTTAGATATGTGGAACTGGCAGCGGAGGCAGAGCAGCGAAGTTGGAAGGCTCGAAAATGACATGTCTGTTGTCAAGGGCATGTAGCCAAGTCAGTTTTCACACTGCTAGGCAAGTTGGGCATTTGAGGAGGGAGCTTTCAAAAAGCAGTTAGGAATATGTCTCAGGCAGTGGTAAGAGCAAGTGAGTGGTTATGGATGAGAAGAGCAAAGCACATTAGCGGGAGGGGGCAACTTTGTTGTATTCCGCAAAGTTGAGCGTTGTTTGGAATTGTGAGGTATTTGTTGTATACATAAAGACCGCAGCTGGCCTGGCTGAGCGGGTCCTGGGAACTGTTGCAGAATATAGGATAAGCCAGCAGGGCCAGCTGTAGGGCCCATATATGCAGCTATATAAATAAAGTTTATTATTATTATGATTAGTAGAAGCACATCAAGTCAGTTGGGTGAATATAGTAAAAAGAGATATTAGATGTTTGTTTTTTTATTTCAGTCTGTTGAGGTAATGTAATTAGCGTATCTACTAATTCATTGTAATCTTATCTGTTACAATATTCTTCTTCTTCATCTTCCTCCGCTTATCCGGGGTCGGGTCGCGGAGGCAGCAGTTCCAGCAGAGAGCCCCAGACTTCCCTTTCCCTGGCCACATCCGCCAGCTCTGCCCTGGGGATCCCAAGACGTTCCAACGCCAATGCGTAGATGTAATCACGCCACCTGGTCCTTGGCCTCCTCCTCGTTGGACATGCCTGGAACACCTCTCTAGGGAGGCGCCCAGCAGGCATCCTTACCAGATGCCCGAACCACCTCAACTGACTCCTTTCGACGCAAAGGAGCAGCGGCTCTACTCCAAGTCTCTCCCGGATGACTGAACTTCTCACCTTATCTCTAAGGGAGACACCAGCCACCCTGAGGAAACTCATTTCAGCCGCTTGTATCCTGGATCTCGTTCTTTCGGTCATGACCCATCCCTCATGACCATAGGTTAGGGTCGGGACAAAGATTGACCGGTAGATCGAGAGCTTCGCCTTCTGGCTCAGCTCTGTTTTCGTCACGACAGTGCGCTAGTGACCTCAAAACCGCTCCTGCCGCTCCGATTCTCCGGCCAATCTCCCGCTCTATAGTCCCCTCACTCGTGAACAAGACCCCCAAATACTTAAACTCCTTCACTTGGGGTAAGGAGTGGGCAGTCCACCGGTTTCCTGCTGAGAACCATGGCCTCAGACTTGGAGGTGCTGATCCTCATCCCAGCCGCTTCGCACTCAGCTGCGAACCTATCCAGTGAGTGCTGGAGGTCACAGACCGATGGTGCCATCAGGACCACATCGTCTGCAAAAAGCAGTGATGTGATCCCCAGCTCACTGTACTGCAACCCTCTCCCCACATGGCTACGCCTCGATATCCTGTCCATGAAGATCACAAACAGGATTGGTGATAAGGCGCAGCCCTGGCGGAGGCCAACCCCCACCGGAAAAGAGTCCGACTTACTACCGAGAACCCGAACATAGCTCTCACCCTGGGTGTACAGAGACTGGATGGCCCTGAGTAGTGGCCCCCTCACCTCATACTCTCTCAGGACCTCCCATAGGATCTCCCGTGGGACCCGGTCGTAAGCCTTCTCCAGGTCCACAAAACACATGTACACTGGTTGGGCAAACTCCCAGGCCCCTTCCAAGATCCTTGCGAGAGTGAAGAGCTGATTGGTTGTTCCACGACCGGGACGAAATCCGCATTGTTCCTCCTATGAGGACTATCGGCCGAACCCTCCTTTCCAGCATCTTAGAGTAGACTTTCCCAGGGAGGCTGAGTAATGTGATGCCTCTATAGTTTGCACACACTCTCTGGTCCCCCTTTTTGAAGAGTGGGACCACCACCCCAGTCTGCCACTCCTTTGGCACTGCCCCCGATTTCCACGCTATGTTGAAGAGACGTGTCAGCCACAACAATCCCTCAACTCCCAGGGCCTTCAGCATTTCCGGACAGATCTCATCCGTCCCTGGAGCTTTGCCACTGCGGAGTTGTTTAACTACCTCAGTGACCTCAGTGACTCAGTACCTCAAATTGATGTTGATCCGCCATCATCCTCCAGCCCTGCCACGATCGTAGAGGATGGAACTGTCGGGTTCAGGAGTTCCTCAAAGTGCTCCTTCCAACGGCCGATGACCTCCTCAGTAGAGGTCAACAGTGTACCATCCCTGCTGTAAACAGCCTGGATGTTCCCCTGTTTCCCTCTCCTCAGGTGCCGGATGGTTTTCCAGAAACAATTTGGTGCTGACCAAAAGTCCTTCTCCATGTCTTCTCTGAACCTCTCCCACACCCGCTGCTTTGCTTCAGTCACTGCTGCTGCCGCCGACCCCTGAGCCTGTCGGTACCTTGCAACTGTTTCCGGAGTCCTCCGGGATAACATATCCCAGTAAGCCTCCTTCTTCAGTCTGATGGCTTCCCTGACCACCTGTGTCCACCACGATGTTCGAGGGTTGCCGCCCCTTGAGGCACCTATGACCCGAAGGCCGCAGCTCGCAGCTGTAGCTTCGGCAATAGAGGCTTTGAACACCGACCACTCATGCTCGATGTCCCCAACCTCCACAGGGATGTCCGAGAAGCTCTGCCGGAGGTGGTGGTTCAATTCGGAGGTGGTGGTTGGATCTTCCTCCAGACGTTCCCAGTTCACCCTCATAACACACTTGGGTTTGCCAGGTCTGTCTAAAGGCTTCACCCTATTCACCCTCCTCCTAATCCAACTCACCACCAGATGGTGATCGGTGGACAGCTCTGCCCCTCTCTTCACCCGAGTGTCCAAGACACACGGCCTCAGATCAGATGACACGATAACAAAATCGATCATCGACCTTCGGCCTAAGGTGTTCTGGTGCCAGGTGTACTTATGGGCAACCTTGTGTTCGAACATGGTGTTTGTTATGGACAATCCATGACTAGCACAGAAGTCCAGTAACATAACACCACTCGGGTTTAGATCGGCTGGGCCGTTCCTTCCAATTACGCCCCTCCAAGTATCCCCGTCATTGCCCACGTGCGTGTTGAAGTCCCCCAGTAGGACAATGGAGTCCCCCGCAGGACCCCCGTACAGGACTCCATTTAGGGTCTGCAAGAAGGTCGCGTACTCTGAGCTGCTGTTCGGTGCATATGCACAAACAACAGTCAGAGTTCTTCCTCCCATTGCCTTAAGGCGCAGGGAGGCGACCCTCTCGTCCACCGGGGTAAACTCCAGCGTAGCGGCGCTCAGTCGGGGGCTTGTTAGTATGCCCACACCCGCCCGGCGTCTCACACCTTGGGCAACTCCGGAGAAGGATAGAGTCCAACCTCTATCCAGGAGTTTGGTTCCAGAACCAACGCTATGCGTGGAGGTGAGCCCCACCAGATCTAATCGGTATTGCTCCATCTCCTGCACTAGCTCCGGCTCCTTCCCCGCCAGTGAGGTCGCGTTCCATGTCCCTAGAGCCAGCCTCTGCTGCCTGGGTCCGGTCCGTCGGCGCTCTCCGCCTTCACTGCCACCTTGTTGGCAGCGCACCCGACCCTTACGGTTCCTCCCGCGGGTGGTGGGCCCACAGGATCCAGAGATGGAAAATGATGGTGGTGGTGCCACGTAGTTTCTTCGGGCTGTGCCCGGCCGGGCTCCTGTGGCCAGCCTGGCCACCAGGCGCTCGCTGGCGGGCCCTCTGTCTGGGCCTGGCTCCAGACAGGGGCCCCTGGACTTCCTCCGGGCCGGGTCTCTTTCCTTCTCCTTTGTTTTTCCATAAAGGGGGTACCTGTTTCCCTAGGTTGGGGGGGCTTAGGGGGTGCTACCACTTGCCCAAGGTAGACCCCCAGACTAGTGGAGGGAAGGAGTCATCTTACTTCTCCATTCTAGTTCAGCGTACACCAACTAGCAGTTACAATATATTATGCAATTTTACAACTCATAATACATTTGATTTCTCATAAACAAACAAAATATATAGGTTCCAGTAGTAAGTACATTACTTCTACTTCTACTGAATTTCATGATGCATTGTAATGTATTATTACATTTCTGATGTCATAATTTGTATAGTGTGTGCTAGCGGAATGATCAGGAGTAAGAATTCCAAAGTGCTTGTACGCAAATGGCCAATAAAACTCTTGAACTCTAATAATGTAATTCTAATGTGCTTCTAATGTGTTATAAACAAATAAATGTATAGGCCCAGTGGTAAATACATTTCTCATAACAGCCTCATAACATTGACATTTTCTAATGCAGTTATGATGTTATTATATTTTCTTATAATGTGTTATAACCAACAATTCAAGTAAAGTGTTACCAACGTTTCCTTTTATTTCAGTCAGCTAGGAAAGTTTGAATACAGTTCAGATGCTGTGACACTATGATAAAATAAAATAGTCCTGATGATAAATGAGTTTCCTTAATTAATGAAAACAATTTCAGATGTATGCAAATACATGCAGATACACTATGTGTTTTACACAGGGTTCTTATTGTGGCCCTGATGTAAAATCCCAAGACCTTTCCATGATTTTACTTCAATGACCTAAGATCCTGGTTCGTTAATGTTTTTCTGAAGAGGTGAACAGTCTGGTTTCCACGCCGGTTAGGCTGAAAACCATCAAATACAATGAATATGTACAATGAATAATATAAGTTGGAAATTACATTATATTCCTGTAAAGTGACCCATTTATTTCCAAACTTCCACAGAGAATTTATCAAATTCCTTGACTTTCCCTGTCTGGCATACGCCTCTCAGAATTCCATGATATTCCAGAAATTCAATGACCAATGGGAGCCCTGTTTATAGCATATTAAATACATAAATAAAAAAAGAAAACACTTGTCAACTTGTCAACATAGTAGTTTGCATAAGCCACTTCCACAACACATAAAACATGTAATTCCTTGAAGTTAGATGATGGGCTTTAATTAATTAAATTAAAAATGCCTGCTTAGATCTTCGATCTCATTAACATAAAAATAAAAATCTTTGATTTCATATTGATTTCTTGACCACCTCTATTGTTTCCCATTCACTCACACACACACACACACGCACACACCACGCGCACACACACACACACACACACACACACACACACACACACACACACACACACACACACACACACACACACACACACACACACACACACACACACACACACACACACACACACACACACACACACACACACACACACCAAAAGAAAGATATCCCCAACCCAGCACACACACACAACCCAACTCACTGTGCAGGTTTCCAGAGTTTACGCGGTGGTGGGATCAGCTCTCTCTTATTGAGGGGGGCGACCCCTAGAGCCACCTGCATGATGGTGATGAACTTCTTATACTTCATGTTGCTGCTCATCAACGCTCCGTCACTGTGGCGACACCTGTCAGTCAATCAATTGCCACAACACTTCCCTTTCCCCCTTCCCCCTAAAAGAAACTACAGTTCTAGTCCACCCTTGGTTCCGTGCAGGTCAGAACTGTCACTAGATTCAGATGTAGTGTAGAAGAGTCAACCACCTCTCCTGGAAGCTGAGTCTTAAAATGAAGAGATGCTGCAGCAGGAAAAAGCCAAAACACAACAGCCATGTAGTGATTTGTGTTGAGGCATCACTGTTACATAATTCACAGCAGAAAATCCCACCGCAGGAGGATAATAGTGGCACTAAGCTCCTGGGTGCTTAAAGTGGTAATCCGCCAGATCCTAGTTTTTTATTTTGCCTACAACTTTAGTCAGGGTTCCCACCAGGGAAGGACCGTTTCAACAACAAACGAATAGGACGAATAACAACATAGAATTTGAAAGATTACAAAACCAGAGAGCTTCGTGGAGGAAGAAGAAATAAAGTGACAAAGACGGTAAAAGATTCAATTATCTACGGCGTAGATAATATAATACAACAATATCTCACAGGCAATATGGCAAAATCACACAGTTACTACTATGCAACAGTGACGCATACAGATGTAAGTATGGTGAATGGTGACGACCCAGGTAATTCCCTGGACAGTAGTTTGGACTGAATGGGACCAACACGGGAATGATCCGTGTTCAATAACCTGTGTAAATCCCAGGATTTGTGTGTGAAAGGGGTATTAGATGGCGAGAGGAGCAAACTGTTCACTGTCCCTTGGCTAGGACATAATTTCAGATCTAACTTTTGATCGGGTGCCAGCCTGGTACCAGCTTGGAATAGGCCTATAAATGTTTGTGAACCCTTTTGAATTACCTGCACCCCTGTATAATTGGCTTGTAAAATATGGTCTGATCTTCATGTATAAAAATAATAATAACTTTCATTTAAGAGCGCCTTTCATGGTTTCACTTAACAATGGAAAAGAGAAGAACTACTCCACAGGGAGTGTGTTCCAGAGGGTGGGGGCAGTCACACTGAGGGCTCTGTCCTTTCGGGAAGGGGTGTAGGTATGGAGAAGGTCCAATAGGTACTGGGGAGCAATGTGATTTAACAAATGACACAAATGTGTACTTTTACATGTCTTTATTGAACATATTTTTCAAATGTTAACAGTTGGGATTGGAAAAAGTATGTTAACCATGACATTTAGTAACTAGTGCAACCTCCTTCAGCAGCAGTAACCTCAACCAAACATTTCCTGTAGTTGCTGATCAGACCTGCACAATGGTTAGGGTGTATTTTGGACCATTCCTCCTGTTTCAGTTCATTAATATTTTTGGGCTGTCTTGCATGAATGGCTTGCTTCAGGTCAATCAGGTCAGGACTCTGACATTCCAAAATGTGAATTTTCCTCTGTCTAAGCCATTCTGTTTGCCGTTCAAATTAAATTTTTTGTTTGGGGTCATTGTCATGCTGCATGACCCAACCTCTGTTAAGGTTCAGATGAAGGATCGTTACCCTGATATTCTCCTGGAGAATTTCTTGATACAATTTAGAATTCATTGATCCCTCAATGATTGAAGCCATCAAGCCCTGAGGCAGCCCCATCTTTCCACCATGCTTCATGGATGGGATGAGGATTTGCTGTTGGTATCCAGTGTTTTTTCTTCTCCACACATAGTGCTGTGCCCTTTTGCCAAAAAGTACAACTTTTGTCTCCTCTGTCCACAGAACATTGTTCCAGTAGCTTTGTGGAACATCCAGGTGTTGACTTGAGACGGGCAGCATCGTTTTTTGTGGAGATCGGTGGTTTCCTCCTTGGTATCCTCCCATGAACACTACTCTTGTTTTGTGTTTTTCTTATTGTGGACTCGTGAACACAGATATTAGAAAGTTCAAGAGATACCTGCAGATCCTCAGTTGTTACCTTAGGGTTCTTTGTCACCTCCTTGACCATTATGCAGTGTGCTCTTGCTATGATCTTTGCTGGATGGCCACTCCTAGGGAGAGTAGCAATGGTGTTGAATTTGTCCGACTGTAGACTGTAGACCCATGTCTTTGGAAATGATTTCCAGTCTTATGAGCCTCAACAACTCTTCTCTGGAGGTCCTCTGACATTTCTGACTGTGGCATATTCCACTTCAATAGAAGTGAACACCTTATATGACAGGACACCTCTAACCCACAATTACCCCCTTTCATAGAAGTCATTACCCTAGAGGTTCACATACCTTTTCCAGCGTAGGCTGTTAAAACTGTGCTTGCTATTTGATGGAGAGGGCACTTGGCTGAAGTCGTTTTGAAACATTTTTCAGAGGACAGCAAAGCATTAGAATAGTGGTAGTCATCTGGATAATGCTGTGAAACTGGGTTTGTTGGGAAGGGCAAACGTAGCTGCCCAAATCAACAGTGCATACACACTATGCTGCTCACTCCAGTGAACAGCATAATCAACAATTGGAGGAAAACAGGCACGTGCTCAGTTGGATCATGACTTGCATTAAGTTGTGTGGCCAGTGTGAACCCACACTGCGGGGCCATGAGTCGGCGGACACTCTGTATCCGGGAATATTCCAATGCATTTTTTAAACTATGCGCACGGGTGTATCAAGGCTCCAGAGACACTATGACAAACTGCCTATATTCAGAGGGAAATCTAATGAGCTATTGGTCTGTATGTATTAGGTGCATGAGGAGGAGATGAGATTGCTAAGCAGGTGGCAGAGACTTTATTTGTTGTTGGGCTGGCTGATGAGACGACTGACGTCTCCTGTAAATCGCTTGTGCTGCGTTACATGTTGCCCGACCATACAGTGACAAAGGTTCTGGAGTTGGTTGAAGTCAAGGATAAAATTGGACTCGGCCTCTCCAATACCATCAGATCTGTGCTGTGTATGCAATCTGGGAGACAAGGTGATAGGTCAAATTTATGATGGTGCAACCATAATGAGTGGGAATGTATGTGTAAGACTCATTGGGGTGGGAGTATTTGTACATGGTGCTTGAAAGATTTGGCTTTAGAAGATTCAGAAGTCAGGTGCTTTAAAACCTTATACTCTTCACCCACAGCCAGAACTATTTATATAGAAAGGAGGTTACCAGGGTTGCCCGCTGAGCCCTGTTGTCTTCTCCTTATTCATTGAGCCGTTAGCACAAGCGATAAGGGAGGACCCAGGGATTAAAATGACTCATTAGAAGGGCAGAGCATAAAATTTGCCTATATGCAGATGACATCCTGACTAGTATAGCTAATTAGCATGAAACTTTTCAGGTTTGGCTCATACTCAGAATATAAATTGAATACATTTAAATTGACAAAAAAAGCAACTTTTGTTTACAACTATATACCCGATAGGGACATACAAAAATTATTACTTTAAATGACACTCTCCATCCATTAAATATCTCTGGCTTCAAGACCTTTAAAAAAAAAAAAAAAGTAACTATGGTCATATTAACAGAGAAATGAAAAACAGATATTGATAGATGATCCCTGCTGCCACTTCATATGAATAACCGAATAGATACAATAAAAATGAATGTGCTACCTCGAATATTGTACTTTTTCCAACACCAGTTACCGGTGGAAATACCCTCAGTTTAGTGAATGGGACAAGACAATTTCCAAATTTTGTGTGGAATGCCAGGAGGCCTAAAGACATTGCAACAACCTAAAGGGGGAGATCACTACCATGCCTAGATTACTATACAGATGTACAACTAAGGCCACTGGTGTAATCCAGAGTACATGGAAAAGTGGATTTGGAGACTTCACTATGGAAAAGATACCCGTCTGCACTTAGCAGGACAAAGGCGCCTGCGAGTCGACAATCCGAATGCACATTTTTTTTTCCTCATCATACTTGGAAATATAGTGTCAAAACCATTTGAAGTTTTGTGCGCCCACAACTTGAGATTCATAAGTGCATGCATTGTGGCACCCTGGGGGAAAAAGCCAGGTGCCACAAATCCAATCTGAGGGACACACTCATGGCACAGATTACTCCGGAGTCAAGTTTCAAAAGGAAATTATATTTTACTGGCTAAATCACAGCAAAAGACAAATCATAAATGCACTTCAGCTTGTAAGGGGCTCTCCAGCAGCCTCCCTGGCTGTTCACAAGGTTGAATATCTCTTCTCGCTCTCTCCCCCCCATGGAGTGCAGATTCCCCTTTTTATGCTTCACCTAATCAGCTCCCACCTGGCTGATTGGGATGCGGTTCAGCTGGGGCAAGATGGCCGCCTGGCTGTGGCATGCTGGGGGATGTAGTCCCTTCCCAACAGTTGTCCACTGGCAGATGCCTTGGTCTGCCACAGCATATTGACAAATGCATATTCAAGACTCACAAGACATGATTTGTACTTGTGAGATGCATGCAAATTGTGTTTGCTGTGCACAAATATTTTTTCTCACATTTGTGAGTCACTAAAAACATTTGTAAATTGTATTGACATCATATTCACTCCATCAGAGATAGATACAGTCCATACTGGGTTATAAAGGCTAGAGAGACAGTCCAAAGTATTGAGATGCGTGGCAAAATTGGATGGGTGGAATAAATATTTTTGTTTTGCTAAATCACCTCCACTAGTGAATTGGAAAGCTTTCATTACCTTTCAGATAATATTCGGCATGAAAAACAGGATTTAAGGTATCTACAAGTTAGGCATTATTCCAATAAAGAAATTAAGAGGAGAGGAGACTGATTCCAACTTGGTCAATATATTCACAGATGCATATAAGATTAAATGCAGTGAAAGAATATATATATATATTCTCTAATAACGATTATTAACGATTAGCCTCTAATAACGATTATTGGTTGGGATTATAAATCAAATTTATTACACATTTAAGAAGCAAAACATTTGTGAAATATTGGACAAAATGGATTTTGTTTGGGTACTCATGAGATGTATATCCAATGTATGAAAAGGTGCTGTTATGTTTATTATGACTATAATACCCATGATGACTTCCAATGATGACTTCCGATTTCTTTCAATGTAAAGTAACTAGACTTTCTTACTAGCAGCATTCATTTATTGACATTCTGTAAGTCACCACCATTAAAAGAGCAGCCATGCCTGTTGGTGATGTAACATGTTGTGACCTGAACTGCTGCATTTAATCCTCATTTCGTTTTTGTTTCATTATAACCTGACGTTGAGCCTCTATCTGGGCCTTTAAAGGCAATATCACAATATTACAGAAGTGGTTTTTTGAAGATTATTAATTTAGCAGTGTGTAAGGTAGTTTTCGGAAATGGATTGTGTTGGAAATGGTCCATAGGTTCATAGCAGGATGAAACACCGGGTTCCCTGGAGGAGCAAAAATCCTGTTGGACGAGAGCTCTATTCTATTATTCCTGCCAGATTAATGAAAAAAAACAATATCATCGCTGTAATAAGCTTATGTGTAAATGGATGCATGGGAGTGCACACACAGACACACACACACACACACACACACATAAACTTCTATGGTTAGTATGTTATCTTTGGTATCATCCTAATTATGGGCTCTGCAGTGAGAGCATGGCTGAAGGATGGCACTGTATGGTTTTGAGCATGGGATTGTTTCAGGGGTTGCGTCACAAGCTCCTGTGATCTGGCTCATCCGTTACCATGAGGGAGCAGTATGGATATAGACAGAAATCCGCTCATAATAGTCAAACCCAGTATGATAGCCCTGAGAAAGAATACATAAGGTCATGTCAGAATGACCCGCTAAAACAAGTGTGTGCTTTAGAGGCCAAGCCAAAAGACACCAAGCCTTTATTTATCTGTTCATTAAGTGTTTCTACTTATGTGGTCGAGTGGATTCCACTTTCGAATGGAAAATTCCAATTACTGATTTCCTATGTTTCCCAGAATGCCTTTTCGACAACCCCCAGAGAAGGGGCGTGAACTTCAATTAAAAGTGGGTATATAGGCATATAAATATAGCTAGCTAGCTAAATAGTTGGTGAACACTGGAGTGTCTATGATTGTGGCCAATACAGCACTGAGAATATTATTTTGTGCCTGTCTATGCGTTTTCCATTTTCATAAGGATTTGTATGGGTTTTAGAAAGTCACTCAATTAAACATAACTAATTAGTAGACTAATTTCTTTTCCAGGGAGTAATGAGTAAAATTATCCCATATAATTTATATAATTTAGAGAAAGTAATTTGTTATTTGTAATTGATCACCCCAACACAGCTGCTTAGCAACCACCTCTCTGTTGCCCAAAACTGTTTGCTTGAATGAATGCTGGTTGCTTGTGGTGTGCTCACCTCATGAAAGTTGGAACAAATAGATTTCAGTCGACGGTTTAGGAGAGCAGAGGCAGCTCACTCAGAAGGAGGTAAGAAGAGATGTAGCACAGGTCGGCTACATTGGTGTAAACCTTGTTTTAATAGAAACACTTTAACATATACAAGGCCTTTATCTCCATCTATTGGAAGTTTACGTGCCATGGTTACCATATTTATTAATAATCATGTTTGTTAATTCAACAAAAGTGCAACAAAAGTGGACTCACATAGCCTAATAACTGACAGGACTCATCAAAACCAAATATGATTCGCTGAGCTACTGTAAATTGAGAAATCAGTAATTATTCAACTATCTTGGGATAGTTAACAGTGTCCAGTAGTTTGGCTAGAAAATAACTATGGTTACATGTTGCAGTGGGTTATCTCAATCAGTGGTTAATGGACTGCACTTATATAGAGCCTTTCTAGTCTTTCCGAGCACTCAAAGCGCTTTACACTACATTCACATTCACGGCAGGGGCTACATGCAAGGCACATCATCTAATCATTCATACACACACACCGAAGACTTCGGGAGCAATTTGGGATTCAGTATCTTTCCCAAGGACACTTCGACACGCGGACTGGAGGAGCCAGGGATCGAACCGCTGATCCTCTGACTAGAGGACGACTTGCTCTACCTCCTGAGCCACAGCCATATCCAAAATAGAGTATTCTCCCAGGCGATGGTATAAAATGTTTATTGAATCCGGTGTGCTGTGCTTTGTCCCTGACCAACAAAAAATTATATATAAAAATAATAATACTGTAAACTTTATTTTATATCATATATATATATATATATACTATGGGGGGGCCAAACAGGAAATATTTATCAAACTTTTATATATATAATGAACTTGTATATACATCGGATTTGATATATATACATCGGATTTGATATATACACTTTGGAATTTGATATATATACACATCGGATTTGATAGATATGCAATGAACTTTGATATATATACATCGGATTTGATATACAGCGGACTTTGAGTTTCGATCAGGTACTGAACTGGCCAGCTATTCAGCACCACTGTGAGCGATCTGAAAGTTAAATTATCTTTTGTCGAGTAAAGTTAATGGCTGAAAGTTCAAGGGAAATTTTATATATTCGTATTATGAATTTATTGGCTACTTTGAACATTGTGTTTCGATCAGGCATTAATCTAGCATCTTTTCAAGACCACGTGACAGATGCATATTTTTTAATACTCTAGTGGAGCGGAATGGCTAATAATGGAAGGGAGCTTGTATAAACAATTTCATGAAATGCAAATACAAATGTGACATCTGCCTTTGTAGCACTAGGTGTCCTTGATGTAATAATCAGCTAATTCATTTCTGTTGGATTATAGACACCCTTTTATTTGAACGGAAAAATAGAAGTTTAAAGACAATATCAGAAATAAGGGGACCAGAGAGGGTTAAAACAAAGCTGAGAGCTAAATCCTGTCCTGGCCTGATGTGATTAGTACAGAGACAGTAAATCCTCTTGTTCCCAGCAGCTTTAGCGTTTACTTGCCTTCCAGTCAGCCTCTTTCTAGCTGCGCCGGGAGCAACAGACAGGATAAAGCTGATTTCCACACCAAATCAGCCCATAACCGTTGTTCTGGATGGGCGAGACCAAAGGTGTAAGTAACAAATTTCATTCACTCTAGTTACCGTAATGAGCTTTTTTGTATACTCTATATCTACACCAAGCGGTGCAGGTCCAAGGCCAACAAGATCCTCCAGCCACCCCAGCAACAGACTTTTCTCTCTGTTACCCTCAGGATGGCGGTATCGATGCCTGAGGGCAAGTACAGAGCGGATGAGGAAGAGCTTCTTCCCTCAGGCCATCCGCCTGCTGAACAAGGACTGTGCCTAGCCCCCACCCCCCATTCCACACTCACACATCCCCCCCTACACACATGCGCGTTGCACTTACCTATTGCACTATGTGTACAGTCAATTTTTTTTGTGTACTACTATCTTAATCTTCATTTTATCATTTATCATTATTGCTTGTTTTATGTTTTTAGCTGGAATAGGTACCCAAAGCATTTCACTGCGCAATGTACTTGTATGTATGTGACAAATAAAATTTTAAATGGGTTGTTTGATGAAGAAATGATAAATTGCTCCAAACCTGCAAGATAAATGGCACCATGTAACTCTCTGTAATTTAGTCTTTTGCAGCCCCAAGTGGCAGCGAGAGGTATTTGTTTGTATTTTTGAAGACTAGCTAGCTCGCTCACTGCTGTTTGCGTTCAGCTCGATTCGTCACTTCCTGTGCTCGGACTGCTGACTCCAAAACTTTATCGGGGTGAATGAAGTGAATCTACAGTGGCTTAATGAAGGGGGAGGGACCAGTCTTCTCTGTTGCAGCCCCACTTCATTAACTAGAGTCTAGTTAATGAAGTATATGTGACATATATGTGACTCTTAAAGTTATTCATTTATGTATTTTTTTAATCTGGAATACTTAATACAAATATAAAATTCTATATTTGACTTGTCACATATACCTCATTAACTAGAGTCTAGTTAATGAAGTGGGGCTGCGACAGAGAAGACTGGTCCCTCCCCCTTCATTAGGGTTAGGGTAGTTACTAGACTGATAAGGCACTTGGATTTTTACATTAAAAAGTTACATTATGCAGCTTTAATTTAACTGTTTAAACATTTTGTACCACTAGTTTATCACAGGAAGAACCCTCCAGGGCAACAAAGGTGAGCCCATGACTGTTTTTCCCACTGTAGAATATGTGCATGTAGTGTACTCTATTTGTTATAGACTGAGCATTGTGCAATATTAAGTTTCATTGTGTGTAAAGCCATAACCTGGGCCCAGTGTAGGTGCTGGGGGCCCAATCTGAAATGGTGTGTAGTGATTGGTTAGTGACACCCAAGGCCTGGTTTAATCAGGGGCCTCCCTGGAAAAGACAAACACACAGTTAAATCAGTTCCAGGCTGCGGTTGACTAATAAGCCTTAATTGGCTGCAGCTGGTGTTGGATGCAAAGAGAACCAGCCTACTAGCCTGATTCTCCCTTGCACCCAGCCGTCTCAACCACCTCCCTCTACCACTGAACACGGACATTGTGTTTCTGCCATTAAGTAAAGGTTGCAGTGATAGGCGGAGGTCATGACATTTAGCTGAAGGTGATGCAGAGGCTTCATCCCATGGACCAGATCACAGCCAAATCAGCAGAATGGAATATATAGTATGAGCAAAATTTTAGGCCTATTAATTACTCTTAAAGTTATTCATTTATGTATTTTTTTAATCTGGAATACTTAATACAAATATAAAATTCTATATTTGACTTGTCACATATACCTCATTCACACTCCAAAGAGAGCTAAAATATTCTACTGAGTCCATCCAAGTGGCCATATAAATTAATTTATTATTATATTTATCGTGTCACTTTGCTTCTCCTCTGCTGTATCTGTCTGTTACATGTGGAATGCTTCCCTGTACTGTGGATTATCAATACTTTGACCACAGCACAATGAGGGCGTGTGAGTGAGTGTGTGAGTGTGTGAGTGAGTGAAGCCGAGCCACTGCATGCGTTCATTAATCTTGCTGAAAGCCAGTTGCCAAGGTATCTCAGGCACAGTGCCACAGGGATGGAGTCACTCAATATATCACTATTAAAGTCACACACACACACACACACACACACACACACACACACACACACACACTTACTTGTAGGCACTTCTGCAACAATATCTGAGGAACACACACAAACTCACCCAACTTGCGCTCTCAATCACATTCATTCAATGCAGCAGCAATAAAGCCTTTTCTTTAGCACACCTCTGAAGTGGTGTGTGTGTGTGTGTGTGTGTGTGTGTGTGTGTGTGTGTGTGTGGTGACAATGCATAATTCAGGTATCTCTCAGCCTAAAGAAAGAGGCAACATCAGCCATCACCCACACCAGTCAGAAGCTGTGGCACCTTTGTGCTTGCATGCACACATGCCCCCGACCCTAGTGGCCAATACAAATGGCTTTTTGTAGTGTATATCGCTTAGGAAAGCCTTATCGCTTCTCCTCTGTCTACCTTGTACAGATAACGTCCTACTCTCTGCCAGAGGTGATACGTTACCCGTGTGTGTGTGTGTGTGTGTGTGTGTGTGTGTGTGTGGTAGTCACCAGTAAATCACAACTCTGTTTCAAACAAGACCCAAGACCCAGTGAAGAAAGCCAGGTCAGGTTTAATTCTAAGCTACATATTTGAATGTCATTTAAGTACTAATCCTTTACATTTTCATATAAATAAATGGCCATTTTACCACTTTCCAACACTGATTGATCTAGCCAGTTCATGAAAGCTTTTACCTATGCTGTTCTAAACACCCGGTGTCAGGTACCATTACATTACAGTCATTTAGCAGACACTTTTATCCAAAGCGACTTACAATAAGTGCATTCAACATAGGTAGGCAAGAAAACTACTAGTCACCAGAAATCGTAAGTGCATTTCCTTCCTAAACAAGCAACTAAGAGCATAACTAGTGTTAAGGAGTGCAATAAGTTAGCTACCTACTTTATCTGAAACAAATGAGACAAATAAGAGAATTAAATAAACAAGAGCTAAGACAAATAAGTGTATCAAATAAACAAGAGCCAATAAACAAGAGCTCAGACACATAATTGAGGACAAATAGGCAAGGCTAAGAGGAAGGGTCAGGGTAGTGTTTCCTGAAGAGGTGGGTTTTCAGCCTGCGGCAAAAGATGGGCAGCGACTCTGCTGTCCTGACATCAGTGGGGAGTTCATTCCACCACCGCGGGGCAGGACAGAGAAGAGCCGTGACCGTGTAGATTGGCCGCAAGGACCTCTGAGCTACAGGGCAACCAGTCGCCTCGAGGCAGCAGAGCAAAGTGGTCGGGCGGGGGTGTAAGGCTTGACCATAGCCTGGAGGTAAGAAGGAGCTGTTCCTTTCCCTGCCCTATAGGCTAGCACCAGGGTCTTGAACTGGATGTGAGCTGCTACAGGGAGCCAGTGTAGAGAACGGAGAAGGGTAGTTGTATGGGAGAACTTGGGGCGGTTGAACACCAGTCGAGCTGCAGCTTTCTGAACAAGCGGTCTGATGGCAGATGCCGGGGCACCAGCAAGGAGGGAGTTGCAGTAATCCAGGCGGGAGATGACAAGAGCCTGGATGAGCACCTGCGCTGCCTTGTAGAGGAGGAATCTGTAGGAGCATGTCACTGATGCGATGTTTGCCGAGAACGACAGTTGGTCGTCCAGGGTCACACACACAGGTAGGTCTTTCCTGGGAAAAAAGTAGTGAGGGTTTTACGGTTCCACAGATCCGCGTCCGCGGTATAGACTACGCCACCCTGGGAATTACGCCCAGGGAAATAGTTCAGCTCGTGTGTGCTTGGGCCCGCTCAGGCCTCCCATTGAATGAAGAACACAGACCGTCGTTCAAGTGTAAATCATAACAAGGTTTTTATTGATCAACTTAAACTTAAGACAAAGAAGTATCAAATAATATCAATAAAAACAACAGGGAGGACAATAATAATAAAACAATGGCAAGGACAGGACCGCAACTGCAGGGGAGATACTTACAGAGCTAGTCTCCCCCCTCTGGGAATCACACCACACGTTGTGGCGATCTGCCATAAATATTGTTTTGCCATATTGCCCATAAACCACACCCCCATCACACCTCCCTTGTTTACCAATGGGATCCTAGTATCCCCATTGCGATGAGTGACATCATATAAAATGGCGAAATGGCAATTTCGATGGCGATAAAGGCAAAATGGCCGCGTACCGTTGGCAGGAGAATAGACAGCGTCCGCAAAGCTGTGTTTCGAGAGTAGTAGCGTCCGTGGCCTATCCTTGGCCCCGAGTTCAGAACGCGGGCAGTAGGCATTAATACCTACAGTAGGCATTAATACCGCCTCCAATCAACCCTGGACCTCGCGCACCGGAGATTTTGGGTTGGATCTATAGGTTGAAAGATCCTCTATTTTACTTTTTGTTTGGGGGAGAGGACTGACCCGTGGGGAAAGTCCAGGCTCAGAGATCCTTTATTTTTGTTGTTTGGAAAGAGGGGTTACTCCCGGAGGAAATCTGACAGCGCAAACTGAGTGTGTATTTTTTGTTGTATCCCTGAGGGGTGTTTTGTTGTTGTTGTTGTTTTTTAACTCTTATTTGGAGTATTGGGACTTGCCTGTAAAGGACATTTTCCTTGTGGGTTGGACATTTCCATTGTGATTCAAATACATTTTATTTTGACGTGTGTGTATTGTCCCGCTGATTATTGCTTGTTTACTTGTATTCTGGTTCAGTTTCATAAGTGGGTTCATGAGGGGGTAAGGACCCTGATTCATGGGTCCATGTGGGGGATTGACCTTAACAAATTGAAAATACTAACTTGTCGGACCGAACTCCGGCTGGCACTCCGAGCAACAGAGGCAATCCACTACAACGTGATGCGCCAAATACAAAACACTGCAAAAACATGAAACAGAAGTAAAGGTGAATAAAATTAAACAATCAACTTAAACTTAAGACAAAGAAGTATCAAACAATATCAATAATACCAGGGAGGACAATAATAATAAAACGGGCAGGACCGCAACTGCAGGGGAGATATTTACAGAGCTAGTCTCCCCCCTCTGGGAATCACACCACACGTGATGCACCAAATACAAAACATGTATTACCTATGGGCAGAAATATGTGTCACTAGAATTTTAATTTTAATTATTTATATTTGAATTTGAATTGCTCAACTTGAATA
Source organism: Hoplostethus mediterraneus (assembly GCA_034670385.1). Taxonomy (NCBI): domain Eukaryota; kingdom Metazoa; phylum Chordata; class Actinopteri; order Trachichthyiformes; family Trachichthyidae; genus Hoplostethus; species Hoplostethus mediterraneus. The sequence continues at coordinate 2,970,280 of JAXDDW010000042.1, read as the reverse complement.
CTTGCATTACAATTTTGAATTTGAATCACATACTTTAATCACATACTTTACAGCCGTAGGGGTGAAAATAAGCATCGAGATTGGGCCTAAGAGTCCTAGCCTCATCCATGACTGAGCGAGTTGAGCGAGCTGTAGCCCATTCAATGATGGCGGGAGTGAAGGCGAAGGAATGCGCTGATTGGCTGAAATGAGTTCTGTGAATCGGCACTCGATTGCTCTTCCTCAAGGACCGGAAGTGTGTGTCTGAGCGTTAAATTTGAATTACCAATTTCGAATCTGAAATGTGAGAACTGAATATAGTTTGAATTTACGTTCATATTATTATATTCAGTTTTAGGGCTATTAGAATTCGGTTTCAAACATGCTATTCAGATTCAGTTTTTCAATGCAATTATTCAAGCTAATCAATACAAATTCAAAGTATGTGATTCAAATTCAAAATTGTAATGCAAGTATTCAAGTTGAGCAATTCAAATATAAATAATTCAAATTCAAATTCTAGTGACACATATTTCTGCCCATACTTACCACACCACATGCAGTGAAAAGAGACAGCACTAGTCCCACACTACTACCCCCGCAGCTGACAGGCCTCCCTTGAAAGCAAAGAAACAAAAGAATCATTTAACTGACCAGTTGGGATCAAAAGATAAGGAACAAGAAATGAAACAGTAATCATAACAAAAGACGGCAAAAACAATCAACAGTGCCCTGCAAAAAGAGGACACTGGTTACAAAAACAAAACAATTAATTAAAACAATTAGGCTACAGCCACGTTCAAAACAATATAAAACACACCTCTTAGGACGCCAACCCTGTCCTACCTTGACGCTCTACGGAGATGGGCGTAGTACCTGCTACATATACAAAGAAGTTAGTATGAGTAGCGACAGCCACCATGGCTGAACAGACAGAAAAGAGCGTTCTTATTAAGTTAGCCGTTAGCTCTTATTAAGGTGTCTTGCAATAGCAATTGCAATTGAGACTAAGACTAAGCGGTTGGAAATTAATTCTTTAGCTGATAGGAAAGAAGATAAAACAACTTTTGTTCAGGAGGTAGATAGGTTAAGTAGTGAAGCATTTGTGGGCAGGTATATCTCAGGACAACTAAGGACGTAAATATACAGATTTACAGGGCTAGGATAGGGAGTGTGGGTTAGTCTCACTTGCCTTGTGGGTTAGTCTCACTTGCCTTGTGTGTTACTGTTTGCATTCGAATTGAGGTGGTGCCTGGTGGTAGTATTGTTACATTAGATTGCTGGAAAAAAGGCAGCCATATTAGATGCTGCCTAGCATTAGCATAACCTTGTACTGCTAGCTAGGTAGGTGCCCTCCAGTCTTAGGTGCCCTCCATGCGGTCCTCCTGGACTGCATGTTTGATTATCTGGGCCTCACTGGTACTGCTCTCTCTTGGTTCCGGTCATATCTCTCAGATAGGAAACAGTTTGTCACCAGCTCCAGATCCAGATCCCCCCCAGCCCAGTCAATCAGGGCATGCCCCAAGGCTCTGTGCTTGGATCACTTTTATTCACCATCTACATGCTCCCTTGTCAACTGCCTGCACAATTTAAAAGTCTGGATGTCATCCAACCTCTTGGGTTGGGACTCGGGACTACTCATCACCCCCCACACCAGGTTGCGGACTCTCAGGGGCAGAGCCTTCAGAGTGATTGCCCCCACCCACTGGAACTCACTCAAATCAAATCACATAAATCAAATCACATTTATTTGTATAGCCCTTAATCACCATTACAGTCCCTAAGGGCTTCACAGTGCCCAACATGTGAAAATAATAAATGATTAGTACACGACATCCCCCAGCCTTAGACCCTCACAGAGGACAAGGAAAAACTCCCACAAAAACCTTATTGGAAAATTGGGAGAAACCTTGGGAGGGGCTACTCAGAGAGGGTTCCCCCTACCAGGACAGTTGGGTGTGCAATAGATGCCGTGTTTGGGCAAGCAGAGTATACACAATATATGAAAGTTCATTTTGGTGGGACGTCCACATCTGATGGGGCGGCATCACAGCAACGGCAACTCAGTCGATGTCATCATAGGACTAGGGGACCACGCAGACGCCAACTCTGCCCAGATAGGAGAACGCAACGCCTGCTCAGTCAGCATCGTCCTAGGAGGCGGGACCACTCGGACACCAACTCTGCCGGGCTGTAGCCTGGAACAGATAGGAGACTCACCCACACACACCCATACACACACACGCGCTCACACAGACAAACATGACCAGCGTCAGTGGACAGCAGCAAGTAGACCAGGACAATAGGACATGCAGGCAGGATGCTAATATCCATCGGCAGGACCCTGAGCTAGGATAAGCTAACTGGTCTAGCCTTACTCTGAGAAGAGACTGAGCCTAGCCTTACTCTGAGACGAGACTGAGCCTAGCCTTACTAGGCTAGCCTTACTCTGAGACGAGACTGAGCCACTCCCTCAGGGCTGGTCAAATGACAGAGAAAATAAATGGGTTTTTAGCCTTGACTTAAAGACGTCGATAGAGCCTGCCTTTCTGACTGAGGCAGGCAGACTGTTCCAGAGATAGGGAGCCCGGTAAGAAAAGGCTCTGTTACCTGCAGTTTTCTTTTTGACTGCTGGGATAGACAGGTAGCCAACGTCCTGAGATCTAAGGGCACGTGACGGTTTGTATGGTATAATCAAATCGGAGAAATAGGACGGTGCCATCCCATGTAATGATTTATATGTAAGTAAAAGCACCTTAAAGTCACATCTGGCTTGAATTGGTAGCCAGTGTAATGAGGATAGAATGGGAGTTATATGGTCGAATTTCCTAGTTTTGGTCAGGATTCTGGCAGCAGCATTCTGAACCAATTGTAATTTTTTAGTTCGCCCAGTAGGTAAGCCTGAAAAAAGGGCATTGCAATAATCGATTCTGGATGATACGAAGGCATGTACTAAAATTTCTGCGTCTGCCTCTGTTAGCATGGGTTGAATTTTGGCAATATTACGAAGATGATAAAACGCTGTTTTAGTGATCTCCTTAATGTCCACTCCCTGTGGAGAGCCGCAGTGCTGGGTCCATTGAAGTTTTTAAACAGTGGCTGAAGACCTTCCTCTTCAGCCAGGCCTTTGGACCCAACTGCTGAATTGTGGCCCTCTGCTTTTTTGCCTATTTGTCCTTTGTCCTCTGTTTGTCGTATTGTCTTCCTACTTGCTAGCCTAGTTGTTTTTTTCTTTGTTTTTTTTTTTCTTTGTTTTTCACCTTATCTAGTTCTTCTCTCTTCTATTGTTAAGTGCCTTGGGTACCTTGAAAGGCGCTCTAAAAATGAAAGTAGTTATTATTATTATTATTATTATTATTATTATTAGTTTGTCTGGCTCTGTGTATGGTTATATTAGCTCACGAACAATAGCAGTTATTAACTTTCAATGAGCTCTTGTCCAGTAGTGTTTCACTGACATACTGTTTGTAGTATTTTTGGTAGCATAGCATAGTGTCAATTTAATTTAATTTAATATTTAATCTTGTGAGAAAAATGGAGCAAGCTACAATCAATAAACAATGACGGGCTTACACACATTGGCAATAAATGTTGTAACTTCATATTATATCTGGAGTCAAGATGTAGAAGTCAAAGTCAAGTCAGGAGTCATTTTGCGATGTCCCAACTACATCTTTACTAAATGATCCTGTCTCAATGCTGACAGTCTAACCAGTGCTTAATTTGTAAAATAAGAGATGCTGGGGCTCAACTCAACTCAACTAGCCCCGGCACAAATTAAGCACTGTCTAACTCTTATCGACTCAAATAGGCACTTGTCCATGTGTCCACAGAGAGGTGGAAGCTCAGTGCAGTGCGCAACATACATACGCCTACACATAAATAAGCTAAAAAAGACCTCCATGACCCCGCTCTAAATTGTTGCTTGGCCTTGAGAGACAGTACGCACACGCACGCACACAGTATACAGTACTGTGTGAAAAGTAATGTTGCTGACCCATGCCCCAGCCCCTCCTTTCTGCTATGATAAACCAGGATCTCTCTGTTTTTCTCTCCACCATGACATGAAATGTGTTCATTACATTTTAGTTTATGGAACTGTAGTCCCCTGCCTGTTCTTAAACCTAATTCCCAACACCTGTGACATTTTAATTTAAATAAATGGCTGTTTTGCTTGATTTAACACACAACAGTGATCAACTTCGAGCCATTTCATGAAAGCTTTCCCATTTGCTGTTCTAAACACCGTCAGGTACTGGGTGTGACAAGGTGGGCTGAAGGTATGTCACTTGTCACTGTATTTCTCCACTATAGCACATTGTTAGACACACATAGGAATATCATTCTGCTTGTTTTGTTTATTTACCTTGTGTGTGGGGGTGATTGTGTGTGTAATAGTTGTTAATTGTCACAATGGATGTATGTCTGTATGTAGTATTTTACCAGGAGTTGGGATAGTATTGTGAGAAGAACAATTATTAATTATTATATAACAGATGTATATGATAGTGTTAATCTGTGGCCATGGGGAAATTGGGTTCCACCCCGTACCAAGGATGGAGGTGGATGTGTAATGGACATCACTATAAAATAATTATTCTGCATCAAGGGTGGTAGTCAACTAAGGCAGTGTTGCTGTGAGCATATGTGACCCTCTGTACCGGTAATTTGTTAAAGACGTTGGCTTTTTCTGTTTGTTTACTCTGAGTTGATTTCATTTTCTTAAGTTTACATGTACTCACCTGCACCTGTAAATAAATTATCACAATTTTTTCATGCAAGAAGTTGTCCTGAGTCTGCCTCCTATTTTCAAGACCCTCTGGCTCAACTATCTCACACTGGGAGAAATCCTCTGGAGACAGGAAGTGATGCGCTTTACGTTTACGGTTTGTTTGGAATAAATAGAAGAACTGGGTAGTTAGCATGAGCAGTGATAGCCACCATGGCTGAACAGACAAAGAAAAGAGCGGCACCTACAGAAACTCAAACTCCATCAACAGAAAATCCAAGGAGAAAGACGTCACAGTACTGGACACACTGTTTGATTGACAGGTGATCTCTGATAAGTGCAGTGAAGAAACACTACAACAATCAATAAAACTACTAACTCTATGCACATTTGAATTAAGATCAACTACCACTAAGTTACTGCAAAAATTAGATGCACTACTAGTTTAATTGTGAAAGTGAAACTACCAACCAATACTGCTTTTGACATCACAGGTTGTCTTCCCCATCTTCTCGGTCATTCACCTTTCTATGCTATCTAACAGAACACAAATTAAACTATATAAATAACAGTTGTAATCCCAGACTTTTTACTAATCAATTAATAGATTAACACTATTCTATTCTATTCTATTAATCTAGAAATTGAAGTGTTACTGCTATGATCCATTTCTTACATCAAATCTATACTTAACTATAGATACTAGAACTATAGATTTTATAAGCACAATTGTTTCAGTTTACATTTTGAATAGATTAAATTGAAAGTCAGCTTGTATGATTGAAACTGCTGGCAGCTGGACCGGTCACCTAACCCTGCTGTACTGTGTGTGCTGTGCTTTCAACTAAGCTGCTCTTCTCATATTCCAGCTCTAAGAATAGGACTCAGCTATCTCAGCTGAAATCCATAAATCCCCATTCCGCACACAGACGCGCATAAACGGATCGATATATTAATCAAACAATCAATCAATCAATCAATCAATCAGGTGTTGTTGTAGATGCACTACTCAGCACTAGTGGCTGTGAGGAAGGGGGGGCAGAACATTTCTCAGGACAGCTTGGATGTCATACTAAATAGATGAAACATTGTCTACTGGATTACTTTTTTTTTCATTACTGTTTCACTTCCACGTCTACAGTGTGATAGAAAACATTTTGTTTGTTTCTCCTATATATACAGTTGCAGGAAAAAGTTTGTAAACCCTTTTGGAGATAGGTAGGTAGGTACTTTATTAATCCCTGGGAGAGGGACATTTCTTCATCACAGCAGCCAAGTAACATAGAACAACAACAACATAGAATAACACAACGAAGAAAAGTAAGGGATAATAAAAGTTAAAGAATATAAAATATGCTCTACAAAAAATATACAAATGCTAGTGTAAAATAAATAAATAAATAATCGTAATAATAATAATGTGTAAAAAAAAGTCCAGGGTGCAAAAGATGAAAAGTGAAATGTGCAGTAGTAGTTCTTGGAATTATTCATATTCCTGTATGAATGGCTCCTAAATCTGATCTTCATCTAGGTCAAAAAAATAGATAAACACAATGTGATTTAATAAATAACTTAATAATAAATTACATAAAGCGTACGTGTTTTTATTGAACATATTGTGTTTTGGAGGTCCAAGTCTTTTATTTTTTGCTGAAAATGCTCTCTCTAAGTAGGCTAGGCTATTGTGCAGTCAAGACTGTGAGGTGGGCGGCCGGCATGCAACTATGCATGGCGTGGTTTACTATAAGTAGACAACACTAGTGTGTGGTGCGTCACACAAGCACACCTCTACCTTTTCTTATCTCTCCTCGGGATGTCCTCACTCGAGTCCTCAGTCAGCCAAGAAGCCAAATATATTGGAGAGTGACATGAGAGTTGAATCTCCTTTGGTCAATGGCAAAGAGATCCATAACAGTCGATGGTGGTACCTAGAGAATAGGGAAACGGACTTAAAGGGCCTTTTCTTTTCTTTAGTTAGTTTTTTCAATAGTTAGTAGAGAGAGACAGGAAAGATTGGGTGAGAGAGGACATGCAACATATGTCCCAGGCCGGACGTTACAGTTATGTGGTATGTGTCCATCACCAAGACTAATTCCTGCACTGTGTTGTATAAAATAAACTGATTCTGATTCTTCTGCAGTTTTAGAGATATTTTTTACTCCAACTATGTGGGGGAATAGGTTTTCCTGTCTGTGTGCTGAAGTTATCTATGGGAGATGACAGGGAGAGGTAAGCTGGGAGCGAAATGGTGACAAATTGCTTCACTTACCTGGAATTGAACAGATTAATTTCTCACTGTTGACACGAGGCAGTTGCGCATTCGTGTCTGAGTAAATGTTGATTTTTGCTCCCCAGCCCTTCTCTTGTGGGTGGTAGATCTGATAGAGAGAGTGAGGGAGAGAGAAGGAGTTCATAGCCTTTAATTGCTTCTGAATGCCCAAGTATTGCTAACTGTCGGCTTGCGGGATGGTGACATGGGCGGGATCAGCTGTGGTGATGTATTAAACATGGGCGGGGTCAGCTGTGGTGCTGTATTAAACATGGGCGGGGTCAGGCAGAGTGATGTAGTAAACATGGGCGGGGTCAGCTGTGGTGACGTATTAAACATGGGCGGGGTCAGGCAGAGTGATGTAGTAAACATGGGTGGGGTCAGCTGTGGTGACGTATTAAACATGGGCGGGGTCAGGCAGAGTGATGTAGTAAACATGGGCGGGGTCAGCTGTGGTGACGTATTAAACATGGGCGGGGTCAGGCAGAGTGATGTAGTAAACATGGGCAGGGTTAGTCAAATTTACTAGGTTTTGTAGCCATCTGCTGGTTGTCTCATGTAATTACAGATAATAGTCATGCAATTGCAATAATTTAATGCAATTTAGACGTTGTGAACCAAGTGGCAGCGAGAGGTAACAGTTTGAACCTAAATTTCTTCTTAGTGGTTTGTTGGGTTGAAGGTGGTGAAGAAAATCTTTTCGCCGCTTCAGTCATGGCAAATCGAGCTTTCTGTAGCGATAGCCGAGGTGCTAGCTAGCTCACTGCTGTTTCGCACCTGTGTGTAAGTTTTGATTCATCACTTCCTGTGCTCGGAGAAAACGTTGCCGCCAGTGTACCTACCGACTCCAAAACCTGATTGAGGCAAATGGAGCAGCTCCATGGAGGGGGGAGGGGGTTTCCCGAGTCGTCCGTCGTATTGTGGCGACGAGTTGTGGCGGCCGGCTGGCCAGCAGCCGCAGCGGTCACCAAGTGTGCATTATGGACTCTCAGTTGAAGGCCCTGAATTGACTGTATTTGTACAGCAGATGAAAAGAAAAGTAAGTAGGGGTCGTTCTTGTCCCTCACTAATCGAGGTTCTCGACTCCTGTCCCGAAGACATTTTTCCAAACATGAACTGCTTACTTCGGGCACTCATTACTCTTCCGATAACAAGCTGCACAGTTGAGCGCTTGTTTTCCACTGTTACACGGATCAAAACAAGCAACAGGGCAACTATGCTCACAGGTCCACTGAACAGTTTATCTCTTCTTTCATTTGAAAAGGATCTAACAGACACTTTGGATTATGATGAAATTATTTCATTGTTCAAGACCAAGCCCCGCCGTCTTGCACCGTGATAGTGTGGTATGTACATTGCTCCTATAGTTTGCTGACAGATACTATAGGTCATACTAATGTTTTTTATGTATTGTGCTTTTTGATGGGCAGCAGTCATTTTTGAAATGGGACCTGCTGGTGCCACACATGCTATTGTGTTCTTGGTTGAGGGATTGTGAATGTAATGATAGTTTATACTGTAAATGAACAGAGGTGGAAAGAGTACTGAAATATCCTACTCAAGTAGAAGTACTGTTACTTGACTGAAATTTTACTCAAGTAAAAGTAAAAGTACTGGTGTAAAAAATTACTCAAGTAAAAGTAAAAAGTAGCTCACTTAAAAAGTACTCAGAGTAAAAGTTACTTAGTTACTTTTTTTGTTGTTGATCTTTATAATAAACTAATTTTGCTATGGTTACATGTATCCCATGCAATAAACTGAAAAAGGAAGAGAGGAAATTATTGTACAGTAGGAACTTGGTTCATTTATTGCTGAGCCAAGGCATCTGTATGTCATAAAATGAAGGATGTCAAAAGTATATACTATTACCATTTGAAAATAAATTAAAGCAGTTAAAACATATTGACACACACACGTGTGTGTGTGTGTTTTCTAAGGCTCTCAATTCTATCTGAAATTATAAACTCAATCTCCTCAAACAGTGCCACGCCTAATGTGCCATGTGGGAAGTACCATTAGAACAGGTAGGAACACCAACCTGAACCTGAGAAAGAGACTGCCTATTGATTAGAAATCTAACTCCCTACAATTTGTTTTTGTTCCACTGCTCTTCCATTGTAGCGCCTACAAAAGCTGCATTCCCCAATGATCTTCCTGACAGGTGAATTGGCGTTTGTGATCCAAAATCTCTTCCTAACGTTGGACAGTGTGTGAGTCCGCCCACTATGGCCCAGATTCTGGTGGACATGTCTAAGAATGAGCATAGACATGTGTTGATCTTTGGAGAGAATGAGTGGATGCTTAGCTTCCTCCGGCATTGCTCCTCTACTCAATCTTCCTCCAACTCTCAGGAGTCCATTCTCCAAAACTGGATCCAGCCTGGATCCGGGACCGGCTGCGGCCAATTAAGCCTAATTGCAGCCGGGCCCTTTTAACCTGTGTGTGACTGTGAGAGCGAGAGGAGGAACGTGCCAGTGTGGCTGGCGCCATGTGTGTTTGAAGCCGACGCGGACGGAGGATCCGGTCGGCTGGAGGAGAGCGAGCCAGCCAGCGACGGGTGAGACGGAGCGGGAGCGGGAGCGGGCGTCTGCGCGGCGTCCCGCGGAGGCCCGGGGGCAGCCGGGAGCCGCCTGCAAGGGCTGACCAGCCGGGGTTGGGGTGGGATGCCCCTGGAAGCCTGGCAGGCTTGGGCAGCCTTGGGGCTTCGCGGCTGGCCCACCGGGACCGGGGCGGACGACCGGCGGAGGAGGCGGCGCCGACCACAGCTGCCGTCAAGACCCGGGCCGTGAGATTGCGGTGTTCGCAAATAAAGCGGCCACGCTGGCCATTAAACTCTCCCCCTGTCTGCGTCTCTGTCTGTTCCGGACCCCGGTTATGTGGCACCTTGCCACATTTGGTGTTTTTGGCCAATGCTGTTTTTGGCCAATGCATTTGATTGGTGTCTGGTCCCAGGGCAATTTTTTTTCTAGCTCGCAATATTCCTTTGATCATTTTAAATAATTTACTCAGTAACAGATGGATGTACAAACGTAGCGAACTACTTTACTTCATTCAAACCATACTTAAGTAAAAGTAAAATTACTGACTTTGAAAAATACTCAAAAAAGTACAAGTACACGAAAATGCTACTCAATTACAGTAACGAGAGTACTTGTAATTCGTTTCTTCCACCTCTGTAAATGAAGCTAAACTTTGTTGACGTCACACTTTGCTGTATTGTTTGATATATAATTCTTATGTAAGTGGAACACAAGTGACATTGCTTTTATGCAACAGTTGTGCTTATTGTGGCATTAAATGAAGAAATAATGTTGCAGCTCGCCTCCGCCACCTTATTTCTTCAAACTATCACATGTTGCTAAGCAACAGTAAACAAAACCAGTAGCCTGCTATCGATACAATGTATAGTAGGCAAATACTCTGAATAATGTTTTAATGAGATGTTAACATAAGAGTAAAAAAACTGTTATTGTTGATCTACAGATCACTTTGGTTCTTGCACACATTATATCCCACAGGCCCACCTAAATCAATATTTCTGGCTACGCTACTGGCTAACAGTCCAACATATGCACACTATTGGTAACAAGATTGAGCTATAGGCTATGTGAGATTATCAATCTGACTGTGAACCAATAGGACACATTTAATTGGTGACAGTAATAATCCTCGCTCAAGCAATAGTCATTTTTAATGCTGCTCTCATGCAGTGCATGTCCAAAAACAAAAATTTTATTTTTTATTTTACTATATTTATTCTAGCTTTTGTCACTGGTGCACAATTAATGTACGAGTTCACCAAATCAACAACGTGCACAGCTTAGTCCCTCCTGTCAAAGCCAATGGGAGCTTGTTTGACTATGTAGTAAGTAGATGAAGGCTATTAAATTCGACTGAACAAAATAAAGGCCCCATTTCAAGTCAATTGTGGCACCCCAGGTCAGCTCTATCGGAGGCCTGCTGGCATATATATCGCTGGCTGCAAGCTTGCTTTTCTGCTTGTGTGACCTGTTGTGTGGATTTTACCTGCTTTCGCTGCCAGACAGTGTGAGGGAGAGAAATCACTAGTGTCCCCATGGAATCTTGACTAATAATATACCTTGTTAATGTGTCCACCATCTGGAAAACTCAACTGATACACCTAAATGTTTATGTACCAGCATTACTGCTACATGCAAATCCAGCAAACGTTGATTGATCCATTTTATCTTTTTAATAAGGGTATAGGCTATATAGAACACTTGCTGTCTTCCTTATACATGCAAATATGATTGGATGGTTGATTAACCAAAAATAATGGCATCCGTTTGTATCAGAATGCAAGTGGAACAGTGGAAAAACAAATGGAAGGCATGACTCAGCGCAGATCCTCGGCTCATCCATTCAGACACTCAAGTTAAATTGACACAGTAGGCTGCACAGAAACCAGCCCAGTACACTTAAAAGAAGTAAAGACTGATATTACAGGAAAGAATTTCAACAGTTTTATTTGTGAAATAAATACAGCTAAAATAAAATACATTTTACAATACAATACACCACGCTAGGAGGTTTGCACCGTGGTTTACTAACGACACTCGAGCACTTAAACAAGCCTGTAGAAAACTAGAGCGTAAATGGCGATTGACCAAACTTGAAGTCTTCCGGCTTGCCTGGAATGATAGCCTGCTAAATTATAAATGTGCACTCTCGGCAGCCAAAACTGCACACCTCTCTAGGTTAATCAGTGCAAATAAAAACAACCCAAAGTTTCTATTCGACACTGTTGCTAAACTAACACGGAATCCCTCCCCCTCTGATAGCGTTCTGTTTTCTCCAAATGATTTCATGTCCTTTTTTAGTCAGAAAATCACGCTGATTAGAGATGAGATCACCAGTACACTCTCTACTGGTGGTGCCGTCGCACCCCTGAGAAGTCCACTTGGTGTTTCCCAGACTGAATCTCTTTTCTCACAGTTTGAGTTAGTTTCCTTAGACTCTCTCACCAAGCTAACTCTGTCTTCAAAACCCACGACCTGCATGCTAGACCCTCTGCCTGCTAAACTGCTTAAAGAAGTTTTTCCTATCCTAGGACCCTCCATTCTTTATATGATCAATCAGTCGCTCTCCACTGGCACTGTGCCCTCTGCCTTTAAAGCGGCCGTGATCAAGCCACTACTGAAAAAACCGAACCTTGACCCCGAAGTACTCCAGAACTATAGACCAATCTCTAATCTGCCGTTCCTCTCCAAATTGCTTGAACGAACAGTAGCGAGTCAACTTACAGACTTTGTCAAAAAATAACCTACTTGATCCCTTCCAATCGGGTTTTAGATCCTTTCACTCGACCGAAACTGCACTTACGCGAGTGGTAAATGACCTTTTGTTAGCTATTGACTCCAACTCAACCTCAGCACTATTGCTACTTGACTTGAGCGCAGCCTTTGACACAATTGATCATACAATACTCTTGAACCGTCTTGAAGAATATATTGGTATCCGGGGATCAGCCCTTTCTTGGTTTAGGTCTTACCTACTTGATAGATCACATCGCGTCTTTTACAACAACATGACCTCAGAGTGTTGCAATATGGACTTTGGTGTCCCGCAAGGCTGTGTCCTAGGACCACTGCTATTCTCTATCTATATGCTACCACTTGGTGGCATCATTCGCAAATTTGGAATTAACTTCCATTGCTACGCCGATGACACCCAAATTTACATACCAGTCAAACCAACCGATAACACCCAATTCCAAAAACTAGAGGCCTGCCTATCAGAGGTCAAATATTGGATGTCCCTAAACTTCCTACTTCTTAATGGCAGCAAAACTGAGATGCTGATTGTGGGACCAGCTACACATAGACACTTATTTGAGAATACTACTCTCAATTTTGATAGTTGTGTAATCTCCCAGAGCCCATACGTTAAAAATCTTGGGGTAAAATTCAACCCTACCCTCTCATTCGAGTTGCACATTAAGGAGATCACTAAAACAGCGTTTTATCATCTTCGTAATATTGCCAAAATTCGACCCATGCTAATAGAGGCAGACGCAGAAATTTTAGTACATGCCTTCGTATCATCCAGAATCGATTATTGCAATGCCCTTTTTTCAGGCTTACCTACTGGGCGAACTAAAAAATTACAATTGGTTCAGAATGCTGCTGCCAGAATCCTGACCAAAACTAGGAAATTCGACCATATAACTCCCATTCTATCTTCATTACACTGGCTACCAATTCAAGCCAGATGTGACTTTAAGGTGCTTTTACTTACATATAAATCATTACATGGGATGGCACCGTCCTATTTATCCGATTTGATTATACCATACAAACCGCCACGTGCCCTTAGATCTCAGGACGTTGGCTACCTGTCTATCCCAGCAGTCAAAAAGAAAACTGCAGGTAACAGCCTTTTCTTACCGGGCTCCCTATCTCTGGAACAGTCTGCCTGCCTCAGTCAGAGAGGCAGGCTCTATCGACGTCTTTAAGTCAAGGCTAAAAACCCATTTATTCTCTCTGTCATTTGACCAGCCCTGAGGGAGTGGCTCAGTCTCGTCTCAGAGTAAGGCTAGGCTCAGTCTCTTCTCAGAGTAAGGCTAGACCAGTTAGCTTATCCTAGCTCAGGGTCCTGCCGATGGATATTAGCATCCTGCCTGCATGTCCTATTGTCCTGGTCTACTTGCTGCTGTCCACTGACGCTGGTCATGTTTGTCTGTGTGAGCGCGTGTGTGTGTATGGGTGTGTGTGGGTGAGTCTCCTATCTGTTCCAGGCTGCAGCCCGGCAGAGTTGGCGTCCGAGTGGTCCCGCCTCCTAGGACGATGCTGACTGAGCAGGCGTTGCGTTCTCCTATCTGGGCAGAGTTGGCGTCTGCATGGTCCCCTAGTCCTATGATGACGTCGACTGAGTTGCCGTTGCTGTGATGCCCCATCAGATGTGGATGTCCCACCAAAATGAACTTTCATATATTGTGTATACTCTGCTTGCCCAAACACGGCATCTACTTGCACGCCCAACCGTCCTGGTAGGGGGAACCCTCTCTGAGTAGCCCCTCCCGAGGTTTCTCCCAATTTTCCAATAAGGTTTTTGTGGGAGTTTTTCCTTGTCCTCTGTGAGGGTCTAAGGCTGGGGGATGTCGTGTACTAATCATTTATTATTTTCACATGTTGGGCATTGTGAAGCCCTTAGGGACTGTAACAGTGATTAAGGGCTATACAAATAAATGTGATTTGATTTGATTTGATTTTGAAAGCTTGGAGCCAGAAGGTCTCAGACAAATAGTACACTAATGCAACCACTTCATAGTTTGTACAAGCAAGCATTGAAAATTCTGGATAAATAAAACGAACCTTTATCATTACTACAATATAGTTAAAATGTACAATATTTTAACATTTGAAAATTGTATGTTTATGGCCAATGTTGGTTTACTACAGTGGTGGCCAAAATTGTTAGAACACCTGACAGATCTGAAAATATTGACCTTTTCTTGCCTCCAAAACATGATTTCATTTCATAATGGTCATGAAACATGCAGATGGTTGCTCTGAGCACAACAAATATCAGATGAAGTGAGTCCTACTGTTTTTATCCACTTTTAACTTTAATATTTGGTATGTCCACCTTTTGCAGCAATTCAAAAGAATCACACAGCTGTTTCCTAAGACTCTTGCATCACCATCAATTTAACCACAATCACACCTGACAATGATTATACAAGTAATTTGGCTTCTTCTGTGAAGGAACATAATTGTGTGACATTGACAGTGAAATAGGCCTAGCTTGTTTTTTGTAAGGAAAATGACATAAATCTCCTTATGATGGCTCTATTCTATGGTTTATAGAGCATAATGATGACTTTGTATATATTTCATTCGTTTTATTTGAATGGCCAATTGAACAAAAACAACTGAAACCTCTTAAATGTATGCCAAGTGTTCTAATAATTTTGGCCACCACTGTATATAAGATCATAAACAATCTAGCACCACAACCTCTTAAACAGTTTGTAACAACATGTAGAGCTGGCTCAAGGTTAACAAGAGCTTCCTCTAGAGGGGAATGCAATGTAAAATTTCGGTATACAGCATTTGAGCAAAAGTGCTTCTCAGTTAAGGCAGCCGGGATGTGGAATTCTTTACCAATTAGTATCAGAGAGTGCAGTACTTTTAAACATTTTAAATTTAGTGTGAAAACATGGTTGAAGAACAATCAAGGCTGTGATCATTGAGCAAAGAAACGCTGAATTTGGCCAGCATTGGAACTGAGTGTTTGGTTGGTTTCTTGTACGAATGAACGGTCTGTTTTTAATGGTGTTGGGATTGATGATTGTGTGATCCAGAGTGGAAATTTAGTATTGTTCTTCTGTTGTTTATTTTTAAATGTGTGTGTGTGTGTGGGGGGGGTATTATAAGAACACGTGCATGTTGTTAACAATGTCAATGGTATGTTAAAGTGCTGACTGCTCCGGACACGGGGTCGTGTGTTCATTGATCACACTGGGTGCGGGATTGGCTTGTTTGGATGCTGACAGATAGGGAAAACAGAGAGAAATCGGAAAGGAAAATGGAGAAATTGACAGTTCAGTATTTGACGGGATCATAGATGAGGGATTACACCACTGGCTCAATCTCAAAGCAAATATTTCAAATGACAATGTCTCATTATCACCGCATAATACATACTCTTTGGTTCCCGACGGGCTAATATGCATTTCCTTATCATGTACTGACTATAGTAGTTAGGCGGTACTGGAGACAGAAGTCGGGGGGGGGGGGGCGTGTCAGGGTATCAGGAGTGGAGCAGGCTTGGACAGGTCCATGTTCATTTTGTAGATGACGGAGAACTCTTTAGAAAGCAGCTGATGGAGGCTGTCGCCGTCGTGAGAGTACACCCATCGCTCGCCTGTCCAGTCGTAGCGTTTGGGGCCGCTGCAAACAGAGAAAGAGGACAGAGGAAGGAGATTGAGGGGGTTCAGGTGCTTTCTATAAAGTGTATTGATATACAATTCATGCACTATTGTGGTAATAATACTTGAGGCGTTCAGTGGATAGGATGCTGATGCGGTTATGTACAGTAGGGTCCAAAAGCGAAAAAACGAATACTTTTTTATTTTTAAATCTTGAAATGCTTGTATGAAATTGAAATATATCTGAATATCTTGTTCACACCATTTGGTAAAGTTTTCCATATATTTCATTCAAATATTAACACATGTATGTTCCTGAATACACAGTGGGAATTGTATTGGTCTTTTAACAGATAATACCAGATATTGACTAAATTAATATGGTCGCTACTGCTAGTGCTTTAACTTTGAAAAGGTTGGAAAACATATTTAATTATTAATGTTATTATTAAAAAAAGGTATGCAATCTTGTGATTCTTGAGATCTGAGCTGGTTTCCACTGATCTCCAACATTAAGACCGAAGCCCACAACAACTCGCTTCTGAGAATTTTTTTTTATCTTTGATGTTTCAATAATTGCTGCATGATTTGTTATCATCTATAATAATATTATATTATTTATTCTACTTGAATATTCTAAAATCTTTTATTATTTCTAGTTTCTAGTAATTATTTCTGCCCGAGGCCCTTTTTCTTTACGACAGTGTTCTCTGACATCAAAAAGACAGATCACATACTTTGTCCACTTCGATGTGTCTCTTCCTAAGAGATACAACCTATGAGGTGTAATGACAATAACTGTATATCTTAGCCAGTACTGATTATACTCTGAGAACACCTTCTCTCTTTTGACGGCTGAATCACTTTCACATGAATCAGTTATACAAACACAAAACAGAGTTAAAGAACAAGGACATCTGGTTCATCTGTCTCTTCGCCCGACATCTTTTTGGGCTCAACGAAAGTGACGTGGTGAGACTCTCTGCTTATACCTGGTGGGAGAGGAAAGCCAGATCTGTCTGTTCGGTGTCTGTTTGTTGATGACGTAGGTCCCGTGTTCACCGCCAACCTTCACCGTCAACACACCACTCTATAAATGAATCACAGGCAGAGAAAACACAAGATATTGAAATAAGACTGTAGAATAAAGGACCGGGGTATTTTCAGATTGGCAAATTGAACACTTTTTAAAAGACCTTTTGAATGCTACCTGGAATAAAATTAAGACCAGTTTAACCAAAAAAAACGCCCCACCATATATCCAATTGAAACAATACTGTAAATGGGCAGCATAAGGAAAAGGACACCAGGAAATGTTGGATGGGCATGATCTTGACGCACGATATCCAACTGTGTTCATTAAAGCAATGGAAACAAAACGTGTTTGTTATATTGTATTGACCCTGTTCTATATTAATCAGAGTTGATAATCCTGGATCAAATTTAACGTGACCAACTTTAAGTTGATGACATGATGTGTGGGTTAAAGTGAAAATAAGAATATAAAACCAACAAACAAACATGATTAAAACATCCTCAATTCTGTACTGCAGGACATTGCTCATCCCTGACCTCCACCTCTGACATATTTTCACCTCTGCATCTTCTTTCCTTCCACAGCTCAAATTCCCTTTCCTTTTTTTTCCCTGCATCTCTTACTTCCACCTTACGCCACTTTGTCTCTTCCTTTATCTACTTCCCCTCTCATATCCTCTGCTAGGTAAGTGGCCCTCAGCCATATGCTACCAAGGGTTTTCTGTCCAATCAAACACTAGAGCAGCTGATTTCACTGGTTAACACAATGTCTACTAGATGGGGGGGGAGCTTAATCGATGAAATCAACTGGTCTAGTGTTTGGCTGGGATGAAAGCCTGAAGACTCTTAGGTCGCAATGTCACACTTCAATCTCTTTCTTTCTCTGCCTTTGCATCTCCCTGCCCTCTCTCTTTCCTCCTTTTTTTCCAATCCCTTTGTTATCCAATTCACTTCCTTTTGGCCAACCTCTACTCCATTTCCTTTCAAATCTCTTAATTTCCCTACGCTCTTCCTCTCCTTTCTTTCCGTCTCATCCACCTCCTCCTTGCCCTCCTGGCTAGGAGCTCACTTCTGGTGCTGGAGAGCTACATTGTGGGCTTGTTAACTGCTGGTAACCCAGTCCTCAAGTACCCCCCTTGCCCTGCAGGTTTTAGCTCCAGCTCTTGGGAAACACGGCTCTATCCCAGTCTTTCCTGTCTCTCCACTGTCTGTCAAATAATAATCTTAAAAAAGACTAATTGTATATTTAGCAAAATAATCTGGATTATCATTTTAGCTACAATGGTGCAGCCCTAGTGGGTGTGGAATGTGTAATGCATGTATCTTACTGAGCCAACACAAGACACTTCAGCTGCCTGCTGTTTAATGGAGTCAAAGGAACTGTGTGTTAGTAGTGTAGCTTTCACCCTGAGCTGGCCAGCCAAGTGTGTGTGTTGTTTATAACCCCATATGTTACTGCAGGCAGTTGAAAAGGGGGTCAGCTGCCAAGTCAGGAACACTGGTCAATCAGTCAACCACAGCAGAGACAGCCGCTGTCCAACAACCGATTTAAAAAAAACAAAAAAAACAACCCTACTGCTTTATTAATCGCCCTCTCATGAACAGCCGGCAGGGTGGAGAACAAGAAGATGCTATGAGGGCGAGAGAAAGAGGGAGGGATAGAGAAATAGAAACACAGATAAAGATAGATCTTGAGGCATTTATGTATATCTTTCTGCAGAGTAAATGAAATAATTCCAGCGCAGATCGATGCACCAATGGCAGACAGGAAGACAGTCCAGTGTGTTTAGTTATACGATGAAGTGTGTCATCTGTGTGCAACACGGGATATTAGACAACGTGAATTGTGCCTATAGACACAAGCCAAGATTAGACATATGCTAATAACAGGTCAAGCTGCAGGCCACGTAAAAGGATACAAAATGGAACTATTTCTATTCAAGTGGAAATCAATTCCCTCATCACAATCCAGGCACACACCGCCATATCTCAGTGAGTCGATTACATTTTAAATCCCTACGAGGCACAGTTTGAAAGAGAGAGAAACAACATGTCCACTGATCCCACATCACAAGTCCTCAATGCCCAAGAGTGCACATTTCCAGAATTTGGTCCAACCAAAAGAGGTGGTCTCGGTCTGGATCAAACTGAACCATGGTTCAGTTCGTTTGCAGTGTGAAAACACTTTTTGGATGGTTCGAACTTTCGGACCAATTAGAGGAAGTTGAGGCAGGCTATCCTCGGCGACGGTATAATTTTTGCACGACGAAGACGTTCATTTGGCGGATTCGAACTACAACTAGCCAGTAATGCCATAGCCAGTCCCACCAGGATTTCGGGGAGGTTTTTTTTTCCTGATTATTACGGCCCAAAATTCTTGAATTTGCAGTGACTTTTATCAAAAATTTCGATGCAATTTGCGATATTTTTTACGTGTTATCTTGTGGTAAAACAGCAGGAATTTATGAAAATTTCGAGCTCCCCATCCTCCCCAAAACATTGTTAACTGCCCACTCTGTTTTTTAAAGGTTTTTTTTAAAGTAGTAGAGTAATCGTCACATATTAATACCTCCCGGGGCCGCCGGCTGAAAACTAGTTTTACTACAAATGATCTCTGTCTGGTGCCTTTCTTTGTCTTTGACATTATTTTTGTTTGTTTTTCCTCTTTAGGCTGCAATGCAGCATATCTACAATTTGCCATCACATCATTACTTGACCCGTCACGTTCCCGTCCCGCTCTAATCTGTCAGGAGAAAGAGGTCCGGAGCGAAGAACGCACATTTAACTAGTTACCGGCCTGTTAGCAGCAAATCAACTTTAACGGTTTAGAAAATGATTTTTTATTTTTTATTTTTTTTGACACGCGGCCCGTCCAACTGGCCCAAAGACCCACTGGCCCACCGCGATTCGGCCCGGTTGTCCCGATTGGCCACTGCGGCATTATCCTATCAAAGGCTCAGGATAACAAGAAAGCAAATGGTGCAAATTGCATATTTAAATAAAAAAACAACCCCCCAAACATGTAGGAGTATTTAAGTGGAAGGATTGTGCCAATTTGACTGTTTTATGCGGCAATATTGCGGGTTATTTTTTGGCAAAAATGGAAGCTCTTGCAAGTTTTCCGGCAATTAGTTGAATTTGCCTTAATTATTGCGATTGCAATGTCCTGGAGGGACTGTATAGTGGCAACGAAATGAATCTGTTCATTCATTTCATTCAAACGGAAAAGGCTACCCGCCGAATTGACAACATGCCGACTTCAGACACACGCCCGTCTACAAACCAATCAATGTCAAGTGTAGGGAGACACAGCCCACGGAGGTGATGATGACAGGCCGTAGGTATGTCATGCAAAGTTCTTTAGTGCGCTCGCAAAATTGCAATGTGAAAGCAAAACTAACCGGATCAAATGTATACAATGTAACAAAACATGAACCTTGGTCCAGACCTTGAGGTGTGAAAACGTCCTTGGTGTGAGTCCTAGCCCACCGATTACCGATGTTTTGACCGCCATTTTGTCAAAAAGTGCAACATTTTCAAATCAATTTGAAAAACTTATTTTATTAAATTTTCTATATTTGAGAACATTGAACTTATAAGCAAACAAATAAAAATAAACACAGAAAGAACTTTTTGATAGATACAAATTTTAAAGATTATATTAAATTAAATATATGAAACTTCAATATATGAAAAGAACATATTACATTACATTACAGGCATTGAGCACACGCTTTTATCCAAAGCGACTTACAATAAGTGCATTAAACATAGGTAGGCAAGAACTACTAGTCACCAGAAATCGTAAGTAAATCGTAAATCATTTCCTTCCTAAACAAGCGGCTAAGGTAAAAGTGCAATAAGTTAGCTACCTACGTTTGTTAAACAAATGAGACAAAAAAGAGAATCAAATAAACAAGAGCTAAGACAAATAAGTGTATCAAATAAACAAGAGCCAATAAACAAGAGCTCAGACACATAATTGAGGACAAATAGGCAAGGCTAAGAGGAAGGGTCAGGGTAGTGTTTCCTGAAGAGGTGGGTTTTCAGCCTGCGGCAAAAGATGGGCAGTGACTCTTCTGTCCTGACATCAGTGGGGAGTTCATTCCACCACCGCGGGGCCAGGAGAGAGAAGAGCCGTGACCGTGTAGATCAGCCGCAGGGACCTCTGAGCTACAGGGCAACCAGTCGCCTCGAGGCAGCAGAGCAAAGTGGTCGGGCGGGGGTGTAAGGCTTGACCATAGCCTGGAGGTAAGAAGGAGCTGTTCCTTTCACTGCCCTATAGGCTAGCACCAGGGTCTTGAACTGGATGCGAGTCGCTACAGGGAGCCAGTGTAGAGAACGGAGAAGGGTAGTTGTGTGGGAGAACTTGGGGCGGTTGAACACCAGACGAGCTGCATCTTTCTGAACAAGCTCCAGAAGTCTGATGGCAGACGCCGGGGCACCAGCAAGGAGGGAGTTGCAGCAGTCCAGGCGGGAGATGACAAGAGCCTGGATGAGCACCTGCGCTGCCTTGTCAGTGAGGAAGGGGCGAATCCTCCTGATGTTGTAGAGGAGGAATCTCCAGGAGCATGTCACTGATGCAATGACAGTTGGTCGTCCAGGGTCACACCCAATACCACGCAGTACGAGTTTACGTCACCACAGCATTATCAATGGTGATGGCCAGGTCTCGGTGCAGACAGCCCTTCCCCGGGAGGAACACCAGCTCAGTCTTGTCCAGGTTGAACTTCAGGTGGTGCATCGACATCCACTCCGAGTTGTTAGCCAGGCACACAGCAATGCGTGCCTCCACTTGTGTGTCAGAGGGGGGAAATCAGGGATCAGCTGGGTGTCGTCTGCATAGCAGTGGTAGGAAAAGTCCTGGGAGTGGATAACAGAACCAAGAGATGTCGTGTAGAGGGAAAAAAGAAGAGGACCCAGAACTGAGCCTTGCGGAACCCCAGTAGTGAGCCTGCGTGGTTCTGACACAGACCCTCTCAGCGTCACCTGGTAGGAGCGATCCGTCAGGTAGGATGCAAACATGGAGAGTGCAGAGCCTGAGACACCCATCCGCTCAAGGGTGGAGAGGAGGATCTGGTGGTTCACCGTGTCAAATGCTGCAGACAGGTCCAGGAGTATCAGGACGGAGGAGAGAGAGTTCGCTCTAGCGGTATGGAGCGCCTCCGTCACTGCCAGGAGGGCAGTCTCCCCACTTTGAACTCAGATTCCTTCGGGGGGGGGGGGGGGGGGGGGCTCTGGCAGTCTTGAAAGCAGAGGGAAAACATCCAGAAATCAGAGACGTGTTGATGAGGTGGGTCAGGAAGGAAAGGAGTTCAGGTGCAGTAGATGGGACCGGGTCAAGGGAGCATGTGGTGGGGCGGCTAGATGTAACAAGGTGAAGGACCTCGTTTGGGGAGAGGGGAGAAAAATGGGATAGGGAGGGAGGTTGGGAGGGAAAAGGTGGAGAGGGATGGGTGCAAGGCAGACAGGTGTGGTTGGTGCGCAGGGCACCAGCCGGGGGGTGAGGGAAGGAGGATCGGATATCGTTAACCTTGTCAAAGAAGTTGGTGAAATCGTCAGGGCGGAGTGAGGAGGTGGGAGGAGGGGGTGGAGATTGGAGGAGAGAAGAGAAAGTGTCAAAAAGTTTTTAGGGTTGGAAGCAGAAGTTTGAATTTTAGTGCAGAAGAAAGCAGCTTTAGCAGCAGCTAGAGAGGATGACCCCCCCCCCAAGGGGCAGGTCTGAAGAGGACAGAGTAGAGAGAAGAAGATCAGTGGCAGTATCAGGGGATAGAAGAGAAAAAGATTCAGGGGCAGGGAGAGCAGAGAGAACAGAAGAGGAAAGATCAGTGGGGGAGAGCGAGCGGAGATTGCGACAAGAAGAAATCATGTGGGTAGGGGGAGGATGTGAGGGGGGAGAGGAGAGAGAGAGAGTGTAGGACATGAAGTAGTGGTCAGAGAGATGAAGAGGAGTGACGTTGAGGTTGGCAGTAGAACAGTGTCTGGTGAAGATTAGGTCCAGTTGGTTGCCAGCCTTGTGGGTAGGAGGAGATGGGGAGAGGGCTAGGTCGAAGGAGGCAAGGAATGAAAGAAGAGGGTCAAGCTTCTCAGTCTGGATGTTGAAGTCATTTAACTTTAATTATACAATGAACAAGCAAATATAAAATACACACATGAACTGAACTTTTTTTTTTAACTGCTATTTTAGCAGTCTGGCACCATTAGTGTTCTCTACTAGTACTGCCACTCAAGCAGTGGCAGATTATAATACAGGAAACAGCTTCTCAGCATTTCGACCTAGGAGGGCGCTCCTTCGATGAGGCACAAGTGACAAACGTATTACAGAAGTAGCACGTCAGCTGCTCACACTTGTATTAGAGCTTCCTCTACTGGATAATTCTAGTAAATAGCAATTACAACTGTAGGGCTTAACAACAGCTCACGGGAGCAGAGTCAGTGTCGTACCGTCCACAAACTGGTACGCTGGTCGCTAGGCAAACAGCAATGGGGAGCTGGGAGACAGTCTTCCTTCCCACGAAGCCAGAGGAACTCCCAGGCTTTTTCCAGGTCAGGGACTCGCAGTAGACTAGAACGGACTAGAAGTCTAGCGAGCAAGTTGGGTTAGCTACATATTAACACTGCTTCTTGTTCAATTCTAGCACACAGCTATCTATTAACAGGTAACATACATGTGGTACTTACAGGTACGACTTACTGTACTTAATCATCATCTACTTCATCCCTTATTCTGTTCCTACTTTTCCATTTAAAATACGCTGGGTGCGGTATATCTCTGTCCTGCTGGGTTTTTTTAGACCTCCCGCTCCCTGTCACTCCGCCAGTTCGCCCTCTCACCCCCAAGTCCCGCCCCCAGCCAATCCTATTCAGGAAACAGGACAAACAAACAGACAACTAGAGGCAAGCAAACTGTAAATAAGCAAACAAGCTATCTTGCGCACTGATGCTCCACATGGTGACAAATGAACCTTGCAAACAAACTATTCAAATATTAAGAACTTTATAGAGCTCAATAGTGAATCGCTGGATTCAACAGGGCTACACAACGTTCAAACAGACAAGTACAGGATAAATAATCAATGTTTTTTTATTTATTATACTTATTTAAAAATCAGGACACATCAGTTGTATAACTACCGATCCCGATGTCGTCAAAAAATGGCCGATATATCGGCCAAACCAATATATCGGTCGGGCTCTAGAAGACACTCTAAAGAAAGCTACTCTTCTGACATGGAAAACTGCAGAGTGGTATTTCGTCTTTCTTTCCGAAACATTTGAACATGCTGCCTCTCACCAACTCCATCAATATTTCTCACAGAATAGCATAGTGGAGCCTAACCGGTCTGGCTTCGAGATGACCTTTTCTTTAGATTTGATTACACTGCACTAAATTGGATGAAACTTGGATTCTGCTAGAGCTGCTTCTGTCTCCTCAGTCCTCATTTTCCTAACCCTATCTGCTGTTCTCTTCAGTCCTCCCTTGAGTCCTCATAACCGCTGCCTTCAAACTGTCAACCACCAGATGCTACCTGCCGCCCTTTCTGATCCTAGCTCCTCCAGATTTGCTCTCTCCTGGTTTGCCTCTTACCTGTTGGACAGACCACAACAAGTGTGGTCGAGAGGAATTCTGTCTTCAAGATTGCGCCCCTTTCCACTGGAGTCCCCCAGGGCTCAGTCCTGGGGCCCCCTCATCTTCTATATGAACCCACAACTTCTCCTACCATACCGACAGCATTGCTATTCCAAATCCAGTCAGAACAGCAGTCACTCTCCATCTTCTGTTGTAGGCTGAAAACTCAACCTTGCAAGAAATAACTCATTCCACTTTCTATCCTCTGAATTACCCCTTCTAAAAATAAAATAAATAAATAAAAATCCCTCTGCTCTTTTTTATTTTCCTAGCACTTCTCCCTTACCTGATCATGGCCATGATCAGGGGGATATTGTCAGAGCATTGAAGCACTGACCTTTGCTCCTTACTATTTGTTGCTTGTAATTTTAGATCCCACAATTGCACGTCATTCTGCTGTTGCACTCAGCCAAGTGCCCAAAATGTAAATGTGAAATGCAAATCTCTCTGCAGCCTCATCTGTCTCTCGGCTATCATTTATCAGGCAATCAGTCATCTAGACAGACAGGGCAGCTCAGCTTTGATCCAAACGGCAGCTGCTGTCGACCCTTGGGACTTGGGAGTGTGTGGCTGTTGACAGTACAGAGCAACAATAAAGCCATAGTGACACACACTCAGACCACACCGACACACATTGCCCGTCAGTTTCCCTGCCATTGATATATCAATCTTAACAGGCGATAACAGAATCCAACATTATATAAACGTGTAGGTCATGCTACTACTATAGGTTCCATTTATTTATTTGAAGCACCCATGAATGGGTTTTAATGAGGCAATTTTATGGTGCTAAGAAAATCAAGTTTCATCCTTGATGGAGGCGAGTCTGAGACATGTTGCCCCAAGAAAGAAAAAAAAAAAAAAACATTCCACAAGGTAATGAAGCCAAGAATAGGATGGGGATCGGGGCGGTGACTGAGTAGGAAGGAAAATGGCAACCGCAGAGTAATGAAGTCAATCTTTATGTGGTTGAAAAGAAACACATGAATTCTATAAGATCTTTCAGCTTGCCTTGAAGGAACAAAGAAAATAACAAAGCTTAGAATAGGATTCTCTGGAGAAAATTTGCTAATAGAGCACTGTTCGACTGGTGCAGTGCTGTTTATACATTGCTCTGCACTGCATGAAATGGGTATTGTCCTCTAAAATTTCACAACAGAAAGTGGTCTTCAATGGAGTCTATCAAAAGGTGGTGGTGTACACATTGCACTCAGATTTAATGATTGTACCGATCTGATGCCAACACAAAAACTACATCTTTATTTATTATGTCAGTTTGGAGATGCGTGATGAGATTATCCTCATGTTAAAACTAGGGATTTGCATTTTCAAGTTTTTTCACAAATTGAATAGTCAAAATGAATGATTTTGTATATAGTTAAACTAATGTTTTGCAATGTGAGGAGGTTATATGGTCCCCATAACAGGTCCATCTGAATTAGGCAACAGTGAGTAGGAAAATACATTCTTAATGAGAATTACACCAATAGGCCCGATCACATTTAAATTCGCAATTAATTTGATTTTTACCATTCCGTAGCACAAAATGACCATAACATATCTGCATCGTGATAGCTTACTATGGCACACTGGGTCGTGTGTGGTTGAGGTGTGGGGCTGGATGCAGGAGAGAATCGAGCTAGTGGCTGGTTCTCCCTGCAGGCGGTACTTGATGCAGTTGGCAAATCAGTCTTAATTGGCCAGCGTGAGAGAATTGCTTATGACAACCACAGGGGGGGAAATTATGCTATCACACATAGTTTCAGAGCAGGGTTTTTTACAGTGTGCAAAGTTTTATAAAGTGGGTCGGTTGATAGCTGTGGTATATGTCCCGTATGGCATATATAAGTCTCTGCTCGTGTGTGCTCCTACATTTTTTAGCTAGCTTGCACCAGTGCTACCATCCAAAAAAGTAAGTGACCAGCCCTGCTATAACTTATGTATTCCACAGATCTACACTATATGGCCAAAAGTCAGTGGACACCTGACCATCACACTTTTATGACATCCCATTCTAAAACCATGGGCATTAATATGGAGTTGGACCCCCCTTTGCCACCACTCTTCTGGGAAGGCTTTCCACAAGCTTTTGGAATGTGTCTGTGGGATTTTGTGCCCATTCAGCCAAAAGAGCATTTGTGAGAACAGACAGTGATGTTGGACTGAGAAGGCCTGGCTAGCAATTGGCATTCTAATTCCTCCCAAAGGTGTTCAATGGAGTGTGTTCATGGCCAATCGAGTTCCTCCACACCAAACTCGTCTAACCATGTCTTTATGGACCTCGCTTTGTGCACAGGGGCACCGTCATGCTGGAACAGCAAAGGGCCTTCTCCAAACTGTTGCCACAAAGTTGGAAGCGCCCAATTGGTTAAAATGTCTTGTATCCTGTAGCATTAAGATTACCTTCACTGGAACTAAGGGGACAAGCCCAAACCCTGAAAAACAGGGTGGCTGAAACACCTGGGGTCCGTTCCAAGAAGCAGGTTCAACAAACTCTGAGTCTAACCCTGAACTCTGAGTTGAGTAACTCATAGATAGGAAACTCTGGGTTTTCAGTTCCAGAACGGCTGATCTGAGTTAGTTCAATCAACTCTCGGTATGTTAACCCTGAGCTAAGCGCGTACCTGACGACAATATAAAGCCATCATCAATGGAAACTACGATTCACCATGGCAACCGGCAAGCAGGAAAGGTCGTCGTACGTCACCCCACTGGAGTTGGAAGTGCTACTACGTGCATTTGGGGAGTATGAACACATTTTCAAAAAGAAGAGCAACACAGCTGCAGCGGCAAAGGAGAGGGAATTGGCGTGGGAGAGAATCGCTGCCCGAGTCAATGCGTACGTGTGAATGCAGCAGTGTATTCATTTAACATTTAACGACACTTTCTCATAATATTACCTACATGTGAGAAAGTGGTGGAATGGTATTGGAAAAAAAATATTTTCATTTAGGTGCAATCCCACAGGCGCAAAGCGCACTTGGCAGCAGCTGAAAATGAAATATAAAAACAAACATACTTCAAATGGTGTACTTGGGGCGGCAAACTTCACTTCACTTTCACTAAATCCGTTTTCTGGAACGGACCCCTGAACTCAATAATTAGTAGTGATGTTTTGTTTTTGATTTCTCTTTATGTTCTTTTTACTTAAATGTTTTAAAATAAATTCCCTTCTAAGCCATTTCTAATTTCATGAGTGTAATTGTATGGTCCATGGATTTATTAGGTAATTGGTCTCCCAATTTGGCTAGATGTCTCACTTCAGTGCAGTCCAGAGTTAACCTGCTTGCATACAGGCAGTGACAGTGTGTCTAGCTATGAGTCAGAATTACATTGTGTATTTTTCTAAACAGGTGCATTGTCGCCACTGCATAGGCGTGGAGAAAGGAGGAAGGTGGAGGAAGAGATGCAAAGCATGACATGGATTTGATCTTGTGTAATTCAGTCCATTGGTTCTGCAGGCTGTATATAATAGGCTATGTTGACATGTAGGCACCACAACATGCATATTCATGAAGTTGGTCGATGCTGTGTGGCTACAGTCAAGCTCGGCAGAAATGTGTGTGTTTTTTTTTTTCCTTCACAGTAGCTACATAACACGGAAGCAAACCAAGAAGGAATTTTTTTTTTTAACATGCAGCAGTGGGTGACAACTGGCGTTCAAATTGATGGGCAGCCATTTTTCCGTTCATCCTCCAGATCTTCTATAAAACCTCTTAAGACAGATAGATGTACTCAACCAGTCAGATGCTGTTACATGAAAGCCAATCAGGATCTAGTTTGCGTCAAGCCAAAAGGCAAAGGTTTATGTGACAATTGTGAACAGGATATAAACAAAGGTGTGGTTTTGATTCACCTGATCGTTTACCTCTATATGTGCTGGAAACACTGACATAACGTGTCTAACGGGGCTACCGCTGGATAGCTATTTAGCTTTCATTTCTGCAGTTTGTTATATATACAGCGGGTAAAATAAGTATTGAACACGTCACTATTTTTCTCTGTAAATATATTTCTAAAGGTATTGACATGAAATTTTCACCAGATGTCGGTAACAACCCAATCCACACATGCAAAGAAATCAAACCATAGATGTCCATAAATTAAGTTATGTGTAATAATGTGAAATGACACAGGGAAAAAGTATTGAACACTTGAAGAAAGGGAGGTGCAAAAAGGCATGGAAAGCCAAGACACTAAAGAAATCTATCAGTAATTAGAAAGCAATCCTGCCCCTTGTCAGTGCAAATTAATATCAGCTGGTTCAGTCCCAACTGATGGCCTATAAAAAGGTGTCTCATTACCAAAGTGTCACACAAGAAACATCTTATGATGGGTGAAAGCAAAGAGCTCTCTCAAGACCTTCGCAACCTTATTGTTGCAAAACATACTGATGGCATTGGTTACAGAAGGATTTCTAAACTTCTGAATGTTCCAGTTAGCACTGTTGGGGCCATAATCCGGAAGTGGAAAGAACATCATTTCACCATAAACCGGCCACGACCAGGTGCTCCTCGCAAGATTTCTGACAGAGGAGTGAAAATAATTATCAGAAGAGTTGTCCAAGAGCCAAGGACCACTTGTGGAGAGCTTCAGAAAGACCTGGAATTAGCAGGTACAATTGTTTCAAAGAAAACAATAAATAATGCACTCAACCGCCATGGCCTGTATGCACGCTCACCACGCAAGACTCCATTGCTGAAGAAAAAGCGTGTTGAAGCTCGTTTAAGGTTTGCTGCACAACATTTAGACAGCCTGTGAAATACTGGGAGAATATAGTCTGGTCAGATGAGACCAAAATTGAACTCTTTGGATGCCATAATACACACCGTGTTTGGAGGTCAAATGGCACTGCACATCACCCCAAAAACACCATACCAACAGTGAAGTTTGGAGGTGGGAACATCATGGTGTGGGGCTGTTTTTCAGCATACAGGTACTGGCAAACTTCATATAATTGAAGGAAGGATGAATGGAAAAATGTACCGAGACATTCTTGATAAAAATCTGCTGCCATCTACCAGAATGATGAAGATGAAACGAGGATGGACATTTCAGCAAGACAATGATCCCAAACACACAGCCAAGGAAACTGTCAATTGGTTTCAGAGAAAGAAAATAAAGCTGCTAGAATGGCCCAGCCAATCACCTGACTTGAATCCAATAAAAAATCTATGGAAAGAACTAAAAATCAGAGTTCATAGAAGAGGCCCACGGACCTCAGATTGAGACTGTTTGTGTGGAAGAATGGGCCAAAATCACACCCGAGCAATGCATGCGATTAGTTTCTCCATACAGGAGGCGTCTTGAAGCTGTCATTACCAACAAAGGCTTTTGTACGAAGTATTAAATAAATTTCAGTAAGCGTGATCAATACTTTTTCCCTCATTCCATTTTATTACACATAACTTAATTTCTGAACTTATTTGTTTTGGTTTCTTTGTATGCATGGATTACTTGGGTTGTTACACGGCCAAAATTATTAGCCCCCTGGCCATTAATAGTCAATAGTGTACCCTTTGAGCCACAACTGCACTGTAAAAATGATAACTAGGAATTGTTGATCTAATTTAAGTTTTCAAATTAAACTGACTCAGAAATAAAGCTTTGCCACTTGCAACCTACATAAACTTGTCTGCCCAGCAAATTTCTCTCGTTGTTGTCCTAACAAGGCTTTTCAAAACAGTGCAACAAGGATTTTTGAATCTTTTAGTAGATTTTTGAGTTAAGTTGGGTAAACCCCGTAGCGGGCTGATGTGCGCATGCGCAAAGATTGTTTGACCCGTTTTCCCGGTCTTAATGACCGAACTGAGCGCGGATGTGTGTGGCCCGTCGGACATTTTATGGAGAGAACCACCGAAAAACTTGACCAAACGTGGCAAATTTGGATGTAAACTGAAGCTGGGATTTATTGGACTTTTTTCGAAGGACCTTTTCCTGGTCTGCCGTCTGAGTGTGACGGTTCGTGTTCGGACAATTTCTGGGCAGAAGCGGAGCCGACAGCCACTGTTCTCAAGTAGGTAAGTTAACGGTTTTTACTTGAAAGTGCATGGTACCGTTTTTAACAAGACTGACTTTATTTACTCAACGTTACCAAAGTTTGTGCTGTCGGGGTTTTCTTGTTACTTGGTGACATTTCCTGCCCTTAACCTAACAATAATTAATTTATTTAATGCACAGCGCCAGTTAACTGTTGTGTACGCAGTAGGTGGCAGGACCCATCTAATGGTCCGTCTATAGCGGTATACACCCAAGTCTCTCTCTTGCAGCGTGTGTAATACATTGAAGCCATACTGGTTGTTATGGCTTCAAAGGAATATGTCACATATTGGGGAACTAGAGCTGTGTTATTTTATGTTTACAAATTAAAGGGACTGTTGCAAGTTCTATTAGCAAAACTGACTGTGTGCTATATGTGTTTCTTGTTTTTCAGGGGATTTGATGCAGTGCAGATTTTGCAAATTCGCAAGCTCCAGTCAAGAGACCCTTCTAAGACATATACGCCTTCATCACAGACAAGGTGCACATTGGCCTTGCATTCACACAGACTGTGTATGTGTATTTAAAACACCTGGAACATTACGATCACACCTCTCAAGATCACACTCAACAGCGAAAACCCACAAAAATTCAACATTTCAATGTGAATTGTGTGATTTCAAAGAGATTTGTATTGAAAAAACTTTTTGGAACCATCTTGGACATCATTTAAAGAACCGAGAAACTGTGCAATGCCCCTTTCTAAGGTGTACCTTTAAAACAAACACTCGCTCAACCTTCACTTCTCACAGAAGTCGAAACCATAAAAATTGTACACTTAAGGATTTTCGAACAATAGCAAGAACTGTTACTGAAGATGAGATAATTGATGGCGAAGAATCTGATTGTGAAGCAGGGACATCAGCTCATAATATTGTGAGACTAGATGAGGTTGAAGAGATTGTGGAGGATGTAGATAGTGAGACACTTGAACACAAATTGGCTTCTCTATTTCTGTCTATGCAAACAGTGTTGCATGTTTCTCGAGCTGCAACACAAAAGATTGTAGAGGATTTGCATAACCTGCTGTCTTTCTCTAATATTCAAACTCTGAATAGTGTCAAAGAGATCCTTTCAAAACATAATATTCAAGTAAATGATTCTGTTTTGCAAGAAATTTCTAATGCTATAGTTAAAACTAATCCACTCCTTTTAACAACATCAGAGAAGGGTTCCCTATCTACAGATCACCGAAGGAATATATATTTCAAGGAGCACTTCTCTGTTATAGAACCCACAGAATATCTGTACAACACAGCCCATAAAAAGTCTTTTGTTTATGTATCTGTCACTAAGGTACTTGAGGCTTTACTAGGACGGGCAGATTTTTTGGACCAAATTGTATTTGATCAAGAAGCTTTATCTGGACACCTTAAGTCTTTTCAAGACGGCAAGTATTACAAGGACAACAAGCTACTGGGACAGCAAAACATATGTATCAGTTTAGCTTTATATATTGATGATTTTGAAGTTTGTAACCCACTGGGCACCTCTAGAAAACTTCATAAGATTACTGCAGTGTATTGGGTAGTTCTAAATTTACCAACCAAATTCCGATCGAGTCTCACTTCAATTCAGCTAGCTCTCTTAGGCAAAAGTGTGGATGTCAAACAGTATGGTTATGAAAAGTTTCTTGAGCCATTGATTAAAGATATAAGGTGTTTAGAAGAAGAGGGGATTTTTGTTGAAGTCTTGGGTCACTTTGTTACGGGTGCTGTATATTGTGTATGTGCTGATAACCTTGGTGCACATGGTCTCGCAGGCTTTCAGGAAAGTTTTACTGTTGACAAGTTCTGTCGGTTTTGTTTGATAAGTCGGGGCCATATTGCAACTACTGACATTAGTGATTTCCAATTGAGGGGTGTTGATCAACATAATACATTTCTGGAAGAGCTTAGGCAGAAGGACAACATCCAAAGTGTTAATGGGGTAAAAAGTGAATGTGTACTGGGCAAACATCTACTGTTCTTTCACCCAATAACTGGATTTCCTCCAGATGTTTTGCATGACCTATTTGAAGGAGTCATCCCTGTGGAATTGTCCTTGTGTCTGAAAAATCTGATCTCAAAAGATTTTATTACATTTGATGTATTAAATGACTGCATAAAATCATTCCCCTACAAGTATTCAGACAAAGTAAACAAGCCTCAAAAAATTCCTAAAGCAAGCTTTGAGAAAGGAACTGTTGCTGGTAATGGACATGAAAATTGGACATTGCTGCGCTTACTTCCTTTCATAATTGGATGTAAGATACCAGAACTGGAGCCTGCATGGGAGATTTTAATGGACCTTAAGGAAATTGTTGACATTGTTGTGTCAAACAGACTCTCTGAGGAAGCATTGTGTTATTTAACTTGCAAACTACTGGATCATCGCACATTGCTCACCAATACCTTTCCAGACTTCAGACTGAGGCCGAAACACCACTTCATTGACCACTACCCACATCTCATTCGCAGCTATGGGCCTTTAGTGGAATTGTGGACGATGAGATTTGAAGCAAAACATAGCTTCTTTAAAAAGGTGGTCCATGACACTCACAACTGGAAAAATGTGCTGCTCACTCTTTCTTCAAAACACCAGCAGATGATGGCATACCATCTGGATAGTGGGAACCTTTTCAAGCCAAAACTGTATGTTGAAAATGTGAAAGTGGTCAGGGTTTCAGAATTGGATCCATCACTCAAGTGTGAAATACAGAAGAAGTACCCACATCTAGATAGTGTTTCTCTGTGTCAAACGATTCACCTGCATGGAACACAATATACAGTGGGCATGATTTTATCAGCTGGGCAGTGCAGTGGCCTCCCAGAATTCCATAAGATTGTGACCGTTCTTGTCAATGCAGAGGAGGTGACATTCATTTGTAAAAGACTGTCTTCCTGGTACGTTGAACATTTTAGGTCCTATGAGCTTGTTGAACGATCTCGAAAGATCTCCTTGCTCTGGATCCAGATGTGCTGACAGATTACCACCCTCTCACAGCATACACAGTTGGTGGAAAGCTGATGGTGACCCCACGGACGTTCATTCTCCATTAAAGCAATTCAAAATGGTATGTCCTGCCCCCTCTCTTTCTCTCCTCTCTTTTGCTCTTATCTCCTCAGTAACTCTCTTATGATTTCTCCTCCCCTCTCATCACCCGCTGTTTATCCTCTCCTTACTCTCTTGTCCTTACTATCGCTTCTCCTCCCCCTCACCAACTTTCCTCTCTTGTCTCTGGTCCTGTCTCACTCCTCTTGCTCTTTCTTCTCCTCTCCTCACTCTCTTCTCACTCCTCTCTCCGTTGCCCTCTCCTCACTAAGCATTAGTTTTGTGCAAAAGGAATTTAAGGCCTGTCCCAAATATAAGCGAGTTGAGTTCAGTGATCGAAGCAAATTAATCCCCAAAAATATAGTTTTACGTCATAGACTTTAGGCTTTATTTATTTATTCCTTTAATTGAAACAGAAAAAAAATATGGGGGAAAAAACACAATATTTTGAGGAATCATTAATGCATAGTTACCTTTTTATTTCATAAATTGAACTAAAATACAAAAATAACATCATTTTGGCATGTGCAAAAACCCTATACAGTCAGAATTCTCAATACTTAGTCAGACCACCTCTGGTAGATATCACAGCGTGCAAACGCCTTTTTCATTCTATCATCAAGGAAGAATGGGGGAAAATCCCAAATAATAGAATGTAGTTTGCTATAAAAAGCGTTTGCAAGATGTGATATCTGCCAGAGGTGGTCTGACTAAGTATTGAGTATAGGGTGCCCAAACCTTTGTACATGCCAAAATGATGTTTTTTATTTTGTATTTTTGTTCAGTTTATGAAATAAAAAGTAACTATGCATTAATCTTTCCTGATAATATTGTGTTTTCCCCCATATTTTCCCGTATTTTTTTCTCTCCATCTTTTCAATTAAAAAATCACCAAAATATGCTTTTTTTTTTAAGGGGTGCTGAAACCTTCGCATAAAACTGTATATGTGGAGAAAGGTCTTCACTTGCAGCTCTATGGTATAGGTGTCAAATGTCTTCTAATCAGGGTTGACTATTCATTTTCCCCCTTTTTTCCTCTCTCCAGACTGTTACTTCGGGTAGTTCTTTCCTCCAAAGAAGCCCGGCGAATCCAGCTTCCTGAAGTACCAGTATCTGTGGAACAATTGATTGATGTACTTAAAGAGAGACTTGAAATTCAAGATGATTTCCCACTACAGTTTGAGGATCCCGAGTTTGGAAATTCACTATGCAACTTGACAGCGATGTCTGAATTACCAGCTGAGCGTGCTGTCCTGCATATAATGTGGAACTGTGATTTATCTCCACTTAACCAATCCACTGCTTCAGTGTCCTCTCAGGACACACTCAGTGTTCATTCTGAAGATGTCAGGCCTAGCTGGACCGATTCTATCCAGATGAATTTAAGGCATGTCGCAGAGTGGCCCTCTCCATTTCCTATCCCCAAGTTTGCATATGATGTTGAACTGAAATTGTGTAATGGCAATGAGACATACGCAAAGTCAAAGAAGGGCCTTGCAGTGACAAGAGACATGAAGATGGAGATTCTGGATAAAATTGCACAGGCAATTTTTGAAATCAAAAGCTACCCTGAGAAAGATGAGCTTGAGTCAGTTGCCTCTGCGCTGGTTCTCAAGTATCCATGCCTGAAGGAGCCAGGTAGCATCACAGGCTACGAGGGATGGAAAACAAGTATCAAGTACAAACTTGGAAACTACAGATCAAAGCTTCGTCAGGCAGGCTGCAATGAGTTAAAATTAAACCGTAAAAGAAAAAAGGGAGATGAAGATGGCAGTCCGTTCACCCTGAAAAAGCCCAAACGTGGAGAGGTCAATCATGTCCCAGATCATCCAAAACACCATGATGATACTACTCTTGAAGAGGAAAGAGTTGCTCTGGTCGATGAAATGAAGAAGAAGAAAAGGAACATGGCATTGATCCAGCAGAAGATGGAGCTGACGTTTTCCCTCAGGCGGATAGAGATTGTGGATTCTCAGCCTATGGTATCTGAGGTCCAGGAGAGATGGCCTGCGCTGTTTTCTTCTGAGGTGGTAAGGATGTCCTAATTTATTGAGCAATTTTCTTATTCAAATTGGGCATGAGTTATAAAGTATACTATATTGATGATAATTGAAGAAGTACAGTATCTTCTGAAGAAATTAATTGCCAAAATTAATTATATCTTACCCTACAACGCAGCTCCAGGTAATTAAAAATGGCTTAGTATGGAGATTTTCTTTTGTTCTTTTACTGGTAGAAAGGGGTCTTCCGTAGACTGAGATGGTTAGGAAAGGAAAGCCAAGGCAGGTCACAGATTTTGGTGTAACACTGGAACATGATATACATTTGCATACAGAAATTGATAGGTTTTTTTGTTTTGTGGAAGGTCTTTCATTCCTGCGTAAAATTTAAATACACATAAGGATGCTTAAGGGTCCCCAGGACAAGATGTAGTCATGAGACATTGTGCATGTCGAGTGTAGCATTTTCAAATAGGTTTGACTCTGAATTCTGATATTGTGGTTATGAATATGTGGCAATATTTTGTCGATTATCTTGTTTAGATATCTGCAGAATTTCATCGGATCACGAGCAAAGACCTCCTGGGGACTTTCTATACATCCCTTGACAAATTGGTGCCTGGCTTGCTGAAACTTTACCGGTCTAAGAAGGGAGCTCTTGGTCAGGAGATGGAAGACCTCCTGGATAAACTTGATCAACAGGTGAATGAAGTGCTCCTTTGCCTGGCATATTTAGAAGAGCATGAATATATTTTCTCATAACTGAGATGCAGAAAAAGATGTTGGCCGCAGCAAAAACCACTTTAGTGTACATGCATCAGTAAAAATGAATGTCAGCAGTCATTGCTTTGTGTTCTTATTTGATGGCATTTGGTTCAACAGTATTTCAATTGGTAAAAGTAAATTAAAATTGTCCACATGATTTCAGCCTTTTTTAACTTAAGCATGTTACTTAGGTCTGACCTGTGCTTTATGTTCACTGGATACTCTTTAGACATCCGACATTGTGCCCCACCGAAAGACAGCAGCACTGAAAGGCCTGCCCATTTTCCTCCGAGAAGATGCAACAAAGTTTTTCCTGAAGTGCTTGGTAAGTAATAGGAATTAGGGACATTACCTGCATTACTTGTCTTTTTTCCTACAGTTTATAATTCACATGAGATCTTTTAAAGGATGAGTTCATCCACGATGGAAATATACACCTCCCAAGTGCAGTTTAGTCCAGTGTTCCTTAGCAGATAATCTCTAGGCAATTGAATCAGGTCAACTGGACTGAGTTTGTCTTAGAAGACGTTTCGCCCCTTATCCAAGTGGCTTCATCAGTTCACGCAAGACTAGGCTGGCTAGTCTGAAAACATGGTGGAGAACTCAAGTATTTAAGCTGTGGGGGTGACCCATCCAAATTATGATGTCACTAGGTGACACCCTTTTGGGTATGTCCCCCAGATAGCAGATAATAGTTCTGTACAAAACTCATCACAACGTTGGTGGGTGATAGCTACAGTCATTGATGAAAGAAAGCGATGCTTTTTCTTTTTAAAACCTCCAGAAGTTGAATGGCAAGTCAGTAAGTAGCATGGTACTCAAGTTTAAGTTTAGAATCAGTAGAAATGTATTTTGTCTTAGTTTTTCTTAGCTTTCAATAATGCATCTGTTATTTTTCCACAGGACACTGACATTTTGGCACCAGTGCTGGAAGGTGTGTCTGTTGCCATCCTCACTGTTCTAGAAGATGACGGCGACAGCGTATCTGTGCGAGACCAGGCAGTTGTGTTGGAAGGAGAGATCGTGCGGCATAACATTCCAGACCTCTCTACTGCCGTGGCATACCTCTTTGGCCTTTTGTATGCCCTCAACATTGACTATCCAAAACAGATGAGGTACACCTTTGAATCCATTCAGACCATCTTTTTCGAGCTCAATGGCTCTCGATGCTCGCAGCGCACACGGTCTCTGAAAACAAAGCTTTTACTGTGATTCAGTGTGTCTCAAATCACATACTTGTTTCAGTTAATTGAGAATTTGTACAACACTCATTTTTGCATATTGGTCAGTGTGAACACATGCACTCAAAACCTTAAGTGTAACTACAGAAGTATGTGATAAGAGACAAACTGATTGTTAATGGTGAAACCAGACATGAAGCCAGACATGACTTTAACCTATGTTCTTTAGCCTGTTGTAGTGCAATGTGGTTCAACGCTCATGAAAACCAGTTAAAGTCAATTGGTACAAACCAGTCATTCAATATCTTGACCAATTTCATCTTTTAATCTTTCAAAGTTCCAGTTCAGCGTTTAAATTCATATGGTCTGATTACATTTTCAGGTGTTAATGCTTTATTCTTGAAGCCACATGCTGCTATGACATTTTTCTCCAATCTATCAGGTATTCACTGTTTCACAGATGTACTGTTATAAAATTGCAATAAGAGTATATTTCCCATTGCATGTGATATTTGATGTCAGCAATGTAAAGATAACCCATTATTTACCTGTTCAGTAAGCCTAGTGTTGATTTCAAATCTTCAGTATGGAGAAAGATTCATCCTGTGTGTTACTAGACTATAGACAATATCAATGTTTCATAATCTAAAACAATATGATCAAGAAAATCCACAGGTACAGAGCAGACTAATTCAACCATTCTTATGTTAGCTAATGGGAAACTGATGTGCTTCATTAAGTCTTCTAAAGGAACTTACTTTAGCATAATTCAACTCAAGGTGTGACTAGCTTTCTCTGAAATTGTATTGTCAAACTGAGTGTTTTATGGAAGAACTTCACTGCTGTTCCAATTGACTTGAAATGTTATGATGTTTGAAATGTTATCTTTGGGAGAAACTGTTCCTTTAGAAGACTTCATGAAGCACATCAGTTTCCCATTAGCCAATAGAAGAATGATTGAATTAGTCTGCTCTGTTACTAGACTATAGCAAAATATGCATGTTTCATAATTTATAACGGTATGATCAAGATAATCCACAGGTACACACAGGATGAATCTTTCTCCATACTGAAGATTTTAAATGAACACTAGGCTTACTGAACAGGTAAATAATGGGTTATCTTTACATTGCGGACATCAAATATCACATGCAATGGGAAATATACTCTTATTGCAATTTTATAACAGTACATCTGTGAAACAGTGAATACCTGATAGATTGGAAAAATTCATTTTGTCAGAGGAATCCATTCTAAAAACAACTGTTTGTTGACGCTGGTGAAATTTTGTCATGCGGTATTTTAAAAGATGTGATGATTTGTTGGCCAGTTCACAAGAAGCGCTTAACTGGTGTTTTATCTGTTACTTGTTCCAAGTTGGTTGGTAAGATTTCTAACAACTTTTAATTGGTCTAGAATTTTAATAATCATTTTCAGTACATATGTCCTCTTGACTTTTGAAAAAAAAAAGTGGTGCTATTCTATTTCATGTGCACATGGTTAAGTTCAACTTCTGCAAACATACAGCCAGCCCCAGGGTGTGTGTGTGTGTGTGTATGAGTCACTTTATATGTTGCTGGACACCTTTTTTGTTTGTTTTTTTTCTTTTTTGGACCTCTGGACTTTAATTTTACTTTCACCCCAAAATTTCTGCTGTGGTGCTCGAAGCACACATTTGGAAAAACTCAACAGCAATGTCTCTTTCCCAAAATTGTGACCAGATTACGCATGCTACTGTAATCAGATCTTGTTTTGAGCAATTTCATGTTGGAACTTACTATTTTCTACCAAACTACACCCTCCACATAGTGAATAGGCTATATGCCGAACTCGACCACTTCCTGAAATTAAACCAGCTCATTCATTTCCTGTCTTACATTATTGGTCTAACTGATTAATCCAGGTGTGTTTTACTGCAGCAGCACACCTGGATTAATCAGTTTGGCCAATAATGTAAGACAGGAAATGAATGAGCTGGTTTAATTTCAGGAAGTGGTCGAGTTCGGCATATAGCCTATTATCTTGAGTAACCAGCTCATGATTTCTGGAAAGACATTGTTGTTGAGCTTGAGTGTACAGCTAAAAGAGATTTTTTATTTTTTTATATTTTGGAGTGAACTTTATAGTTCTGAAGTGGTTGAGATGTGAAAAAAACAGTGATCATTTTACAATATTGTAATTTTATTTTTTATTTTAAAAGAAATGTACTGTGGCACTTTGTCTGTTCAACAGAATAAATCTGATTTCAGATGTACAGCTGTGCTGTTTTATTCATAATCCATCTATTGCGCATTTTTATATACAGTTACAACATAATTATTCCATGATTTATTAAGGTACATTTTCATCTCACTGAAGGAATAATTTTATGTTAATTCAACAAGAATATCTGTGTTTGGTGGAGGTAGAAATACATGGCATCAATGGGAATAATTTTATGTTAATTCAACAAAACTATCTGTGTTTGGTGGAGGTAGAAATATATGGCATTAAAGCAAGAATTTCTTTGTTAGCTTCACAGGATTATCCTAATTAGGTGAACAAGAAGATCCAAGTTGGCAGAACTCTTTTCAGAACTTGAAAACCTTAGTTAAGTCAACAACTGTATGCAAAAGTTGAGAAAACTCAAAAATCTCTTGCATCATGTTGCCTTGATATTTTACGTTTTCTCAACTTATTCTTTTTTACAGTATGACAACAACCTCTTACAGTAGTTATTTACAAGGTTGGCACATGTCTCTTGAGGGATTTTGGCCCATTCTTCCATTGCAAATTGTTCCAGCTGGTCCAAATTGCGTGGTTTCCAAGCATGGACATTCACTTTGAGCACCCGCCACAGATTCTCAATAAGATTGAGATCTGGGTTCTGTGCGGGCCACTCCAGGACCTTGGTTTTGGTGTCCTTTAAGAACTGTTAGACCAATTTTGACGTATGCTTTGGGTCATTGTCTTGTTGGAAGACCCAGCAACGACCTAAGCCTAGACTAAGAGCAGATTTCTTCAAATTATCCCTCAAAATGTCAACATAATTTTCTTTTTTCATGATGCCATGCACCCGAACAAGGCTCCCTGTGCCTGAGGCTGCAAAACAGCCCCACAGCATGATGCTCCCACCACCATGTTTAACTGTGGGAACTGTGTTCTTAGGGTTGAAGGCCTCTCCCTTTCTTCGCCAAACATAAGCAACATCCATGTGCCCAAGTTCCAGTGGGCTACTATGGACGCCCCAGCATACACCAATGGAAATATTTTTCTATAGATACATAAAGCTTAAACAGAGGGGGCAAAAATACAACTAAGGGGCTAAGCATATTTTACTCTTTCATATGTAGCTCCTAATGCTCAATGTTGTAT
The DNA here is from genome assembly GCA_034670385.1 of Hoplostethus mediterraneus. Lineage (NCBI taxonomy): Eukaryota > Metazoa > Chordata > Actinopteri > Trachichthyiformes > Trachichthyidae > Hoplostethus > Hoplostethus mediterraneus. Next base: position 2,929,373 of record JAXDDW010000042.1, on the reverse strand, counting down.
AACTTTTAAACTGTTTTTAAATTGTTTTTTTAAACAGTTTGTCTCTTGTTTGATCGATTGGTAGCGTGAAAGGTATAAATTGTGAACGAATCGCGAGCGTCCATGCTTTTCTATCTCCATCAGATGAACGGCAAATGTCACTGTGATAATACCATTGTTGCCATAGTAATCTCCGACAACAAACTCGTCCCGTCTGCTTATCAATGACGTTTCAGCGTCTAAGGGTTGTCCCAATACTTAGGGAGATATTTTCTAGCCCTACCCCTTGGCCCTCGGTAGCGAGCCGAAGCCGTAGGGGTACAAATAAGCATTGGGATTGGGCCTAAGAGTAGTCCCTCTCAATAATGTGTTCAAGTGCCCTGTTCCTTGGAGTCCCTTAAGCAAAACTGTTTTTTTCAATGCTGATTGAATGCTCAGGGGTTGTTAGGAAGCCAATTGACTGCACAGGTGTGGTTTGAAAGCTCATTGGGTGATTAGGTGTGTTTTGAAAGCAAAAATTCACATGGGGGCTAATATTTTTGACCACCCCTTTTTTCACTATATTTGATATAAAGCCAGCCTAAAAATGTATTTTACATTCCAAAATGTACCAAAAGCTAATAAATAGCACTGGTGAATGTTTGATTATATCAGGTTTTATCAATGATGCAAACATTGGGCAGAATTTTAGGAAAATATTCCATAATTCCTGGGGGGCTAATAATTTTGGCCTCAACTGTGCACACACACACACACACACACACACACACACACACACACACACACACACACACACACACACACACACACACACACACACACACACACACACACACACACACACACACACACACACACACACACACACACACACACACACACACACACACACACACACACACACACACTATAGTTTTTCATTAAAACAACAGCATTAGTTGTTAATCATGTAAAAGCTTCAATGTATTCCCCATACAGCTTAGGTCAGCTACATGCAATGGGGTCAATTCAATCATAGAAACCTCAGATTTGAGTTTCAATTCTTGAGGTCGGTGTTCTCAGGTCTAATGGGAGATGGCTAAACTTTCATTTATCCGTCTATTGGCAGTCTAATGTTAACATTTTAAGCTCATAAGAAAAGCTAACACCTATTCCCATGGGCAATTTCTATAGCCACTGGAGTCATAATGATCTGTATTCATCATTTTCTGCACTCCACATTTGTTTGTGATAGATGGCTGAAAGCTCTCCAAACCGTCTCATTTTTTGTTATGCTCTGTCAAAGGCATAAACCACGTATTCAAAATGTTTTTAAAATCTTACTCTTGACAGGAGAGTAAATGGGATTCCTATATGCCCCAACATGACCAGCACAGGCTGCGTTTTTCTTTCATTCATTACACTTTTCAAGCTTTGTGCTAATAAATTATATAACATTTTTCTGAGGTATAGCATTCACTTTACATGTACAAACCCTCATACGTTGTCTTTCTTTACGCATCGTTGTGCTGACATACACCAACCCACTGGTTTACCAGTGGCTAGGTGGCATGATTTTTCATAGATACGGGGGCGGGGCATGTGCTATCAACTAAACCAGGCAATAGATTTTCTTGAAGATAACCCGGCAGCACTGTCCGTTATACAGTTGAGGCCAAGATTATTAGCCCCCCAGGAATTATGGAATATTTTCCTAAAATTCTGCCCAATGTTTGCATCATTGATTAAACCTGATATAATCAAACATTCACCAGTGCTATTTAGTAGCTTTTGGTACATTTTGGAATGTAAAATATTTGTTTTAGGCTGGCTTTATATCAAATATAGTGAAAAAAGGGGTGGTCAAAAATATTAGCCCCCATGTGAATTTTTGCTTTTAAAACACACCTAATCACCCAATGAGCTTTCAAACCACACATGTGCAGTCAATTGGCTTCCTAGCAACCCCTGAGCATTCAATCAGCATTAAAAAAAAATAGCTTTACTTAAGGGACTCCAAGGAACAGGGCACTTGAACACATTATTGAGAGAGACTACTCTTACTCACCATGCCAAAGACAAAGGAAATAAGTCTTGAGCTCAGAAAGAAGATAGTGGAAGCTCATAATAAGGGGGAAGGCTATACTGCCATTTCCAAGCGTTTTACAGTGTCTAGAACAGCTGTACGTTGCATCATTGCTAAGTACAAGGAAACAAATTCTGTAAGAAACAAACCTGGGCATGGTCGAAAGCGCAATATTTCAAGAACTCTGGAAAGGAAAATAGTCAGAGATGTCAGCAAGAAGCCCCGGACATCTGCCAAGATGATTGTTGCTGACCTGGCCTCTTCTGGAGTTGATGTTTCAAGGAACACAGTTGTGAGGGCTCTTCATCGTGGTGGGCTTCAGGGCCATCGTCCCAGAAGAACCCCTTTACTCAAAGAGTGGCACATCAGAGCCAGACTGAGGTTTGCCCGTGAACATTTGAAAGATAAAGATGATGCAATTTCGACCAACTGGAACAATTTGCAATGGAAGAATGGGCCAAAATCCCTCAAGAGACATGTGCCAACCTTGTAAAGAACTACTCTAAGAGTTTGTTGTCAGTTGTGGCTCAGAAAGGGTACACTATTGACTATTAATGGCCAGGGGGCTAATAATTGTGCCCTGTCATTTTTGCCTTTTCTTGTTTCAACTCAGTGCATCAATAAAATATTCTAATCTAACTTGGTGGACATTTTGTCTTTGTTATTTTGGAAACAAATGAACTATAAACACTTGTTGTTAATGGTCATTTCCATGGAGAAATCAAGGGTTTTGTCTGATTTCACAAGGGGGGCTAATAATTTTGGCCTCAACTGTATAAGCAATCATAAGATATAGGAACTGTAAGGTTAGTAGTTTCCTCATATCAAGTAATCTGTAATGTATTAGAATAGGCAGAAGTGAACCAGAGGCAGGCAGAAGTCACACAAACTTCAGCTCCCCATTTCAGGTTTCAATCCACATCAGTATGATTGACATCTACATTGGCAATGGACTGTCAACATAGCTGGAAGGAGAAACCAATGAATTTTACTGTTAACTTAAACTTAGTCTGTCTTTAATGAATAAATTCTCAGAAAAATATTTTTAGCTTCTATCTTCATACTGAAATGTTGGGGATTTATATATGGTTTGTGATTTCAGTTTTACACTAAACAGTTTAATTCCGAAAGCTATCTATTAAATATTGTGGGTGTTTTCCTGCTACCAAGAGCTTTGGTACATCCTTTGGGGAGAGTAGCAGGCGTTCTTCAATGCTGAACTGTGTATTGCTCTGATGTTCTGGTGACAGATTAGGTTGAGGATGACAGTACACAATACACAGTGCAAGGGAAGCAGGACAATGTTGTTTTTTGTGTTTTGTTGAACACTGCATGATTTCGTCAACTTAAAGCTGCACTAGGTAAGACTTCTATACAGAAATACACCCGTCCCATCAGGCTGGGGGCTACAAAAGGGGGGCCACAACAGCAAACAGTCCTCTCCACCCTGATTCACCCTGTAGAATCACCCTATTTGACCAAATTGTTGGTGTTAGGTATGTAAATGTCTCATGTCTTTTAGGAAGTGACGGATCAAAAAACTGTTTCCTAAACAGCAGCAAGCGAGCGCTCCATACAGAGAAAGCTGGATTCACCAACATTAGATCTTTTTCCCCTTTCTAGATCTCTTGTCCCTTTGCTATAAAGCGATTACAGACTGGGCAGGTTGGTAAACATGAGTGTGCTGTTTTTCAAACAGTTACCTCTCGCTGTCATTTTGAGCCACCAATGTGCAAAGTTGCTTAGTGCAGCTTTCACACTTCTTCACTACACTTTGTGTCTATTTATCTATCCTGTCCTCACTGTCATGATCACAAGGTCAGCTGTGATCATTGATACATCACTAACTGCATACAGATGCACTAACCTAGATCAATGACTCATCGATCTAGGCAATACCCTAATCCTAATCTCCCACAGATATCCGGCTTTGCATGACAATGATGATGGTTCTCAATCTCTTTACATGTTGACCTCGTGCATACACACTGGTGAAAGGCATTGTATTCCACAAATCCGGAAGGATCATGGCTGACCCTTCATGGCTGACCCTTCTCACCCTGGACACTCTATATATGTATATATTGTTTGAGTTTCATTATTTGATTGATGTGTCTGTCTGTTTTTTTAATGCACCAACGTCACTGAGTCAACTTACACTGCGCACGCACGCACACGCACACACACATAAATATCTGTTGATCTCATGAATGATATCAAAAACATAGTTACCTTTGCACACTGCACACATCAATCAAGTGTGTGGTCAGTCATTTTCAGTAAAGGAGAGAAACGAGAAACCTAGAATTCTGATGAGTGGGACTTCTATCATCATATTTTGCTTTCATTGACCAGCATGCTCTGCACTGATTGGATAATGAATACGCCACTAACATTTTTCTCTCTTCCTTCACCATATTAACATGGGCAAGCTGGCAACGTCACTTTTGTCCAACAGATGCTGGTTGGATGCTGTGTCCATTGAGTTTGATCATAATATTTCCAGTTTGAGTGTGAGCAGGCACCACCACATATACCACCGGATTCTGATTTGGCAACCTTCATCGAGTTAATCAAGATCATATTAAGAAGTTTCAATGTTGCTAGAAAAAAAATGCTCCATTGATTTGTTGGTGAACAGTTACTCCTAGTGGTGACTAACACTCAATATCACTGATTCATTTGACCTGGGCTGAAGTTCATTCCAAAGAGGTCATTTCTGTCTACATTTAACATACTGTCCATACTCTGGATTGGATGGATGGATGGATTTTTATTTATTTGTCTTGTTTATTTGCCCCTCTCTCAGCACCCACTGCACGCCTGACCTTCCTGGTAGGGGAATCCCCCTCCCCTCAGTCCCCGCCTCATGGACACGTCCCAATGTTCACAGAATAGTTGACCAACTAGCCAAGCCATTTAAGTGCCCATACCCCCAGTTTTCATTGAAAGCAACAAGGTCACGTCCATTCTCTGAGGGTCATTCTAGGTAATGCAGGAAATCACTAACTGAAGCAGAAATACACAAGGCAGTTTCTCAAGGCAGCAAAGTGGGTACACCAAAAAAGTAAATTACAACACAAAAGAACTCTGGGAAAGCACTGAATATTGATAACAGTGTAAGAGTTTCATGAGGGGATTTTTCCTTTAAGTTTCTTTACATGCAAATAATCAAGTTATTTGCCATAATATGTTTCCTTAGCTTTAATAACTGTACATTACTATGTTCTTGATGTAAAGCTAGTGATACATTTCAGGTTAATGAGCCACAAAGACAGTAAATTAGCAGCCTATAAATTGATACATTACCAAATTGTATGTTGGTGTTTCCTTTATTTTGGCAGTTACCTTCCATTACTATTATTCCTATTCCCCATTACAAGGTGTAAACCAACCTTGATGTTAGGTCTATTGCTTCATTTCACATGTATTAACATACTCAAATTATGCCCATCGGCCTGGTATCTATCCAGCCTAGCGATATATGTACTTAGGTCCAAGAAGACAGTGAAGTAGACTGAAAGACTTACAGAGAAGACAACATCATAGTCTGGTCCAGTAAAAGCTTCATCTGTCAGGTCTTCAAAGTAATCAGTTAGACCATCCAGGGTCTCATCAACCAGCTTCCCGTAGACGGCTTCTGGTAGCTCACTGTGGATGCAAACATATTTATTAAAAGGAAAAGTTCAGCTCAACCTCCTCCTAAACAATTTAAGTTAATGTGGTCTGATTGTTTAGAACTAATGCTACAAAGTGGGAGATATCAGGGGCATTTAAAAAATGCTTGTAATTTCCACTAGGAGGCTGACCTGAATGGTTTTTCCCAGTTGGCAGCTCGGATTTACGGTACCTCCGATGATGATCCGATGAATGCAGCATTAGCGCAACTCTAATAGCGTGTAGCATTATTCTATATACAAAACAGTAACGTCTTCCTGTGTAGTGTGGCAACTGAAATAGGATGATCCTGTTTACATCTCGACAGCCAATAGAGAGCTCACCATCCTGCCAAGCTCTGCGCTCAACCTCCATTATTGCCTGGCCAGTTGTCAACAGGATTGGCCCATTTGCTTGTTTTGATTGCCATACTATACAAGAAGTTATCATTTTGTCTACCTAGAATAACGGTACATACTGGACATACCTTTTGGACTCACCAAGTGTTTTGTAGCAAAATGATTGCTCGGATTATTCTGCAGGAGTTGTTTAGAGAAATCTGATTGACATTTCTAAACAACCAAGCCCCATTCACTGCAATAGTTTATTAAAAGGCTGACATGGAACTGCAGTAGCTAACTCGCTATGTTTGGTGAATTGTTCCTGGCCTACAGTTACGGTGGATTAGTTTACCATATTAATTGTAGCTGAATCAAATTTGAGGATTGTGTACCTCAATGTTTAGGATAATCATTTCACAGGGCTTAAAAAATTGGGCTGAAGCACATTCCATGTGAATGCTGCAAAACACTTTGTATCAATGAACCCCTTTGTAATGGAAGTTGCTCAAGTGAAATGAAATACATTAAAATCATGGGCCAGAGCTTATTAATAATAAAAACCTTCCGAAGAATATATGAATCATCCAACAATCAGTCAAAAATCTAAATTTAATCAAAAGGGGATACTTTGACATTTTGAATTAGTTTTCTTCACCAGGTACATAATGGGAAGTTTGTTTGGAGTTTCTGGATTGGCACTTAAGGAAACATTCCACTGTTCCACTGTTATAGAACATCAATCTGTCATGTAATTTTGTGAGGAAGTGTGGCAATTTACTTTCCCTCAGGCCATCTCGTCTTATTCTACTTCAGTTAGAGATTTCCTGCGTTTCCTAGAATTAATTTCGACGATACCCAGAGAACTTGCCTCAACTTCAGTTATTCAGTCGTTGGTTTTACGGGTAGATGGCATTGGTACGCATTGGTTTGGCATGCAAACATGTCACTTCTGGTTAACCGACATGCCATTACAGAATGTTGTCACAAATGCCTTTGTGAAGAAAAATGACAGGGACAAATCAAAAAGGTATCTCTTTAAATAGTTGTGTGTGCTGGGTGTCTACCTCAACTTCAGAGAGGCCTGTTCTTCCAGTGTTGGGGATGTCAGATGGATCCTTCTCCATCCATCTCCATGAAGTCTGCTCTCACACCACTGACACAGAGAAAGACTTGTGATGGTTACAGCGCAAGATGTGCAATATTTATACTGGTATATGCTCTAATTATTAAATATCATAACTTCACAAACTGAAATCCATGTTGGCCGACCTCTAATCGTCTTCCACCCAAAGACACCGTGGAGTGACGCAGCGTGAAACAATTCTAAAAGTTGAAATTTAAATTTACGTAATGGCTGCTTGGTGGATTATGTGTGCCGAATTTACCGGAAGCCCCTCGCGACTATAAAACGTGCACAAGGTTATATTTTGGTACCTACTTTTGCCATAAAGCAAGGACATTTTATTTTTTTTATTAAGTGAGGCAACACGCTCGATCCATATAAAGAAGGGAACGTAAAGGAGCTAATTGAGACAGCTAACTTACTGTAGATGGAGGTTGACAGTTGGTGGGATGTAGTAGCTGTTTACCTGACGGAGGGACCTTCGCACAGCCAGAGAAATCCCTGAGCTGAAATGAAAAAGTACGTTCATGCGTAGTTTGTTTCAGTAAAACGTTACAGAGTTGCCGGTATGATGGAGTTATAAAACCATAACAGTTCACGCAACTAACCACAGTAGCTACCGTCAACTAGCTAACATTAGCCAGGCAGGTGGCTCATTCTGCACGATGTCATTACCTGGTTATTGAGCTGTCTGGTTCCCTGCACAGTCATCCCAATGAGTTGTCTGTTTGCGATGTGGCAGATTTGTAGGTAGATACATGGTGTTTTATTAAACAACCTCAGCATGGCCATCCTGTAGATAGAGAAATCACCCGAATTGGTTCAGCTGTGTCAAGCTAGCAAGAATAAAAGATGGGACTTCCGGTCACAACATTGAAAATGAAACACTTAGTGACGCACGTGTGACGAACGTTTGTTTTGAGTATGAGTGAAAAGTAAAAAGTGAAAAGAAAGAAAGAATTTAAGGAAGAGTCTAAAGTCACTGAAAATACGATTGCTGAAGTTTGCCAAATGCCCTTTTCACAGAATATATTAATAGCCATATATAGGCCTATGCAAGATGTCATATATACAGAGCTGCGATTTCCGTTTTAATCTTTAATCTGCGGAGACGTAATAGTTCCATTTTCCACGAGTCAAAATGTTACGCTTTTATTTTGACGAGAAAATTGCCTTAGTTCCGGTGTTTCCAGTAGCTTGACGCAGCTCTACTGCTCAGGTCTTATTTGAAGCTCATCGTCGCTACCTTGTGGACTGGAGTGAGACAGCGTTTATTACATGCAGATTCCATCATCTGTTTTACATTACATTATTTCAATCTCTCTACAGGACACGGGTATATTAACAATATGACGATGGATGAAACACAAGTGTATCATTTAATAAGTCGGTACTTCACAACATGCAATCAAACAAGTAGTTAATTTACATAGTTTATCTACATTTTGCAGTTGCTTGGTGATAGTTCAACTAAATTCAAATCTGGCTAGTGTTTTTCATAGATTATTACTTTAATTTGTTCGTAATTTGGGGGTTAACTCTTGGTTAACTCTTGCAACTACCAACCATTTTTTTCTATAATGAATAATAAGTCAGATGTTATAAAGACCCTTCTATTTATTCATTTTAAGTTTCCATATAACAGAAAGTTAGCAATGTGATGAAGCCAAAAAGGGTTATTTGATTTGAGTCTAATTTCTGGCAGGCAGCTAAACACAGTCAACATTCCTTTACTTTATTTCTAATAAAATACAGTTTTTGTTAACATCCTAATCAGTGGTATTTTTACCGTCATGTGATTTTGTATTGTATTACATTGCATATGATAATTTTTAAAAGTAGTAGTAACTACTTTTTAAGTAACTTTAGTTATATACAGTAGGCTATATATATATATATATATTTCTCAAGGAAGCATTGCTGTAGTTCAACTTCTTACAATGTTAAGTAACTGGTAGCTGACAACATATAAAAAATAAAAATAAGTAGCTTATAATGAAGGTTTGCATTCTTATTCCTTTGATATCAATGGGTGTTTATTGCCTTCTATATATCAACACTAGAGGTCCCCATTTGCTTATTTAAGAACCATTGCGGTCTGGCCAGTGACTGGTTAATGTGAATTTGAAGACAACTGTTGCATGGAGGACAGTGGATTTACTCTGGGATTGGCTGGCCTAAATACAATTTATGATAATATTTCATAAAGTAAATTAAATTAGTTGTAGTAAATAGGCTTTTCACTGCCCGTCACTAAGGCACAGTGGGTATATTTCCTAGTGCAGTAAAATATATTGCACTAATCAGCCGGGAATTCTAATAAACGTATGAGCACTTATATGAAACAGTAAATTTCATTCATTATTGATAACTACAGCCAACTACCACTATTTGATCCTTATGGAAAGCAAAGGGGTTCACTATTGCCCTGTGAAGAGTCCTTCCTACTATCTGGTAATTCAATAGTATCCCTTTGTTACATTATTTTTTCATTTTAATGTAATGTTTTTGTTCATATCTGGTTTTGTTAATGGAATTAAAGATTATTTTAAAAGGTCCACAGTATCCTCTAGGAGTGATGAAAAGGAGGGCTTTTTATCAGTTTTGATCCGATACCCTGATCCAATACTTCTCTCCATTCACTCAACGAAACATGTCAAAAACAAATCAATCAAATACAGCTATTTTACTATCCCAAAACACATTTTTCAATGTAATGGCAGAACCCCCTTTGCTCATGTTCATCAGTGACCACGACGTCACTACAGCTCGGACGCTTTGGTCCTGGTAGGAAGCAGGGCTGGAGTATCTCAGGTCTACCTGTGTCGGTTTGCATGGAAAACCAGCAGATAGGGACATACAGGTCCGCCCTAATGGAAAAGGAGCAGACGTTACCATGGTGATCTACCCCACTATATAGTGATCCACCCTTGTGAGACCGAGAAGCTAGGGTTAAGCCCAAAGTTAGCTTGCTAACCCACAAATCTCGCGTCGTGAGACAGGCCCCAAGCCTATCTATCTAACATCCAAAGTAGGTTTCTAGTAGTAGCTGAGGCGGTCACGGGGGTGTCCTTCACAATATGCGTGGTGTTAGGTAATGCAGTAAAACAAAAGACCTTGAACTTTGATAAACAGATAGACTACACATGAAGCCTGTGTTCCTAGAACAACTCAATTCTAAGCCCAAACTCAACAATAGTTGTCCTTCTGTAGTGGTAAGAGTTGGCATTGGTTACCACTGACCAGCAATTATCTCACCAGACTGGACTCACTGGACTGATATTTTATTACGCATCTTTATTGAATACCCACTTCTGACTGGCCAGTGAACACGTACTGAGAAATAACATTCTTGTTTAGTGGAGAAATAACAAACCGCTGTTTCACATAACACAGTGCTGTTTCACATCTAATCATATCAAACCAAAGTCAAGATGTCCGGTTGATTTAGTTGATTTCTAATCAACTTGGAGAATGGTCTGGGAGAATACTCTATTCTGATTGGCTGCTGATTAATTTCAGATTTCAGGCTCTGACATATAGTAGTCTAATCACGATTTTAAATGAATTCCCTCATGTAACATTGGTACCTATTAACCACTGATTGAGATAACCAATTGAGCAGCAAGGATGGAGGTAGACATTTAACTGTTATATACAGCTAGATAGATAGATAGATAGATATACTTTATTGATCCCAAGCTGGGAAATTGCAGTGCAGCTAGCTAGAAAAGATAAATTAAGCATGAAGGTAAAACATAAATTTCAATATGACTTTTAAACATTTTGGGGAACACAAAATTTAAGCTGAATGGGAAGCAACAGCAGAGGAAAAGTTGACAATGCAAAATAAGATGAAGTGAGCCACGGTAACAAAAGGCATCGGACATTAACAGAGGACAAACTGAACAAAATAGATGTGGACAGGCATGAAAAAAACAGATGAACACATGAGCTTGGATTTGGCAAACTATGATCGATAAGGTTGTCCTGAATAATATGCTTGTGGGGATTTTATGCATTGGTCCAGATATCAAACAGATCTGAATACAGTGTAGAAAGTTTACTGACACTGTGGGCAGGATTGAACTGTAACATCACAGTCTGCAACATCATTTCAGACTCCACGTTCAAGAGCTGCAATGACATATTCAAGACCATTATGAAAATCTACAGGTAAAGTGGTAAAGACAGAAGTGCCCACCATCCACCCTTCACCAGCACTGACCTCCAGCTGACTCATGCCGCTGGAGCCCTCTCCCCCAATACTCCCAGTGGCCTTGTGAAGAAGGTCTGGTTTTATATCCTGCAAAATACAACATATTAGCACACCAATGGTCTCAGTTAGATAATTCCTACCTTTCAGGTGGGCTTGTCACAACTGTACACCAACCGCAGCCCTGCGACGCACATGATAGGGTGACTCTCAAGTCCACGAGTCACCTAATCATGTCCGACACAGGCCACAGCTACTGGGCTACTGCTTCTTAACTAACGACACCTTGTAGCAAAAGGATGTTACTCCTTGGTTACAGCGGACAACACTTAGCTGACCTAGAAACATGAGGATTTTTATAATGTATGTGGCGGACTGGGGGAGGGAGGGGGGTAGGCTTCGGCTGGACTCAGCAGCTGCGGCCAATTAAAGCTGATTGCAGCCAGGCCTTTTTCAACCTGTGCGTGTGGATGTGTGCGAGAATACGCCAGTGTGAGAGGTTGGTGGCGAGAATGGAGCCGACAGGGATGGAGGAGCCGGTCGGCTGTGTGTGGAGCAGGGAGAACGAGCCAGCAGCAGCGTCTGAGTGGGGTCCGCGGCTGGAGTGCCAGGACGGAGGCGAGGGCACGAGCTGGAGGACGGAGCGTGTGACGACCGATGGAGGTCCCCGGGGGTGCAGTCGGGAGCCGCCTACAAAAGCTGGTGACAGTTGGGGTTGGGGCGGGATGCCCCTGGAAGCCTGGCAGGCTGGCCAGCTTTGGGGTTCCGCGGCTGACCCGCCGGGGAGGACTGAGGTGCGTCAGCGGAGGGAGACGGCACGACCCATGGCAGTCAACACCGGGCCGGGTTTATTGGGGATAATAAAACGGCCCTGCTGGCCAGTTAACTCTGACTCTTGCCTTGTTTCTGTCTGTCACGAACCCTGGTACAGTAGCAACTTGCCACAATTAACTTTTTAAAAATGTATTTAAAATGGCACTTGCTGGATTTGACGATTGTATTGACCAACTAGCGTTGTTCAGGGCTAGTTCCCCCGGTGGTAAAGTACCAATAGTACTAAGTCCCTGGATAGTTCCTGAGGTTGGAAAATTACTTGGTTACAGTTCTGTCACAGTGTAGCCATGGATACTAGCTACAGACGTTTGTATGGTTACAATTCTGTTACAGTGTAGCCATGGATGCTAGCTAAAGATGTTTCTATGGTTACAGTTCTGCTACAGTGTAGCCATGGATGCTAGCCACAGTAAATTGACCAGTTCTAAAAGCAGTGTAGCCATGAATGCTAGCTACAGATGTTTGTATAGTTAGTTCTGGTAGTGTAGCCATGGATGCTAGCTACAGTAAAGACTTTTTGGTGAATATACAGGGACAACAATCCCCACCTCCACAACACACACACACATCAAATAAATCAAATCAAATCAAAGTATGACTTTAATCTATTTTGAGATTTATTGAATTTTAGTGAATTTCTGAATGAATTCCTGGTATTTGGTCTGCGGTCTCTCCCTTAAGATCAACAGCCCAATAGTTTTGTATCATGCTTTCATCATAAAGTACACAAAAGCACACCAAAATCAGAAGCAGGTTCACACACCCACAGTTGGCGGTTACAACTGAAAATAACACAAATTCAACACCATCCAGATGCCTCTTTATGATAACCTCACACTTGATTCGAGCACAAATTAATTTGGGCTCATACATCTTTCTTGTCAAACTTGCAGTGCAGTGTATTTTTTTTTTGACAGAGCCATGTTGGGTAGGCAGATAGACAAAGTGCTTTTGACTTTGTAATAATAGACAATATACATATAATAATGTGTAATAATGTATTGTTAAGAGGGCAGGGGACATTCAAGGGACATTTCCGGGGGCAATGCTAGCCGGGGACAAGAACAAACAATAGATAAACAATAGATACATCTAAGCTACAGACGTTTTTATTGTTACAGTTCTAAAAACAATGTAGCCATGGATGCTAGCTACAGATGTTTCTATGGTTGCAGTTCTGCTACAGTCTAGCCATGGAAACTGGAAACAAACCAAATAAATGAATGTGAATGATCTGCAAGTCTAGATGTTGTCAAATCATTGTGCATACTAATACTAACACACAGTTTCAGTATCTTGTAATCTACACTGACTACACAAAATATCTTCCTAACATTGAGCTACAGTGCCTTTTACACAATTCACATTTGAATTGTCTCAAAGCCTAAAAATCCCCCTCTAACTTGTCTGCTGCTCTTAACCTATATCTCATCCTTCACCAGTCAAATACACTGAATAACTGAAATCAATAAGTGATAACAGCTTTCACATGGATTCAGTCTGCTTCATGAAGACATTTTTAATATTTGTACAATATATGTGATTAATGCTGTAATGTATTATGTTGTCAGGTTTAGGTACCTGACAACAGAATACATTACATTACATTACATTACATTACAGTGAGAACCTTGTAAGGATGTTACTGTTAAACCCTCCCTGATCTGTTGCTTAGTGCCAGACGTCAGAGCAGCTAATAACTGATATTATTCATGAACCTGCTCTAAGCCGTCCTACCAGGGGTTAGCCAATCAGTCGACTCAGAGCTGGTGAGATGTGCTGAACTCACCTCTGATTGGCTGGCAGCTCCTCTGGTGAGGGTGATGCATTGAGAGATCAGTGGAGGATTTCTGACTGAAACCTCTCCTGTGAAAATCCATTGGCCCCAATACAGGATTTAAGGTCAAGGGGAGAAAGTAAAGGCTCTGTAATCTCATTTGAAGTGAAACTTTCACTAACCCACAACTGTCATTAATTGAAAGCTACACTAAATTGGGTATTCCTGGGGCCACCAAGCCAACTGGAGTTACTACATCAGGGTATCAAGTAAGCAGGTTTCAAACAGCTACCTGGAATTGAATTTAAGACCAATTAAAAAAAGAAAATAAAGAGATATATTAGTGAAAATATAAATGGGCAGGCTAAGGAAAAGGACACCAGGAAATTAATTGTTAAAAGACACGAAACCCAACTGTGTTTAGTAAAGCAGATAGGATGCATATTGACATAATGCTTTTAAAACCTTAAGGTTAGATCATTGTAGACTTTGACAGTTTTTAAGGACTTGCGGATATCCTGTATAGCTAAGCCTTATTACATTACATTACAGTCATTTAGCAGACGCTTTTATCCAAAGCAATTTACAAAGGTGATAGTTGACACTTGGTGGGGATTGAACCCATGACCCTGAGACTGAGAGTCTCATGCTCTACCAACTGAGCGATCCGGGGTGGACCTTATCAATGATCTGTGAACAAACCATGAACCAAGCCTCATACCAATCCTATGCATGCATGTTTTCACATGCTACAGGCGTACATTGAACTGTGACACAGAATAAGTATAGGTGTAAATAGTTGAGACATGATTCAACTGCTGAATGCTCACACACCCCCTTTTCTGAACCATGAAAGCCAATGGTGTACTGTTCACTGTGACATATATTCCAGCTCATGACAAAGTATTAATAAATACAATAGAGTCATTCAATGTAAAGTTGTGTGTTTATTACAAAATATATGCAAAAAAAATCAGTTTAAATTTTAACTATTGAGGCTACTGTTCAAATTTCACATTTGCCATCCCGTTGTGCATAAGTGAGAGACTTGCAATATCAATCAATGAATGCATTTTTTTCCACAACTTATTTGTCATGAGCCAAGAGATGAATTCAGCAAGTTACATGGACATCAGCCATTTAAAGGCGCAACATGTATCATTTTTAAATATCAATATGTCATTGTCAATTTAATTGTGATACCATGGTATAAGTACCGTTAGCAAATGAGATGATTGGTAGCCTCTATCTCATGCCAGTGGCATTGTTAGTGCTAGTGAGCCTCAAAAGACCACATTTCCCATAAACCCTGTTGCTACCAATCCCCCCTCCCCCTCCCTGGTGTCTTCACTGAAGAGGATAAACATGTTGGAAGTGATTTTTACATCTTTTCATCTTCCAAACTCTGAAAGCTTTAGCTTCCGTTAGCACTGGAAGAACAGCGCCCTCTTCCTGTTTTGTGCCATAAAGCAATCCCGCAGATTTCCCTCCAAATCTGCCCCGGTGGCAATGTAAAATGCAGTGTAGAGGCTGGTAGACTTCTAGTGAGGGTCTCATTTGTTTATGCCAATAATACTTATGTCTCAAAATTAATGAGCTAATGATATGATAATGACATTTGAGGCCAAACTGTTTTCATTTATCCTCCCTTTTTTAAAAGATGGAAAGAGTGATTTGTGTCAGCCCTTAGTTATATTTTCCACAACTATTTTCTACGTAGCGTTTTTCTGAAATTCCACGCACTGCCGTGCACATTCAACAAAGTCAAACATTCACATTTTAGGTATAACCGTTTCTGTTGAGTGCTGCATTTGGCAATTAAAACAATTCAAACAAAAAAGCAAAATGTGTTATTTTTTCAGAAAATAATTCCTCTCAACGAAAACCCTCGGTTTCCCAATGAAGTGATAACATTCTTGAAAACAAACAAAAAAATATGCAACTCAATGGTGCTCATAGTCAGCTGCATGAAAAAAACAAAAACAGAATATGAAATTACTCCCACAGAATAGTCTGATTGCATTATCCGACTGTGAATCCATTTCATTTCCAGCATTGGTCAAAAGACGCGCTTAAGTCTCTTTGAAAGCACTTGGAATACCCATTAAATGAGGTCTGTTTGCAATGAGGAATGATAAAAATCCCTTTTATATACTGAATATGTTTGAATCTGTCCAGCACTGAAGGTCCCTGATACCTTTTGTTATGCAGGAATACGACAGTGTGGAAGTAAATGTGTTTCCCGGTGAAACAACCCCACTAAGGCAGGGTCAGATACTCCTGAAGCTCTCAGGAGGCTTTCTTGGTGCAGGTTCCTGGTGCGTCTTGTAAGTTCACCTTGGATCTATAGAAGAGACAATCAGTTTAGTTCCTGCAAAACTTACATTACATTACATTACAGGCATTTGGCAGATGCTTTTATCCAAAGCGACTTACAATAAGTACATTCAACATAGGTAGGCAAGAGAACTACTAGTCAGAAATCCCGAGTGCATTTCCTTCCTAAACAAGCATCTAAGAGCATAACCAGTGCTAAGGTAAAAGTGTAATAAGTTAGCTACCTACTTTTTATAGAAACAAATGAGACAAATAAGTGAAGCAAATAAGCAAAAAAACAGATAAGCTATTCGGCTATTCGTTTGCGTAGATCAATATCGACGTCTGTACTTTGGCCATTAATATTTCTTAAGCACTGAGATATATCATTAAAACAATTTTAACACAGTGAAGTAACTACGTCGAGCTCCAACAGCTGAGTAAGAGCTATGGCACAGATCAGCCACTAGAGGGCTCCTGGTTCCATTTAAAATTGGGATTTTTCAGACCCCCCTGAAAATCTAGCCACTTTTTCGGAACCATTGAAAAAAATGTTAATGTTAAAAATGTTGACTTCTGAAGTATTAGGTGACAAATTGGTACGGCTGATTCCAATTCCCAATTCCAAGAGGTCTGATGACCACACCACTTGCGATACACGGCGTTGAATAGGATCGGTGTTGCAACTATACGCAAATTAGTGTGGTGTCATCTGGCAACTTCTAGCAACCTTTTGAACAACCTCTAGCTGCTTTCTTCCTTCTTTCCTTATTTGAA
Source organism: Hoplostethus mediterraneus (assembly GCA_034670385.1). Lineage (NCBI taxonomy): Eukaryota > Metazoa > Chordata > Actinopteri > Trachichthyiformes > Trachichthyidae > Hoplostethus > Hoplostethus mediterraneus. Next base: position 2,912,288 of record JAXDDW010000042.1, on the reverse strand, counting down.
AGTTCACCAGTTTTACCTGTTATGCGTCATGTGGCTTTTGACCAGATGCCCGGCGGCCAGAGCAGCCATGAGCGACAACTCTCCGGCCAGCACTGTGGCACAGACCACCCTGGCCAGCTGCCGGGCGTTTTCCCCTGGACAGTCCTGACTGGCTCCCTGCACGCCCAGCATCTGGAAGCACACAGGACACCAAGTTCAAACTCCATGCAACCAAAGTGGTGTGGGTTTAAGGCGGGGCACCATAGGTAAAATATACAAAACAATCATCAAAAACAAATACTTCATTTATATGTTTTTATACCAGCTGCGTCAAGCACGAAATTAGCAAAAAAAAATTAAATAAGGAATTTTACTTTTTTTCCTGTGTGTATTTACCTGGAGGCAGGCTTGCTGTGGGGGCAGATTGGTGCCCCCCCCAACGGTGCCCAGCTCTATGGAGGGCATGGTACAGCTGATGTACAGGTCTTCCCTCGTCGGCCCTGATGCCTCCATCAGTGTGATGCAGTTACTGCTGCCCACCGACTGGGCTGGATCCTGGAGGGGACACACATACACACACACACACGATTCCATACATTAATTCATACGTTCATTTTCTCTACCTGCTTATTCCTCTCCAGGGTGGTGAAATCAAAGTGTGTATTTCTGTCAAATTTTTGACTTGATTTTTGTGTTTAGATAATGTCAGCTTGTTAGCTAACCAACCCATAATATCTGGTCAGCTAACCATCACCGTCTTGTTGTTAACGCATCTGATAAGAACACTAGCTAACAAGCTAGTAGAAGCTAGCATCAGCAGTGGCTGGTAGTCTCACAATATATTAACATAGTTGCTTTGCTAAAGTAGCCTACTGGTTAGCTAGCTAGCTAGCAAAAAAAAGATGACTATTCACAGTAACCTGAACAGTAACCTATATTTTGAAACAAATCTACCTTATCACACTATGTATACTTTACCTAAAATATTGCTGAATGGATGTACATGCATACCACAAGAATCTTTTCCGGGTATCTCTTTTTCTAGCCTCAATATTTAAACATTACTTGCACACAGTCAATTCTCTACTGGACCTCCATAATGGAGCCAGACCTGGTTAGTTGGAAAACTATACTAATACTATACTGAACTAATAACTCTGACACTACCACAGGAGTAAAAGAAACTGGTCTCAGTGTGTGTATTTGCCCATAGCAGTACCTGTCCACAGGCGATGTAGATAGCCGCCACTAGGTTGGCTGCATGTGCGTTATATCCGCCAATGCTGCCGGCCATGGCCGAGCCCACCAGGTTCTTATTGATGTTTACATCCACCAGAGCTTCAGTGGTCGTCTTCAAAACCTGGAGGAGAAGGAGGAGTCTACTTGAGTGTGTGCACTGTAATGTAAAGTATAGTCTACTGGCTAAATGTCTGTCTAGTGCAATCTATCTTTCTCTACGTCCAAGGTCCTTTATGTCCTTGCGCGTTGGCTGATAAATCGGTTTGCCAATATATCAGGTCGATATTGGCATGATTCTCACAAATAGGGTAAAACTTATATCAAAAACTAAATAACTTCACAATAACTTCATTCAGATCATTAACTGAGGATGTAAATTGACTGTTTAGGATAACATTTTCTTTTCTGTATGCATTTTTATGCATGACCACTGTAACACTTTTCAGAGTAGGGGCAATTAAATGTAAATTAAAGTTATTTTCAATTTTAGGTTGATCACAAAACACAAATTGAAGGATATCATCTAAAGACGTCTAAAAAAGGATCTGGATAGGATGCTAAAGTTCTCAAATGCATGACTGTTCTTACCTCTCTGACCACTTTAGCAGGGATGGTGGCCTCAGAGACGGCGGACTTGCCCCTGCCCTCGATCCAGTTGATGGCAGCTGGTTTTTTGTCAGTGCAGTAGTTTCCGCTGACAGCCACGACCTGCAGCTCTGGGAACTGCTGCTGCAGTCTGGACAGTGCCTGCTCTGTACCCTGGAGGCGGAAAAGATGACACATAAGCCATATGGGGCAGAAATGTCTATCCTATACTATCCTGCAATTCTAGTAGGGTTGGGCGATAGCGACGCATCCTCCTGTGAAACAATCAGCATTGTGTATATTGCCGATCCCCGATGTATTTGTCGAATTGCCCAACCCTAAATTCTAGGCATGCAAACACAGTTAGGCTACACATAAAGCCTACATCACAGCATGTACACACACTCACAACACATGTTCAGAACATATCACGTATCACATTTCACATTACTAAAGTTGTGAGACCTTCTATTGACTACTTCTATTGATTCCCTAACCCCTAGCCCCTTGAAGAAGTGACGACCAGCCAAAATGACCTCACTTCACAAAAATGTCTCACTCTGAAGGTCTGGTTCTCAAAAAGACTCACACTCTCACACACTCTCACACACTGTCACACACTGTCACACACTCTCACACACTCTCACACACTCTCACACACACACACTCACACACACTCACACGCACGCGCACACGAACACGCACACGCACACGCACACACATACATACATAGAAAAGCCACCTTAGAGATCATGTTCATCCCCATGGCATCTCCTGTGCAGGAATGGAAGCGTATGTACAGGTTTCTTCCAGCAAGACTGATCAGCAGCTTCTGAAGGCGAGCAAACCTGCAAACACCAAACACCAAACACAAACCTGAGCCTTTCATACAAATATATGTAGACCGGACACAACTTGGAAACTAACTGTTTATGTAACTCCGACCGCCAAATTCTAGGTCTGCGGAGACCTAGGTCTGTTAATCCCTTACCTGCTAGTGTTGTCGAAGGCCTCTTTGATGGCCTGGAAGCCGTCCGTGTTCTCCAGCCAGGCCTTGACCTCTGCAGCCTGGCACGCCGAGGGCAGCCTCACCACGGGACCTCGTGTCATGCTATCGGCCAGGATGCGACTGCTGGCACCGCCACCCAGCTACAGGGGAAAGGGCAGCATTTCAGGCTGGTATGCAACCCATAAACTACATGTAATATAAAAAAATAAAAGGCTGCTAAAGTATGTAGTACACTGTAAGAGAATTTGAATGAGAGCACAAATGTACAGGGAGATGGACAAAATAACTGAAACAATGTATGTACAATGTATGTACATTGTTATGTACAAGTGGATGTAGTACATCCAATAAGACACAATCTTTGTCACATTGCACATCTGCCACTCACAGCTATCGCTCGGCAACCGCGGTTGGTGCTGGCAACCAGGCAGCCCTCTGTAGTTGCCATGGGAACCTGGAACTGCTTCCCATCCAGATGCAGCGGTCCAGCCACGCCCACTGGTACCGGCATGTAGCCGATCACATTCTCGCAGCAGGCGCCCATCACCTGGAAAATATCCCAAAAAATCAACTGATCAAATGATGTCAGAGTTTTGAGGTCTTACAAGCTACAAGAATAAAAGTCTGTATCGAAATGGCGTAAAAAAATATGCGTTCGCTCACCTTGGAGTAGTCGTAATCAATGTATGGCAGTGAGGAGAGTGCAGAGGGAAAGGGCAGCTTAGCCGATATCATCTGTCTCCGTATGGCTACTCCTCTCTCCGGTCTCTCCATCATGGACTCCAGCTTATAGGCGGGGATGTGCTTTGAGTTGACCAGCGTCATCACCTCAGCATCGCTCAGGAAACCAGCACCCAACTGCATGGTTTAATTTAAAGGTGAATGTCAGCCAAAAAATCGAGTATCGGCTATCCAAACATGGTACTGGCCTTCAAAAATCTGTATCAGTCAAACTCTAGAGTGTAGTTTCTATTCCTCTATATTCTACTAAAAGGAAGGGTATTTGTTGCTGAGGAACATTTGCCATTTCACACCGGCAAGAGGCAATATATTTTGGTTTTGATTAGTACGTGGCACTGCCTGTGAGAGCTGTCAGGGTGACTGTAAATGCCAGGCCAATGTAGAGCCGATAGAGTCGGTGCAGGTCTATTAGTGTCATGCTCTAATTGGTTCAGCCTCAAGGAACGAGTGGAGCGACTAAGCTCATTACAGCCTAGTTTAATCACACAGCTGCCCTGAGACCCTGCAGTCTACTGGTGGGATGTGATATTGATGTGAAAGTGGGTTGAGGTGATTTGATGTAACAGCTCAGCCACTTGAGAAGAGAATCTTAGTTCTGGTTACCTCTGGGTGTTTGAGGATGGCCAGGCATTCGTCCAGGCCTCTGGGCTTGGTGGGGAGGCCGGGCTGAGCGGTCTGAGGCCTGGGCTCCTCTTCTTCCTCCCCCAGGACAAAGGTGCTCTTGGGCTGGGGTTGGACAGCTGGGGCAGGCAGGGGCCGGATCACCTCATCTAGGGGATGAAGAAGGTGGATGGAGAAGAGGAAGGAGAAGAAAAAGATATGCTTTCATGAACTGGCTAGAGGTTGAATCACTATTGTGTTACATCAATATACAGTCAAACCTCTCTCTTCCTTAGTGGCCGGGGTCAGGGCAGCCGTGCTCTGGGCCGGCGTGAAGAGTCCGGGGGCTGGAAGCTCCATCCTGCAGCAGGCCTCGGGGCCGCGTCGGGGTGCTAGGGTGGGGGGTGACATATTGATGGGATTCTTCAGCGACAGCGTGGACTCCATCTCAACCTGCTCAAAGAAGATGTACTTGACAGCCAGCAGCATGGCCAAGCCCAGACAGATCACCTGCTCTATGTCCATCGTTATCATCCTGCAGTAGAAGAGGGAGAATAAAATGCAAAAAAGATTTTTTACTATTATTCTAAAGCTACAGCTAGCTGTTGCATTTTGGCGCCACCTGTGGCCACTCTGGTAACGTTTCTGCCTCCATTTCCCCTGAATCCTTCCCTGCAGCTTCACCAATGGGGAATGTCTTCAAGAATGTCAAAATAGCTACCTTAATAAAATTAGAAACAAGTGGCTGGCAATGTCCTGCTTCACATTCACAAAATTCCAAACATTCAACCTTGGAGCTGCCCAGTACAACCACAGTCTTCTATTGTTGGGCACTGGGAGATGCCAAGTACAACAACAGTCTTCCATTGTTAGCCAATGGGAACTGCCCATTACAACCAGTCTTCTATTGTTATATAATAAATATAAATATAAAGTGTCACAGAGAGATACATGTGACAAGAGGGAAGGCAAACAAAGGTTAGAATCCATTTGTGATTTAGGTATAACCTAAACCAAAGAACCTAACCATCTGATGCACACACGATCAGCCCTGCCACTTCAAGGCAATATGATGCACCTTAATATAATAACATATCTATTATCCCTTTAAAGACATGCATGCTGACCTGGCAAGGTAGAACTGCCAGAGAGGCGTCTCTGGGTCGATTCTCCTGGGGGAGTGGTGGTTCAGGCCTATGCCGACCTGGGGGACACCCAACTTGTTGTTCATGGATAAGGGCTCGGCAATCCAACGGCTGTGAGCATGAACCATAACCAGGCCCAGGGACTGAACACAGACCAGAGAAGAGAAATGACACTTAAGTATAAAAGTATAAAACCCCCGAATCTGAAGATAACGGAAAATAAATGAAATGAAAAGAAAAGAAAAGAAAAGTGAGCAAGAGAGAAGGTCATACCATGATCATCTTGACTCTCTGGGTGACGGGGTTGGGTTTGTTGTCCTCCTCCTCCTCCATCACTCGGGAGAAATGGCTCAGCTGCCAGATAGGATGGCCCTCTTGGCTCTCTCTGGACAGCTAGGCACACACAAAACAGAACTGAACAAATGAGGACCACATCTGGTAACACACATACACAAACAAACACACACACACTATCAAACATTGAACCCTTACCTCCAGCACCAGTGAGACACATGCAGGGAAGAAGGTCATGAAGACAAAGTAGTTGGCCAGGACAGACATACAGCCGAAACAGCACATGATCTCCAACTGGCGGACACCTGAAAGAAAAGAAAGCAGCTCAGATTCACTTAACATTTTCTCAGGGAGGAGCACGCTATATTACCAAAATGATGAAATTAGAAAGCCACTGAGTGGAAAGCATGCCTGTTGGTCAAAAAATAAAGCCCTATATGTCCATCTCATTTTGCCCACACAGTATTTATTTGTAGGTGAGGTTGAGATTGCGCCCGAATTCACCAACACAATGCAACGCCAACTTCTCCAAATTAATATAAGACCTTTTGAAAGACCAAGAGTTTGGTCATTCAGAATGGTTGCTATCATTGCTGCAAGACACAGGCATCGTCACCAGCGAGTCAGGCAAGCAAAGGGATAGGGTTTTCCATCATAGAATCTACAGTCATGCTTGAAAGTCTGGGAACCCTATAGGGTGTGGTCATTATTTCATATATTATAGAGAAATAACCTTATAAAATAATTATCGAAACCTCAACTGCTTCCTGAGGTCCTCTGAGGTCACCTTAATTCGCAGCATAGTGTTTTTCTTTCACCTGCATGGTAACACCAAACTGACCAGGTTTCTCTCCTGGATTTATCGGAGTGCCCCAAAGAGCTGACCTCTGATTGGTTAACTTCATACCCAATTATTTACCAACCTGGGGGGTCACTTATTTTTGCACCTGCAATCATTTCCTTAAAGCTATTTCCATTTTACTACATTCACAATTTCCTCCAAAAAAAGTGAAATATAGATCATTTATTTCAGTTAAGAAAAGGCTAATTTTGATTAAATAAGGACTCAAGAAACACTACCCTGACCCCTCCTCTTAGAACTTGCTTATTTGTCTCAGCCCTTGTTTATTAGCTCTTGTTTATTTGCTTCACTTATTTGTCTTAGCTCTTGGTTATTTGCTCCACGTATCTGTCTCCTTTGTTAAGTTATTAACAAATGAGACATTAACTTATTGCACTTTTACTTTAGCACTGGTTCTGCTCTTAGATGCTTGTTTAGGAAGGAAATGCAGTTATGATTTCTGGTGACTAGTAGTTCTCTAAGTTGCTTTGGATAAAAGCATCTGCTAAATGACTGTAATGTAATGTACCTGACATGGTTCCCACCCCGATCACTAAGCACTCCACCACAGCATCCAGAGTGAAGGTAGGTCCCAGAACCGCCATGCCACGGGCGATATTCTCCCTCACTTCATCCTGAAAGAGTGGGGTAAAAGATACAGGTCGTGTTTACTGTGGTATTTCATGTGAATTTTGTACTTGTGTAGTGTTCCACATATGCAAACAAATGAAGGTCTCTATGTACCTGAGAGTTGGAACTCAAGGCGAACTTGGCGAGAGCACACGCTTTGGAGAGGTCGATGAGAAGCAAGAAGAAGGGCAAAGCCTCACTGGGAAACGTAAGGAAGGAAATGTAAGCATTTGTGTTTTTAGCAGAGGTATAAGACTCCATAGTATGTTGAAGTACGATTGAAAATTGTACTTACTTAAGGCCAGTGAGCTCTTTATCAAGAAAGTGAATGACGACTGTGCTGAATACGAAGCTGGAGAATATGGTGAAAAGGCCAGCGATACCTGCAGAGGTACAGAGGAGGCACATTTTAGTCCAACTGCTCTTGTTTTGGTGCAATAATGTATTGTAACACTGAATTCACATCTTAAAGCATAATTTTTAGTGCTCACCTAAAATGTATTTGGATCCCAGCTGTCGTAGGTTCTGGAACTGGAAGTAAATGTAGACGATGGCGATGCAGCGCGTGATGGTCAGGATGATGATGTCACTGCTCAGAATTTGCTGTGAAGGATGAGGAAAATGTGATTGATGAGTGATGATCAAAGTCATAGAAATGTATTGAAAAAGTGATGATTTACATGTGGCAATGTCACTACTGAAGTGTGACATATAGCCCAAATGACAGTGACTTACAGTGTGAGGAGACAAACTAGTACTGAGACTTTTTCCCATTGTAGGGTGGTGGTTTATTTGGTCAAAAGTGTCTCCTTAACTTCGTCCAGAGAAAGCTGGACTCACAAATGTTAAACATTTTGCCTCTCTTTAGTATCCTTTGGTATAAAGCCATCACAGACTAGCTTGGTAAACATGAGTGTGGCCGTGGCTGGTTACTGATGTCGCCTTAAATGTTTTTTGGGCAATGAAGTCCTCAAAATTCAAACAGTTACCTCTCATTGCCATTTGGGGCTGCCAAAGTGCAAAAATTGGTTTCAATCCAACAAACGTCCACCCAGACACAAACACCTCACAAAGCTTCCATCCATAAATCCTCCCTTTTTTTTTACCTCCTCCGTTTTGGGGCAGTCAAAGTTCCAGCCGCAGATCTGGTCATTGCCAGTGAACATGTTCATGGACATCATACAGATGGTGAGGGTGACTGTGCCAACGATCACCTCCCAAGGGTGGGAGGCCACCAGGAGGCCATGCATGCGGAACAGACGGGTCAACATGGAGCCGCAGAGCTGCCAGGGAACATAGAAGCGGTGTAAAGTGGTTGTAGTGGCGCTGATGTGTGAGAGTGGCGTTGTAACTAATGATGTAGTGGTAAATTAGATTAGATTAGATGCATGTGTACAGTAACAACAAAAAGAAAGAGGGTAAACTATGACCTCCAATCAATAATCATCATTAGATTAACAACATTAAACAACCACCAATATAAAAGAAATATCAATTCTACTCTCAGAAAAGCTTCCATTTCGTTTTTTTTCCTTAAAAGGGCATGACATCATCTAAGACAGGTAACACAAGTCTTGTAGCACAAATTCTTACAGCACATCAAAGTCTGAGTTTTAGTATCTATTATCATATAGGCTTACGGCATTCATCATAACGACGCACACATTAGTCATCAGGTGTGGCCCACATCAGAAACAATTTGTTTAGTTTGTATGTTTAATTTTAGTGTCCTGCTTTTAAAAAATAAATATCTGTAATAAATCTCACGGCATGTATGTGTGAATATAAACTCGATTAACTGCTCTGTCTGGTCCCCTGTTTATTATGTAATACCCTGCAGCTTGGAGTTAAGATGGGAACATACCAGGGAAGTAGTGGAGGGTTAAACTCACTTAAACGCCACTTTTTATACATTTTATTTAATGTATAAAATACATTAAAGATGGGGGGGGGGTTACCCATCTTTTATGTATCACTATGATATACTAATGTGACTTTTACTAAATGTGACTGACAGACCTGGCGGAATAACTCAGACAAAACGCAGTGCACGTCTCAAAATTAAAATCAGGTTGATGAGATAGGAATTACTTACTCAGAGGCGGTCAGAGAAACGATAGCACCAACTTAGGTGTGAGAGTGTCCAGATTCCAGCGTCTCCTCGGTGTAAGTGGAGCCTACCAGCCTGAGCAGGGACCGGTCTGAATGACACAATTGACTGCTACGAGCCCGGTCAGACTGGCAAACTGAGCTGCTTCTGCCGCTGGAGCTGGATAGAACCATGGCACGCTTTTACATCGTCCGACACATCAGCCAATCACATTGCTCGCTTGCTTCACGAGCGCGATTACCACGCCCCGTTTCCTAGGCTACAGCGGTAATGGGGCGTGGCCAGGATGAGGACGCGTGATCTCACCACTATAATGAAGAGCTCAGTTCACTGGTCCTAGTAGACATACAAAGGATAAGGGTTAACGTCACAACACATGTATTGGTATTTTACTTTAAATGTACTGAACTAATCAATAAAAACCAATAATCAGCGAAGAAAGTAATAATAATAAAATAATTCTTCTGATCTATAGTCATGATTGAGAGTCTACATTTTGCAGTACCTTGGTGGTAGTTCAACTAAATTCAAACGTGGATAATGTTAGTTCATTGCTTTTTTTGTCATTCTGAGGCAATCACACTGCCTCCATTAAATCAAACTTTATTTATATAGCACTTTTCGTGCAGGCTCTGCAATACAAAGCGCTTTTCAAATTAAAAGAAAGAAAGCATCAGGAATCAGAGACAATAGTGAGGTATAGAAAGACAAAAAGACAAAAATGAGAATGAGACAATAAAAAAGATAATAATGGGAAGAAAATAATAATAATACAAATAAAACAAAAAATAAAAGCACCCTTATGTAAATGCCAGGCTAAAAAGGTATATTTTAAGATGTTTAAAAACGTCCACAGACTGTGTTGGCCTCAGATCCTCAGGCAGGCTATTTGCACAGGAGCTGCAGCATTTTGAACTAGCTTCAGCTGTCTTAAAGATTTCACTGTCTTTGTGTTTAAGTAGTTTCTTTGCTCATTTAGTCACTCATACTAAAGAAAAAACAACTAGTCCAACCTAAACTTTTTCTGTCATTGTTTAAACATTTAAACATTGAATTAAATTGTTTTTCTTGATTTGTTGCTCCTTTCTAAGGGCCACCCCCAGCTTGGTGATACTGTATTAAGTCAGATGCATTGGACTGTGGGTGTCCAATAACATATTTTGCCAGAGTTTCTTGTGGCGCCCCTGACTGGTGGAAAAAGGGGATGCCATCCACATTCATCCTCTTATTATCCCCAGCAGATGAAACTAGGCACGAGGGCAGTTATATTTTTTGAAATTCAACTGTACATGTATGACATAGCTTTTCTCTGTCCTGGCCCCGCAGTGGTGAACTCCTCACTGATGTCAGGACAGAAGAGTCGCGGCCCATCTTTCGCCGCAGGCTGAAAACCCACCTCTTCAAGAAACATTACCCTGACCCTTCCTCTTAGCACTTGCCTATTTGTCTTCACTTACTTGTCTGAGCTCTTGTTTATTAGCTCTTGTTTATTTGATTCACTTATTTGTCTTAGCTCTTGTTTATTTGATTTACTTATTTGTCTCATTTGTGTAATTCAAAAATAGGTAGCTAACTTATTACACTTTTAACTTAGCACTGGTTATGCTTTTAGATGCTTGTTTAGGAAGGAAATGCACTTATGATTTCTGGTAACTAGTAGTTCGTTTGTTCATCAATTGACAAAGAGTGTTGAGTAGATTTATTCACACAGAATACTGAACGCTCAGGAGAGAGGTATACACACAAGAGGTATGCCTACCTATGTTGAATGCACTTATTGTAAGTCGCCTTGGATAAAAGCATCTGCAAATGACTGTAATGTAATGTAATGTATATATCTATAATACACAGTGTTGTGGAAGCTAGTTAGAAAGTCTAGTTACTTCACACTGTTGAAGTTGAAAGCTACTCTCAAGAGAAATAAATGGACTGTACTTATATAGTGCTTTTCTAACCACTGAAGCGCTTTACACTACATTCACACACACTGATGGCAGGGCACTACCATGTAAGGTGCCAACCTGCACATCAGGGGACTCTAACCATTCATACACCGAAGGTGCAGCTTCGGGGGCAACTCGGGGTTCACAGTGTCTTGCCCAAGGACTCTTCGACATGCGGACTGGAGGAGCCTGGGATCGAACCGCCGATCTTCCGATTAGTGGACGACTCGCTCTACCTCCTGAGCCACAGCCGCCTATGGCTATAAATATTTCATATTTCACTTCAGTGTGTGCAAGTATTTCTATTTCAACCCCCCCCCCCCGTTTTGATCTGCATACCCTATCTTGTGTGTGTACCTCTCTCCTGAGCACTCAGTATTTTGTATGAATAAATCTACTCAAGTAATTCATGACTCAAAGACTCTTTGTCAATTGATGAATTTATTCAACACTAAATATGAATAGTAACAAGTTGATAACTATCAATGTATGTGATTTGAATTCAGAGTCACTGTGGCAGTACCCAGTGTAAAGCGCCATTTTCTTTAGCGTCACTTTTTGTTAGCCTATATGTTCCTAAAATTAATAGACGTTTATTAAACATTAGCAAGCGGTCAGATATGGCTGCACCTCCGGACCCTGACACTGATTCATTTGTGGATGATTCTGAAGAAGAGGACAGGGCTGGAGAGGGCGGCCATGATCAGCTTTATTTGGACAGGTAATGTTCGCTTGCCAATGTCACTTCACTCACTGTTTTAACTTGAGATATGAAGTTACTGACTTAACTAACTTCCAGTCCTTGCGCTAGCTAGGTTGAGCTAATCAAGCCAGAAGAAAGAAAACGCCAACAGTAAAATACTAGTTAACTAATTAGTTAGTCCCTTCCCTTTTACATCATCAGTACTGTGAAAAAACATCTCCGACCAATTAGATGACGTTATAACAAAGACGACAACCTCACCTGCTAACAAGAACAACACAAATTAGCTAAGTAAATTAGCTCAACTAATAGTAAAGTTAGTAAGTTAGTATACATTATGTTCACACAATGAAACAAAGCAAAGCTTGGTGAGTTGCTCAAAGTTAGCAAATTTTATAGACTTAGCACGACATTAATGATTAAATAGGGTCATATTCTTACAGTACAGTAATATTAATAAATGTGCCAACTTAGCTGATAGCTAGCTAACCGCGTATCCATCGTTTTAAGATTTTAATGGTCGTTAACTTAAACGGATAGCCGTAACATTTTAATGTTATGTTATTTTCTTTACCTGACACTTTTCATATTGTTGGAAAATGTTTCTAGTATTTTTTGTCCTCAACCTTTTCCAAAATTGCTTGTTAGCATTCCAATTTAGGGGCAGAACTAGTTACAAACCTCTGCAAAGCAAGTGCCTAGGGTGGAAAAATAATCAATATTTTAAAATATTGAGGATATAAATATTGATATCCTTTCAAGTGGCTGGGGACATTGCAAGCAATGCAATGCAATATTCTAGTGGTTTCTTTGCCTTACAGTAGCAATAGCTGTACAGACATTTGTACCCTACTGCAAATACTAAATGAATAGGAATCATAAATTATATATGTTTTATAATTGTTTATTTTTGAAATATAGCAAAAGGAATAATCCTTTAACTACTGCACTATCTTGGGCACAAACTGATAGGAAAAATTAAGCTTGGTTCGGTTTTGACAATGGCCATGACATACTAAGGTGATTTGGTCTCCTTTTTCTGAATGTGTCATGTAGATTGTCCAAGACCTGCAAATACCCTACTGATCCCAGAAAAGATGGTAAAGAATGTTGTTTTGGGATTGTTGGTTTGCCTTTACAAAGTGCTAGCACAGTCAAAATCGATGAGAGATTGTAGTATGGTAGGGTAGCATAGACCATACAGGTGGGAACTAACATGAATTATCCTCTCTGCTTTCCAGTGCGGTCTCCAGAAATAGGTTTTACACCAGTGAAGGTAACTACTTAACAAAGTTCTCGCACAGCTCCTTCTCTTGAAGTGATGTTATCATCTACTGTGTTTTTCAAAGCATAAAATAACTATATATATTTGTCTTTAGATCAGAGACAAACCTGAGATATTATCAAGGTTGGTTATGCATAACATAACATAAATAGGAATTATGTCATCTTGCAAGTTGCAGACTATACCAAGCAGAATGTACCACTTTTCATTTTATCCTAGACTAACTACACATGAAGCTGACAGTAGTTCCCCACCAGAAGATGATGGTGTGTTCAGTTTTGTTTCTATTTGATTTAATTTAATTTAATTTCATGTTACCACTCAGCAGCTTCAGGGTTCATAGCAAACCTTTTTTAGGTATGTGCTGCCATCTACTGGTGTAAAACAGACCTTTTAACTCAAGTGTTCAGTATCAGAGAACAGGACTTCAGTTTATAGAAATATAGTTAATTGGTGGAACTGTCTCTGGTTTGAATTCAAATCAGTGTTAACATGTGTTCATCCTTTAAACTCAGGAGGACCATCTCAGCCTGATGCTGGGAAGGAGAGAAGAAGCTCTGGTAGAGTGAAACCAGCTATAGCCCAAGAAGGTGATGACCATTTACAGATGAGTAGCAGCACTGGGCCCAGAGGTCAAAGTCAGCAGTTCAAATCCCAAGGACTGCCACCAAGCAACACAGCGGGACTACATCAGAATACCAAGAATTTGAGGAAAAGGAGCATGACTACTGACGCTAGGTTTGGGCTTGTGATTGTTGTTCCACTAACTATGCATGTTGGTTTTTACAGTTAACAGCTGCCTGCGCAATGGCTTAAGACATTAGTTATATGAAAGAATGATAGATTAAAACCCTTACAAATGTATAATAGAATACACACAATTTAAATGGCTGGACTAAACCAGGAACAAAATGAACAGGGTTTTAAACATGTTTGACTGTTTTTCCATGTTTAGCCCACAATGAAGTGATAACATCCTGCACTGATGTCTCAGTTTTCCAGGTGCATTAGTAAAGGAAGGGCAAGCCAAGGCAGAAGAAACTGGACCAGCAGTGATACCGAGACAGAGCACTCAGACACGGGACAGTAAGGAAGCCTCTGTTACTAACAGAGCAGCTACACTGAAAGGTAGGAACAACAAAAAAACTGAACTGAGTAACTACAAAGGGCACAGGCTTAAAGGAAACTGTTGTATCATCAATTTGTGATGTTCATTGCAGTGTTGTAATTTACTATTTTGATGTACCAGGTGTACAATGCCACTGACCAGAGCTCTGGGCCAGCACATATTGTTTTTTTAGTGGCCTGCTTGGCCAGTGATTAAAATATATATTTTGTTTGACGTGACATGATATGACAGAATGAATATCTTCGCTATCTTCGTAAACTGTGTGTGTGTGTCTTTGTGTGTGTGTGTGTGTGTGTGTGTGTGTGTGTGTGTGTGTGTGTGTGTGTGTGTGTGTGTGAGAGAACAGAAACAATGGTAATCTAGCTAGCCAAATTTAGGGCTACGAATGTGTCTTCAGCCCTGTCTGCAAGGTAAACAAAGAGAAAGACATGGAGGAAGAGCTGAGTGACAGCAGCAGAGAATATGAAAATAAGAGGCAAAGTTTCAGCCTCACTGGCCATGGTTAGAGCATGAGTAGAGTTAGTTTACGGTAAGGTAAAGGTTCATTGATAAATTCTATCAAGTCTTACAGAAGGGTCCAAAAGTCAAAAATAATTTAATTAATAATTAAGAATATGTTAGTCCTTTTTCAAAGTTAACTAGCAGTAGCGAGAGGACCATAATAATTTAGTCGATAACTGGTATTAGGTGATAAGAGACCAAAACAATTCACATTGTGTATTAGGAACTTAAATGTGTTAATATTTGAATGAAATATATGGTGTGACAACACTCATTAATAATAATCATAACACCAGTGCCATCATTACTCAGTTGTTTTTAACATCTCTGAATTACAATTCACTTGTCTGAATGGGAACACATCAAAATAGCATCAAAATAGGCCAGTAGCTTCCATGTTCAGACCAGTTACTTTGAAAAACATCACTGGCCATCTAAGTCCACCTAACCAAATTAGGTTTAGGATAGATTTCGGGTAGAATTAGGTCAAGTGTGACTCAATCACAGCATAGAATAAAGCCTTCCTTGAAGCTTGTGCAGCTTTCTAAATCTAAAGAATGGGACTCATACCATTCACTCACACAAAACATGCTTCAACATTTTTACTTATGGAAAATGCCAAGTAAACATAATTTACATTCTAGCTGCTGAAAGGCCCAGCGCTGTCCTGTGGCAGATATTCTCTGTTAACATGTAGGACTGGCTGGAAAGCACTGGCCTTTATCCTGGGTTTACAAGCACACTTGTAAAACACCAACAGTAAATTGAATGTTACACATTCACCAACAATTCCCCTGAAATCATCAGCCTAAACCAAACAATAATAACAGATGTCAAAGTTGCAATGTAGCGTTGCCAAATACTTGCTGGTTAGCTAATTTGTTCGTTGTAAAAACATACATGTTTTCTGTGCATCTGTGGTAGGAAAGATTAGCAAACAAGCAAGACCCATGTAAGTATATTGGGGGAAATGGCTGAAAGGTTTCCACATGCATGAATGGGGCAATTATCTCAGCAAGTGGCAACCTGAGGAATGTTAACATACACTCACTTTTGTTTTTTGTTGCAACATTTTTCTACGTGGCAAGTAAAAAAGTATTTACTTTCAGTTCATCTGTATTTTTAGAGATGTTTGATTGACAAGTGATCTCTCAGAAGTGCAGTACAAACACCACACCATAGATGTTGCCAAAATAACAAAAAAACGAGGATCTTGAGGATTACCACTTCAATATACATCCCCGAAAATAATTGGCCCAAATCAAACTGAGTTTTTTGATGTCTGGCTCTGTGGAGAGTCCATTAGCAACCACAATCAGACCAAAAGACTGTAGCTCAGAGCTCATAGACGAATGAATGAAAGTTCCCCACATTCTGATTTCAACACTACTGATTTCTACACATCCTCCGTGCAGGCTGTGCCCCTTTGACCTAATTTTATGATGACTCTGTAGATTTTCCATCATAGTAGAACATGAATTTTCTGAACTATTACCAAACATGTACAAATGTGTCAAAATATTAAGTTAGTTATTCATAACTGTAAGAAGACAAAAAGTAACCAAAAGCTTTTAAACAACAATACATATGTCCATTTGGTTCTAATTTCAAAAAACCTTTGGTCTGAAATTGAAATACATGTTAGTGCTCTGGACATTTTATCCTCACAGCCAGAAACAGCCAGCTATGCCCAACAAAGTTGGCAAGAGTTGTCAACTTTTTTCTTTCACTGTTATAAATTCATATAAATTGGTGGATCTACATAAGGTGTCATTAGGTAACCCAATGTCCGTCATAAATGTTTGGCCACTATTTGGGATTTTTTGAAAACCTTTAAGAATCTTCTCATGAACCGAAAAGGTTTCTTCTATGTTGGTGTATACGAACAACAGTTAACATCAAAATCCACCGTATTTCAGTGTTTAAGTTGTTGTAAAGTATCATGAATAGCACATACGCGTAAACAAATAATCACAGCTTTTGGCCCATGGGGACCACTACAATGAGCCCTCCAAGAATTCATTCAGTCATAGTTTGAAACATCATCTACTTAGCCATGTGTTGACATTTGAATAATATACAGCTGTTTCAACCTTTGCTAGCAGGTATATTTTCCCATCAGCGTCAACAGTTATTCACTGTTTTCTTTCCTTGGATTTGATCCTTTGACATGGTGGTCAGTAGGAGCCAAGGAAGTTAGCATGAGCCCGTCAGCGGTGGCCTCCAGTAGCAAGACTGTATCTCTGAGCATGGTCCACCGGAGGAATCGCTTTGGAGAGACACTGCTCCACAAGGCTGTGATGGAGGGGGACACTCAGATGGTCCGGGACATCCTGGAGATGGGGCCTGATGTCAACATGAGGGACAATGCAGGTACGACACCAGAGAGACCCAGTTATTTATAAATTGATACCTGTGTTGATGAAAGTGTCATCATGATTCATCCTCATGCTTTTAATTGAGAGTCTGTCAATGTATTTATCTTTCAGGATGGACTGCCCTCCATGAAGCAGCAGTCAGTGGTCACTATGATACCAGTGTGGCTCTAATAAAGGCTGGAGCTCTTGTCAATGCTACAGCAGATAACGGAGTCACGCCTCTACATGATGCCGTCAAATATGGCCATATGAAGGTTGGCAATCTATTGTATTAGCCCTCTAAATGAATGTCACCAATATATTCATGAGGTCTTCATTTGGATTTTGGTACTTATGGATAAACCTCATGCAAGTTAATTTTCTATGACTCCCAGGTTGCTGAGGTACTCCTGAAGCATGGCGCAAACCCACTGCTGAAGGACGGCAATGGAGAAACGGCTGTTAGCATTAACACAGAGCCCTTTCTACAAACCCTGATGGAGGAAAACATTCCTAAAAACAAAAGAGAGGAACCAGGTCTCTCACTGTTATTTTAGTGTTCATTATGGCCCTAGAGAAATCAAGTTTAAAATTAGGCTGATTTTGCAATTGATCATTTTTACAGGTTTGAAATCCCCAGACAGGGTTGTCATGGCACCTCATGCTGTCACACTGCTAGAAAGAGTGAGTGGCTCTTAATAACCATAGAGTACAAAGAGTACATTGTAATTAAAAGACGATTACTGATATAATGAAGAGCAACTTTGAATGATAGGAAGAAGACCTCTCCATAAACCTGCTACAGGCCACTGAGAGTAACTTGAGGGGAGAAGCTGAACCAGATGACACCAACGCTAGTCTGTACAGCCCTGGATCACAGAAGAAACCAAATACATCACCTGAAGGTACTTACAACTTCATTACTGCTATATATTTAAAGAATGTAATTGTGAGTATAATGAAATGGTGGAGGGTCACGATTGACAGAAATCTGAGCAGCTGGCCAAATAATCACTGAGTCGTTGGTATTGAGCAACAGTCCTATCAATCCCACAGATATACCGTGGTCATTTTGTGCTATGAGACTGCAAAATTCTTATTGACTGCACCTTTAATTTGCAATTTGTTTCCCAACATGTGCTGCTATGTTCTGCTCATTTATTTTGTTTTCTAATAACTAATTAAACAGCACGGATGCACCATGTTATGGATTGGACTATGGAATAGCCTGTTGAACAGGCTACCAAGAAGTGAATGAGACTGAATGTGGTTCTCATCTCTCCCCATTCCCCAGTGAGGGTCAATCCTCCTTTTCCTTCTTCTCCCTTTCTTCTGCTGCCATCACCCCTGCAACCCATCACCCCCGGTCAATGTACTCCGCGTACAAGCGAGCTTCCTTCTCCACATCCAAGCCTGGATATGCACTCGTGTTCAATGCCACTGTATGCCCAAAAGTCTCACCATGCCATCCCACCATCCCAAGGAGAAGACATCGATAGCGACCAAACTGAGGATTACACAGAAGATATTTCAGATGACACACTTGACTGGGCCTGTAAAGCCACACAGGACTTTATTAACGAAGCCCCAGGTAGCAGGGAGGGAGATTATGCCTTCCCTACTGAAGTCATTCTGTCACATTTTGTCGCTGCGAGAGATTCATCTGAAAAAAAGTTGTCTTTCAGTAACTGAGAAAATAATGTCATATTTTCAGATTTGCATCCACGTATTTTTGAAAAGTTGCAATGAGTTTTATGGGTGCTAATGAGGCTGTAAACTTTCATTTCAAGTAAACATATGGAAAATATAGGAATGAAAGGGTCTCTATTAGAGCAGCAATTTGACCGTTTCAAGTTTAAACACATTTCTGATGTTTGCTGTTTTCAAGGTTTTACTGTATCTGTTGGGCAAGTAGTTTTAAATTCATGACATTTGGTAGGATTGATTATTTGGTGTTCAGCTGTTGTTTTTCAGATGTTTTTCAGATGTGTCCTATTTCTTTTACAAAATCTTATTTTTAGAACCCAAAAATTAAAGAAATATTGTTTTATTCTGGTTCTACATGCTATCTTTATTTTCACCTCAAGTGGTTCAAAATGAATAATGAATTATTGTTGTTCTTATTAGTTCTTATTATTATATTATAATAATATATATATATTATAAGTTGCGTTTTACAAATGGCATTTTGTAATTTAGGAGCAAGACAAGGCACTAACCCATGTTGTACATTTTGGAAAATTGAAGAACCCTAGTTTCTCTACTGGCATGAATACTTATCTATAATTCTCACACTGGAAATCTTAACAAACCTTAACCCATTTTATTTATCTTTTTCAGGTAGGAAGGTGATGGGAGATGAAGTGCAGCAATACGACAATACTGTATATTCACTGGATTTACATTCTTCTGTGTTTGACCACCAGGTGGGTCTGATGCTCCAATAAGCAGCAGCAATAGCAGCTGACAGAAAGACAACAATAATAGTGATTTGATAGCTGACATTTTGACTCTTTCATGTTGCAGTGTGGATCTCACACTAGTAGCAATTTCAGTGTGAACCAGAACTCGGAGTCAAGAGGGTCATCAGCATCAGCCATGAAAAGGCCCAATCAGACCCTGATGACAGAAACATCCATTCCCAGGAAAGTTATAAAGTGCAGCAGCAGAGAAAGGATGGATATTATTGACCTGCTCTTGCAGAGTGAGCCAATCAACTTGGATGGGGCTCTTGCTGCTCATATAGCACAAGGCCAGCCAACAACTGTGGCTTCACACTCTCATGAGTCAGCATCTGAAAGTCAAAGCAACGATTTCCTGATGGTAGATTGGAAAGAAAAAGAGGAACATCTGAAAAACTCAAAATGCAAGGATAAAAGAGGTAAAAATAGCCAGCTCTCTAAGCACATTGACCACACAGGTAAAATAAAAATAATGACAGTTATCAAAACTTTGGCTGTTTTTCTCTCTGTTGTAGAGCCAGGAAGCAGCAGCACTCTCCGAAACAGCAGCAGTTCTGTCTGCCAAACTAAGCCTGGATTTGAACTGAATCTCATGAACACTACAACTAGTAGATACCTAACAGCTGCACATCAGAAAATATCTAACCCTGTGGATGGTGTTGACGTCATAAGTGGATGTGAGATTTGTTTCCCATCTGAAATTAGTCAGTGCAACACAAACAATGCCATTGAGACTGTCGAGGAATGCAGTGTTTCAATTCTTCAACGCCATGTAGATTTAGCAAGTCACGCTAAGTCTTCAACCTTTGCTGAAGATGTTAACAAGAACATACCCCAACCACTGGAAGCACCATCAAGGATGGATGAAAGTCTTGACTCTTGTAACACCTCCTCACCCTCTCTGCTAGTTGGAGAAGCCAGCAAACAAGATGCTCAGATTACACCTGCAGAGCCAAGTCATACAGAAGAGGTTGCCAAAGCAGTGAATGGCATTGAAAGGCCACCGTCGGCCATGTCTGGTCTTAATGAGAACTCACACGAAGAAAGAGCTTTGTGTGGCAGCAATGTCCGTGGTGATCCCCATGTACCTGTGGGGACTTTTTCTGAAACAAATCTCAACACAACATTTATCACCTGGTCACCAGGTCCAGAAACACAGAGAATGGTCTCAATCATGCATCCTGCATTAACCAGTGAATTCTCTACAACTGCCATGTCTTCAGATCCTTTGTATTTCAAAGCCAACCCTGATCTCCAATCAAGAGGAAACAACCTGCTTCAAGACTCCACAGCTGTGACTGATAGAGTCATTGTGAGCCTAGGTCTTGAGACTGAACCCGAGGAAGACTCACTGACATGCATAGATCTAGCTACTTTCATTAACCTGCATGAAAGTAAAATCGATGACCCTCTTTGCTCATCTGACTCAGATTGCACCATGGTTTCAGGCCTGTCAGAGATTAACCATTTGGCCAAAGCAGATGTGGTTCAAAAAATTAATCCTCTTTCAGAGCTCGCATTTGGTTCTGTTGGAGAAACAATTGTGTTCTCAGTCAGATCAGGCAGCCAGATCCTAGGGGACAAAGACAAGGTTTTGGAGATGACTGAGATCCATAATAAGGAACCAGAGAGGAATGGCAATGTATCAACTATAGTAGATGACCAACTTGGCCTGTTTCACAAGTCTGATAGTGGGGCAAGTGAGGAGATGCAGATACGTGATTTGGCTTCACAAGGTAGCAACTTAGAGCAAAAGAAGCAAGTGGAGATGAAGACGAAGCCACTGAAATCACCCATGCCATGGATATCCAGTTGCAGCCGGGCTGCCACAGACTGTGCTGATATTGCATCTAACTCAGGTACTGATAACTTGCTAGTTCCTGGAACATGATGCAAATATGGAACTCTTCTGAATCAAAGGTGCCTTTCTCTTTAGTGCATTATTTTTTGTGTTAAATTATGTGGTTCGTTTTACCTAT
Organism: Hoplostethus mediterraneus; assembly: GCA_034670385.1. NCBI lineage: Eukaryota > Metazoa > Chordata > Actinopteri > Trachichthyiformes > Trachichthyidae > Hoplostethus > Hoplostethus mediterraneus. Next base: position 2,890,756 of record JAXDDW010000042.1, on the reverse strand, counting down.
CTTGGTGGCATGGTGGTTAGCACTGTCTCCTCACAGCAAGAAGGTCCAACGTTCAAATCTCAGCCCTGGCCCTTTCTGTGTGGGGTTTTGCATGTTGTTCGTTTCCTCCCACAGTCCAAAGACATGCAAGTCATGTGAATTGGAGGCATTTAAATTGCCCAGAGGTGTGAGCATGTGGTTGTCATGTCTATCTGAATAGGAATAAGCATGTATAGAAAATAGATTATCTGTTGGATGGATGGAGTTTATGTTGGTTTTATTTGTCTTTGAAACAGAAAGTCTCCTTCAAGGTATAAAGATCCTCAACATTAGACACCTTTGCAAGAGAAATGGACTGGGAGAGACTCGTCTTCACTTAGCATGCAAAAAAGGAGATCTGGCGCTAGTCAAAGCCCTCATTCAGGGCGGGTTGAATGTCAACCTGAGAGATAATGCAGGTTTGTAGTAGCTTAGGCAATTTTATCCATTTGCAATTCATCGCTCTCTAATATTGAAAACCATAGAATCTTTTATTTCTAACAGTTATTAACAATTAATTAAACAATTATGAACTATTGATAAATAAAACTCTTATTTTGATATCCTTTAGCACAACTTAATGACAAATCAGTAAATGTTGACTACTTGTCAGGCTGGACAGCCCTCCATGAGGCTTGTGCTGCTGGCAGTGAGGCTGTGGTTGAGGAGCTGTTGCAGGCTGGAGCTGATGTGAACTCTAGAGGCCTTGAGGGCGTCACTCCCTTACATGATGCTGTTTCCTCAGGCCACTATCAGGTGCTCTGGAAATTCAAATTTTAGGATGTAGCTAACTTTAGTTGAAACTGAAATGTGTATTTCTGTTGTACAGGTAATGAAGCTCCTCCTCCAGTATGGTTCAAACCCCAATGACAGCACTGCCCGTGGCCTCAGTGCACTGGACTTGGCAGAGGAGGGAAACATCAAAGAGCTTCTCTCAACTTTCCAGGGACCTTCTGTTATATGTGAGCAGGCTAGTGAGTCACCTACAGCTACATTCCTCGCTGTACCCCTTCATTTCTCTCAGTGGCCTGTCCCTGGCCTTCATGTTTAGGGATATTTATAGTGATACTTCGTCTGCTCACAACTTTTACTATAGAGAAAACATTACGCCTTAAAGTTTGACATTCATAATACGTGACAAATTGAAAACAGACTTGAAGTGTAAATGCCTCTGATAATTGTGCCAAATAAGCATTAAGTCAAGTAGCAGCTATTTGTCACATCATGGCTAAGCTTTTAATAGTTTGCCTTGTGCTGTCACTTGTAGAGAATTTTGTTATTGAAAAAAAAACAGAAAACAGTGTGCAACAGTTTTAAGACATGCAGTTGTGACTGTAACTGAGAACTGAGCACAGGATTCTTCCAGGCGACACATCCTCAGAGACCGGCCGCCACAACCTCCTCTCCTGCCAGACCAGCTTTAGTCCCACCCACAATGACATGGCCAAGGTGCAATCCCGGGAATCAAGTGACAGAGGGAGAGCCAGAAATCCCGGTGACATTCAGCCTAGACTGAAAGACACCACCACTGATACTGTGAGGCCTCTTTAGACTTAGAATACTTAAAGACTCAACTGTGCACTAGTGTTAGCTGAGGCTTGGTTTGCACAGACAGAAAAGACCTGCTTTTTAACTATTCATGGCCGACACTCATGAGAAACAATTGAAAATTGTTCTAATTACTAATTGTTGGTAATTACCAATATTATAGTTCTTTCTCCTTTTGTAGCTGAATCCCTCGGAGGCCATAACTATGGCTTTGGATGAGGTGGGGAGGAAGCAGGCAGAATTGTCAACCCGGTCATTAACAGGGCCAGAGGATGCAGGTAGAGCAGCTCCAGGCAGTCCAGCCTTCCTCATCGATGGATGCAGTAATAATAGTATTCGTACACAAGAATCATAATGCACCGCGTTTAATTAGGGAGGCAAACCTGTACAGAACACAATATAATCAGTTAATAAGACAAGGGAGTGAGTTGATATACATACATTTGTCAACTTTTATGTAAATACTTGAGACATGAGATGTACATTTTACATAGAGGGCAATTAGAATTGAAATACTTAATTTGCTTGATTCGCAATAGTAATTGATGTTATTTCTTAGGCAAATTTAATGCAGCACTAACACAAATCCAGAGTGTGCTGAATGGCGTGCTGGCCAAACAACGGGCCGAGAAGGATAATATTGCCCGCAAGTGCCGGTCAGTCCAGGAATTTCTTTCTCTTACTGTTTTAGCATCCTTTTAGTCAGTGAACCAAGCTTTGTGGGTCAAAAGGCATTGTATTACACATTGGTTTAATTTTTAAATCATGGAGTAATTACATTTGTGAATGTCAAACAATTTATTTTCTTATGTCTTATGTCATGCGTTGCATTTTAAAATGTAGATTGCGGTTGCTACTATTTTTCGAAGTTGCTGTTTTCCCACCACTATTTTTGACAACCCTGTAACAAAAAAACCCCAGCTATATTGTTTTATTCTTGGGGCAGGATTGCGTCTGACTCCCTCCGGCAGGGTGTGCTGAGAATTCAACTCACATCCCTAGCTTCACGTCAGAGGAAGTTACTGGTGATCCTCCAGAAGCAGACTGATTTGGAAATAATGGACCTAACCAGGAAGGACAAAACTTGCACTTGGCCTCCAAGCGCTCAGTGCAACCCAGTAGGGGGGGAGCAGCCAGACTCCCCCTCTACCACTACCACAACTCCCAGCCCAGCTTCCTGCCCAGGTAGAGAAGAGCACAGGGGGCTCAGTCAAGATAGTCAAAACAAAAAGAACAGGAGGGAAAGCCATAGGCCATTTACTCAGGCCAGCCCAGTAAAACCAATACCTAAAACCAATGCCGAGGACCTTCTGGTGCCCACGCCTCCTGCCTTTTTACCAACGCAGCGGAAGAAGATTCCCACACAAACTGGTATGGTCAATAAGAAACGCAGCGGCCATCGGAGTAGTGTGCCACAACCAGGAAACAGAAAGTCTCAGAATAAAGGAAATCATGTGTTGATGCAGAGAGGAGCTGTGGACAACAGCAGAGATCTGACTAAGCTCATAGAGAGAGGTGTCATGTCACCTGGAAGTGTTCTCCAACTGCTGTGGAAGGTGAGCCAGAGCGCTTGATGCAGATGGGGCCCACTTAACCTCACTAAACCCCACTAAATTTCATCCATGTTGCATCTCTTTGTAACACTACCCCTGATTCGTTGCAAACATCAAGTACATCAAATAAAGATGACACCTCATCATTTCTTTTCATAAAATGGCAAGCTTTTATTATGAGAAGACATTGTACAATCTGTCAACCATAGATAACGTAATAACTGAATTGAGAAGGGTCACTGTTTGTCTTGCACGTGCAGGGTCATCTGCACCAGGTTAATATGCTCGCTGACGGGTCGATGAGGGACAGTAAAGGGAAGTTGTACCTGGCCCTGGAGCGTTGGCTGGAGTCTATCTTTGGTAACAACATCCCTGTCAGTTCAGCCTACGCCTGGGACAAGGTTAGAAAACAGGCTGCCTATTCATACAATATACTAAAAACATTAAAATGGGTGAAGGGACAGAAATTTAATTGGGCACTAAATTTGGTCTTTTTGCTCACTCGTTCAATCAGTCACTCACACTTACATTGTCACTTACACTGTCATTGTTAAAAATGATGCTGTAAGACTATTGTATCTTATGTATCTTAACACATTACACCTGCATTACACTGCAATCTTAGTTCATTGTTCAAGTTTGGAAGAAATTGAGTTTCATCTTGTGTATATAGTTCTTTATATGTACACATTTGATAAATTAATTATGGTTATGTTACCATGAACTGGATAACTAGAAATGGTGGATTAACCATCCACCCATAATCTCTGCGGCGGAATGAGTGCTTTTGCCATGGTGTAGCTCATTACATAGGGCTGGCAATTGCTTGGACACAGATTACACCTTCTGAAATGAATCATTAGTAGGGGCTTCTATTTTCTATTTTAGCTTTAGTCCAGGATGAATTACTTGACAGTGTGGCAGACCAGCCCCATAGCGACTGCTGTCCAGAGAACTTCCTGAACAGAGAGTACAGTTACATGTTTATGTGGAAGAAGGTTAAAAAAGTCCCTGCTGTTTCCTGCCCGCGTGTGGGAGCCTATGCAGACAGGGCAAGACACAGCATTGGTCCATGAATTATTGAGTGCACACTGTAGATCCGTGCACCAGCACAGAGACCCTCCTCCATCTCATTGAGAAAATTAAAAATAGCTAAGTGCCAGAGAGGCAACTCCCATGGCCTGCTGTGTGGCTGCTGAGTCTAGAGCACCACTAAACGACACATGATAGGCCTTTAGGTTTCAGGTATCCCCCCCACCCCCAATCTATACCAAAGCCTTTTGTATGGTCAATCATTGGTGTTGATCATGTCATCAGTTTGCCAGGCTACTGTACATAAACAGTATAGACTTGCATCATCTTGACAATGTCATGATTGACTTATTGACTCTCACACTCACTAGCAAGAGCTTATCTCTCATCAGTTATTTCCCATGAACTGTAGCCATTGTTTTTCCAGGTGATGTTCAGAGAAAAGCCTCTGTCTTATTACTTATTGAACGTGGAGGCCGAAGCAGGCGCACCACACATTCATCCCGAGGAGCCTTTCCGACCCCGCAGCTTCAGTTCTAGCCAGGAAGTGCCCACCAAAGGTCTGTCATTAACCTCTACTGACATGTCTAACCCTCGCCTCAGCTCTCCCCACACCCTGGCCTTGCCTTCTGAGCAACTGCAATAGATAAAGAGTGCGGGCAGTGAAGCATGGCTTTTTCTATGTCAATAATTAATTGTCTGCCTCATACGTCTCCCACCTGGAGTTACACTGAACACAAGTTGCAGTGAAATAAGCATTACATTTAGAGAAAGAACAGGAACTTACTATGTGATGCATTGTTTTGAATGTCTACCCTTTCTGTTTCTACAGTGCCAGCCACTCTGAATCACCTAATGCAAATCAAGACAATCCATTTGGTAGGTGATGAGGAGTTATTGCCAAATGATATAATGGACCACTACTGGGAGATGTGCTTACGGAGTGACTATTGGGAGTCTGAAGACTGGGGCATTTGAAATAACCTATTATAGGAACCTCTGTCCATTTTGTGTTGGTGTTTTTTGTTTGCAGTATCTTTTCTATGAAGCATTTTCATTTTGAATGTTCAGTTCATTAGCTCCAAACATTCTGTCATTTGTTACTCAAACATGAAAATTACTAGTGTTAAATAAAAATGAGGTTAAAGTGTGGTCATCATAACCACCAATATAACCAATAAATCAATTGTATTTCATAAAAGCATTCTTTTTTTTTCTTAAATAATCCTATATTCAGAAACATCAGCTTGATGCTGCTTACTATGATGTATACTACCAATTTCATATTGTAAAGATGTATGTTAAGCCTAAAAAGGTGTGTGAACTCTGTTCTTCAAATAAAAGGATGGGTAAACTTTGGGAGAGTTAACCCTCCACTACATTCCTGAATTATGTGTAATCTTATTTCAATGTTCTCATTTTTTGTTAAATGTCCAATTAGTTTAAGGTTTTACTTTCACTATTATAAGCAACAAAACTGAGGGAAAAAAATAATTAAATGAAGAGATGACTTGCTAAATACACACATCCATGGATGGATCATTCTAGAAAGTTGTGTGAAGCTTCGCCCCGCTTTGCTTTGCTACTTGGCTTTTCCCCCCCCGAGTTGTCTTGGAGCCGGTTAATGGTTATTGAGTTGGAAGGAAATCTGCGAGCTGTTAGATGTGCGTTAGTGGGCGGACTGCTGCTCTAACTCTGTCGCCCCAGCCGCCTATCCCCCCGTCAGTTCGCGGCGGAGCTCCGGATACAGCAGACAAACTCACAACGGCTCTCTATCAAAGCGGAGTTTCTACACGCGTGTGGTGAGTCTTTTTTTCGAATCCCCTCCTTTCCTGTTGTGACAGAAACGGGCCACTAAGACACCCAGCCAGCGGCTTGATAGAAGAGACGTTTCTCGAGGTTTACTACGGCGTTATGCCTAGTCTTGTGAAAGCTTTGGGGCAAAGTTTTGGCGAGGCGAAATTTTTGGGACTGGTCATTTTGACCACTTTGACCAATTGGAATACGTCTTCCTGAGCCTGCGTTATTCAGCATAGCACATCCGCCGAGTTTCCTTTCCCAACTAAAACTGACTCAAGTAACCACACAATTTCTTCTCCAAATGTTTAAACAGTTTACGTCGGGCGGGGAAAACCTACACGTTTTGCTTTCATTGTATTCATTGCGATATTTTTGGTAGTTTAAGTAATTTTTTCCTATGCTGACTGAAGCATATTTTTCATGTCAAGGCTCCTTAATAGTGTGGAAGTGTGGAAGCGGTTTGGATGGCACATGACAGCAGCTCAGAGACACCTTTAGAGAGCAAGGTGAGTTTTATTCAAAAAGATGTACATGATTGAACCGGTGTAATTTACAGGCTATTTGAAAGTTGCTAAACAAAGTGATGTGCCGTAATAGCAAATATTTATTTCAGATGTTCAGGTTGTAGTTTTCATCAAACAATAAATCTCATTCAGTGCTCTTAGCAGTGTCACAGAAATGTGTGTGTGTGTTTACAAACTTTCCGTTTGTAAACTAAACCAACCAATTTACTTGACTTTACACATTTTCAAATTCCCCAGGAAATGTGTACTGTAACAAAACTAATTAAGTATAACAGGAATATAATAATGCAAGTTCTATTTAACCAAATATATAGTACTCTCAAGTCAGCTAGCTAGTCTACAACTAAATAATATAACTTCAGTGCTCATTGTCATATCTTTTTTTTTTATCCTCTTCTCTGCAGAATGAAAATAAGATGTGCCCCCTTACATAGGTTGAAACACAGGTGCTTCCTGTTTTCGCTGTCTCTCCTGGTTGTGTGTCTGCTCAAACTGGTCTACGTTAAAGTGACCGTGAGGAACAGCTTCTACATCGAGCCCTATGGAATCACGGCCAGCTCCTCCGGACTCCAGAGCTACAGATATGACATCAACTGCACCGCCATCCAGCAGCTGGAACCTGTGGAGATAGGGAAGGCTCTTGAGATACGAAGGAAAGTCATTATTGACTTGGATGATGATAGCATTGTTTCTTTGACCTCAGACTGTCACAGCTTTATCAAAACGAGGGGATACGATGGCATTCTCGTGTCGGACGAGGAGCGGCATTTCCCGCTGGCGTACTCCCTTGTGGTGCATAAGAATGCACCCATGGTGGAGCGTATTCTTAACGCCATCTACGCACCTCACAACATCTACTGCGTTCACTATGACCAGAAGTCTTCTCCAGCTTTTATAATGGCCGTAAAGAACCTGGCTCAGTGTATCCCAAATGTGTTCATCGCCACCAAACTGGAGTCGGTGGAGTACGCCCACATCACCAGGCTTAATGCTGACCTCAACTGCCTTTCTGACCTGTTGAGGTCAGAGGTCAAGTGGAAGTATGTCATCAACCTGTGTGGCCAGGATTTTCCCCTCAAGTCCAACTATGAGCTGGTGATGGAGCTTAAGCGGCTGAATGGCAGTAACATGCTGGAGTCCAGCCGCCCCAGTGAGCTGAAGAAACAGCGCTTCAGCTTCCACCACGAGCTGAAGAACGTGCCTCATGAGTACCGCCGGCTTCCTGTCAAAACGACAAGGGCCAAGGACGCGGCTCCTCACGGTATCAAGGGTGTTCATTGGGAGTGCGTACTTCATCCTATCTTGGGAGTTTGTGAGTCATATAACCGGTAGCCAGATGGCTGTAGACTTTCTGGTATGGTCTGCCGACACATACTCACCAGACGAACACTTCTGGGCCACCCTGGTCCGGGTCCCCGGGGTGCCGGGCCACATTCCCAGGTCAGACCCGGATGTTACGGATCTTAAGAGTAAGACGCGATTGGTCAAATGGAACTACTTAGAAGGATCCCTGTATCCACCTTGCACTGGCACACACCTGCGTAGTGTTTGTATCTACGGGGCCGCTGAGCTCCGCTGGCTCCTGAACTATGGCCATTGGTTTGCTAACAAATTTGATCCCAAAGTGGACCCGATACTGATTAAGTGCTTGGAAGAGAAGCTGAAGGAAAAACGTCAATACAGAGCAAACCTACAGTGAAGAGGAAATGTGATTGGGAGAGGGAGAAGCAGTTTCTTCATTCATGTGACTATTAGCGCTGAAAGATTAGCGGGGTAATGCCCTCTACATTGTCCACGTATTAAAATCATTGTCTGCAATTTATACTGATCTCAGAGGGCAATAAATGAAAGGAGTGCCTATCTCTGTAATAATAATAAAAAATACTTTATGCAATGTTGCATGTTGCAATAATACCAAATAAACTAGTGGTTTCAGGAAATGCCTTCCTAAAAGAGTGACACCTGAATTCACAGCCATATACTGTGTATATGTTATTCTAGTTCTTGCTTGAATTCTGTTCTAATAGCACAGTGTTAGAGACACTACTGTTATCACTATCGCCTGACTTGTAACTGAAATGCTCCACCGAGGTTCTCTTTTTGGAAAGCAATTCATATGAGGAAGGTTGGATTAATACGGAAGCTTGAGATCTCTTGATGATTTATTTATTTCTGAATAAAAGCATTATCAATGGTGTATCCCGTGCATTACTTGGCCCATGGGCATGACATGAGGTGTTACCTCGGCATTGGCCTAATGCTGTTGATACCATCTCCAAACAAGCCCCAGCTTGTTAAAGAATAGTGGCTGACTTGTCGTAGCCTGCCCAGTCAATTAATTGAGCAATTAGTGTTAATAGAGGTATTGGGATTCCCTGGTGCTTAAGATGCTACTTTGTTCATGCACAATACAATAGAGTACTCATATATATATATATATATATACATACATATTTCCAAGTGTTAAAGTGAGCAGGTACTAGCCTCTAATACTCTATAGTCTGCTCTGCTGCTGCATCTGACTGTACTTTCTGATACAAAGTGACGTTTTAATCCCCTCTATGGCCAGATCCAGGCTCGGTTCCAAACACTGATGACTCGGCAGGACTTAATATATATCAAATGTTTGCGAGGAGGTGGAAGCTGACGAGCCACCATAATTTAGGCTGCCTGCGCGCTGACTCCCAGGCCTGGATCCATCAGGATGCAACCGGAGGAGGAAGACCCCCACAGTCTCTTGACAGCCCACAGCCCTTTATATTACATCCACAGCATCCCAACGTGAAAGTCTTGTTGCTGGGCCAACGCTTGAGACGGGTGAAATCCGATCAGTTTGTTTTTATGCAAAAGTAATGCGCAGCAAATAATGAAGTGCCGCACGACAATAGCAGCAGCAGGTTGCGTTGCGACAGCTTGCCTTCCTTGCTGCTTGACTTGCCCCGGTACACCTTAGAAATCCTTAATCGGGTGTTACCTTTCACGGCGTGACTTTAATGGAGTGATGTTAGAGGTGTCAAATGGCTAACGCTTTAAATCTTGAAACAAGCGCGCCTCTTTATAATTAAGAATTTATCATGTTGTGAAGTTTGGTGCTTTGCATGCTTGCACCCTAGATATTGATTTTATTGCTTTACTGTAACTTCAACCCGGTTCACTGCTGGCAATCTCTATCACCTCTTTGCAAACAAATGCAGAAAGGTCATGAATGCAACTACATACACTGCATAGACCTCTTCCTGGTCCCAGAACATGCTTAGACACAGACAGTAATTATGTTAAAGAAGACTAGATTCTACAGCAATACCAGTCCTGTTAACATTTCAGACTAAGGATTATCAGGCACTATTCCCTAGAATCCTGCAACAAGCACTGTATCCTTAGGGGAAAAGGGAACCTTAATGCTGGCACCGTGCCTATCACCGCCACCGACAATGCTTTCTAATGCTTCCATGTCCCCATAAATGGCTGTGTAGCTCTCACAGGCCTTGTCGGGGCACCTTAATGCATCATTTGCTTTTAAAGGCTTCACGTGGTAGTAGCACCGCAAACTTTATGGATGACAATTAAAACGTTTTTTTTTCTCCCCCATCCGGTACCATTTAAGCGGTTAGTCACCAGTGGCCTTGCCGTCTGTCCTCTTTTTATATATTAGTTTGCTTCTGACAATAACCTCAATTCATGGTCGGTCTACAGTGCAGAGGGGTTGTAGAGGACAGGTGAAATTTGAATACGAAACCTATGCCCCCTCCTGCATGTCTGTCTATCTGCAGGTATACAATGAACAATAAGCATCATTCTTTCTCTCTGGCCTGGTATTTGGACAGGGCCCAAGCTGAACTGCTGTGGGGGTTTTTTTTCTCCACTTCCTCTCAACAGAGGTGCTGTGTCATCATCGGCGTCTTTGAATTTATGATTGTTTCAACAAATTTGGAGGTATTATTTGTTTTTCCAGGGTTAATACTCTTGCAAGAAGTGGGACGTTCGCCCATTTGAAGCAATTACATTATGCATCACTGTTCCCAAGAGTGGTTGTTTGCAAAAAGGGAAACATTGGACGAAGTCCCAGTGGCCGGCTGGTCAGCTGACTGCATTGGACAGTAAAGCAGATATTCAACAGGATATCACATCTATGCTTTCTTAAGGCCCAGGCCTGTCTTACCTTTGTGTAACCCCTGAGACTCATCTCAAGCAAACCTGCGGTGGATAAAATACCAAATGACGTCAATAAGGCATAGAAATAGTCGGCAGACATTGATGCTTGACTCATTCCTAGAATCTTTCTAACAGAATCCGTTATTGAAAGTCTCATCAAAGTGTCAATGTGCTTGTTTTTTTTTTTTTTACAGGGCCAGTGAACTCTCAAGAGTTCTTCAGACTTTTAACCTCTATGTCCTTTGACATTCATATTTGAGATGCCTTTCCTCGAGATCCTATACTTGTAATCTGTATTCTATGGTCAGACAAAACAGCTTGAAACCCAGCAGTTTAGGCAGTGACATCATCCTATATGATGTCAAATGTCTGTGTGAGTGAGATCATCAATCCCGTGGGAGAACATTTGCTGAATAGGGAAGCATGACATTTAGTCCCAACATTCAATCTAGCTCCTGTGGCAATGAAGCCTCATAATCCTGGCCGACCAGGAGCACTTTTGGGCGAACAGCCTTTCTTCACCTTCATTTCACTACCTCTCTCTCCCTGTGGCCCAGCGGCCTGGACTAAACCGGGATTAAGCAGGGTGGAACGGGGAAAGGTGGGAAATAACTCAAGACTCTACTCCTGGGATCGAACGGTCAAAGTTTAGCCAGCGTTTCCAGTCCGAGATAAGGCACGCCGGGGAAGTGTGTTTGTTCTCAGTGATTCCACTTCCTTCATCTTTGTCTCTTTTTTTCGGCCCACTACTCTCCCTATAGCCACGCTGCTCTGACCTCAATGCAAATAATCTGTCTTGAGCACACAACTTCAGCAAACAAATAACCTCGCTTTTGGGTTCTGAAGATACCAGGTTAATATGGGTAACCGCTCAGCTCCAAACACCAAGCGTGACCCTGCTGCACATCGGCTTCACTCAATTGAATAGTAAGCCTGCTACAGCAGCAATAGGCCTTAATCACTGGGTGTAGATGAGTTTATGTCACATCCTGGATTGCATAACTTTGCCGAACTGTTTATTTTGCTTAGTCATTGCAAGACAGCCAGTTGTTCACTCGTCCTAAGTGAAGTAGACCTCATGTTTTTATCAGCATGGGAAGCCAGCTTTATAACCAATGACTACTGAAGAAAGCTGGCTGTGGAGTAGAGCCCTCTAGACATAATGGAGGCCTTGTCTGCGCACCCAGCTGCTGGTTCCAACCAACACCTCATATCATGAGGTAACTGCCTGGAATAACAGGCAGGCTTTACTCACACACTCCTTCTTTGGCCTGCCTGGCCTGTTAAGTGACTCACAGGGCAAGAATATAGGCGGCAACTTAAATGCTTTCATAATGTCATCTGGATGTTCAACCGTTTTTTCTTTATTTCAAGAAGAGGAAGTCTGCACAATTTCCCTTTGAAACATTTGAACATTTGAACGTTTGAATTGTGATGTAAGAAGTGTAATGTGTCTGATAAGCAGTTCGGTTTGTAAAGACAGGCTCAAACCTTAAGCACCATGATGATATGATATACATATTTATAGGTATATAGTTCAATTCAAATGGTAATCCTCAAAATCCCCATCTTTTATTTGTTTATTTAGTCTCCATCTTTGGTGCTAAGCACTCATTGCTGTGGTATTTACTGAACTGCACTTCCCAGAAACGACCTGTCAATCAAACAGTGTGTCCAGTACTGTGACATCTTTCTTCTTGGATTTGACTTTCTGTAGGTGGCACTCTTTTCCTTGTCTGTTCAGCCACGGTGGCTATTGCTGCTTATGCTAACTACCCAGTAGTCTTCTTCTATGGGGTCTTTCAAAGTAAATATACATTTTTTTGTGCTATGCTGTAAGGCACAGGACCTCCAGTTGTAACATGTTGAGGTGCCTTGCGGTGTGGCTCAGCCAGTACGCTGACAGATAGTGGGGAGGGTCTTGGTGGTGTAGCCTGATTTTTTTTTTTTTAAGGAATGTTTTTTAGCACGTTCTGAACATGCAAACATGTAATGTGCATGTGTATGCATGAACACATTGTGTAATTGCATAAAAACAAATCTGTATATTTGTAGTCATTTTTAACTTATGTAGTCATTTTAACAAAACAATTCAACATTCAATTGATAATATATAACATTGGCATTTAGCATAGCATTTATTAATACTCCAAATTGTACTTCTAGAACTTCTACTACTGCTACTTACTTCTGAAACAGGCTGTGTTTATTCCAAACAAACCAGAAATGCATCACTTCCTGTTTGCCTGAAGATTTTTCCCAGGAAAGACCTAGCTGACACCAGCAAATGGAAACAGCTGAACTGGCAAGAGGTTGGATCACTATTGTCTTATATCAGTCAGTGATATAGTATTTATATGAAAATATTATTATTACCTTTAATACATGTCCTCATTATTTTTGTCTGCCTGGTTAAGTTGCTGCTACAGAGAGCTGAGAACAAGCAGTCACCTCAAATCCAACCTCCACAGCCTGTGTCTACACGTCCTTGGCAATTTCTAACCCAGGTACTAATTTGGAGAGCGCACACATGTTAAAGTTGACAGGGGTAAAAGAACAGTTATTCTTTAGCCTGCCACCTCCCTTTAGAATGTAAACGTCCCAACAAGATCTCTGTTATTAACTAGAGCTAATTCTAATAATCTAAAAATAAAAATGACAGAATACAAAAGCTGCAAAGTTATGATCCCTGTAAACTGGATGAATGGGTTTAAGCACAACCAAGTGACTTGACTGGCAGCCATCAAGTCACCACTGTGTTTTACATGATTACATGATTACATGATGGCGGGAGCATTAAATTAACATCACCTTGTTTGTTTTTTTGCTGCCTCTTCGCCTCTTTCTACCCATGTCAACAAGCACTTTCTACACAGAGAGGAAAATGCACTGTTAAAATACAAGCATGACAGTTACTTCATTTCAGCTGTCTGCCATCATCTGTTCTCTGAAGAATAAAGCAATTTGTGGAAACAATTTGCCGCAGAACCAGGAAGTGAATTTTCCTGTTTGTGTGATGTCATGTGAATTTCATCTAAGGCACGTACAAAACTATCACCGTCAAAAACACATGTATCTCATCAGACAATTGGTCTTTGTATTGTTAAACCCACTTAGTCAAACAAAGAAAGCTCTCTGGAACTTGGACACATTATTGTCATATTAATCATATGACTCACGTTGCTATTGTTTTGTTTTTTTCCCTCTTCAAGAAGACGACCTATGATATTGCATGCTATTTTGGTCGGTGCAAAGTTCACGCACCACATGCTGTAAAATCTCGCTCAACAGGTAATAAAAACACACACACACACACACACACACACACACACACACACACACACACAAATCAAGTCAGTGCAGAAATAACTGGAAGTCAAACAGTTATTTACAGAGCGCTTTAACATGTGATTCACGGAACATGAGGAACACATACAAGAAACGAGAGAACAAGTTCAACCTGAACTCGAGCAAGAGCTTGTTTGTTGTGTTTGTGCTGTGGGTGTGTGTGTGTATGTGTGTGTGTTAAGGCTCAAGGTAAGAGTTAAGGTAGGTTGCAGGGCTTTACTGAATAAAGGGGGTACTTTCTTCCCCCAGTTGTTTTCTTCTACATTAGGCCAGTGAATGCAACATCTAGATTAGGATAGTGATTACAACATCTAGATTAGGTGGCTAGTGATTATAAAATCCTAATTTTGAATCCTAATCCGAAGCTCTACGTGGGAGGGAGTAAGGAAAACAGTGATGTATTGGGGGGCACCCAATACATCACTGATTTCCTTACTCCTGTAAATTCATAGTACATGAACTCTGCACTCCTTGTCAGTAATGAGCTTCTGGTTGGCTTCCTCTTGTCTCGGTTAAACTGCGAAGACGAAGGTGCGAAGGCTTCAAACCATTCCTCGATTCAGTTTGTGTACAGACACAACACCACTCAAAAGGGGCACAGCTGCGCTGCCTCATAGGCGCAATGAATTATGATTATTGGAGTTCACTGACGTGCTTACGGCGCTTGGAAGGATTAAATCTTAGTTCTTTAAAATCTACACTGGTAGGAATTACCAGCTTCATGCCTTATGGCACCCAAAATGTATCCAAAACAAAAATGTACCTGTCAGGCTGTTAATTTACCTGGGTGGGCTGTCTAAATACTAACATGGTACAGGAAACACTTTTCAATGCATTTTAAATGTGTACTTGTCCATGTTTTTACAAATTATTTCAGTGCACTACAGCACACTGAAGTCTGCAGTATTTACATGTAAGAGAAATTGGAAATATTTAAAATCAGATAAATTTGTGCTCTAATCCATATCAACAACGATATAATCACATATAACAATACTGCTGCTGTCTTAGCGGGCTGCTAATATTGCCAAAAGAATACAATTTAGGTAATGGTTGCATCCCAGTGCCTACTGCTTGCTAGCCAGTAGCCAGTGTGGCTATGGCTGCTACTATGCTAACGAGCCTTACCTGCCCTACCTGTCAACCACATATGAATCAGTACAGGGACATTCAGACAGGGCATTTATTGACAGTGAAACTTGAATGACAAGGTCAGTCATTACCACTTACGTTCACCAACTCAGCACCTGGCATAGCGAGGATGGGTTTGGCTCTGACAGCTATCAACTGCTATAGAGCTGTCAAAGCTTTTGGTTACTGAAGGTTCAGCGTCCTCCACTGGACAAATGTTTCTACTGTCCGCACCTACGCATTTTGCTATTTTGCCTTTCTGAGGAGAAATTCTATGGATGACTCGTGGCACTTTAACAATATATCTATATCTTATATATATATATAGGCTTATATCGGCGGATAACATGGGCCATAATATATATCGTATAGAATATTGACACTGTGTGATGTTTCCTGCAACTGACAGATCCACCACTCTTCAGGGCAGTCTTGATTTTAGTCATTGTGGGCTGAACGCTTCCTTCCCCTTCAGACTGGTGGTTGCTGTCCCCGCCATAATTGTTCTCGGCCAGCCGCATCTTTTTGAGGACTTCCTCCAGCAGAGCGTCGACGTCATTGTCAAACTCCTCCTGGAAGAGACAACGGTTAAGGCCCTTAGAGAGTTTCAACTTCTACTGAGAAGAAGGTCTAACTCATAACAGGAATAAACACTAGGTGGACAATTAAATCAGCAGATCGAACTATAGTTCCACGGATAGGAAAAAGTGGTTGGTTCTACTTCAGGTATAAAAAGGTTACTTTTCTGTTTAAATGGAAAAAAAAAGGATTCCAGTGTCAGTGACAATGAATAATCTGTTAACCAGACCAATATTCAACCTCCTATTAAAAATTTAAATAGAAGTTTAACCGTTTTTTTTGTCAGTCCTGTTTCATTACTTTTAAAAGAGACCTTTATGTCCAAAGACGCAATATTCAATGGGAGAAATTAAATCGCGTTCTGGCCTCTTCTACTATCACACGTCTCATTTTCAATAAAGGAACAAAACATTCATCTCCTGTCAAAAGCTAAAAGGACCAAAATTATCTAGCCTAGATAAACTCCATGAAGGACACTATTATTTTAATGTCAGGCACACATCGTAACACTTCACTCAAGACCTTCTCTGAAATATTAAAGTCCACAAGTCAATTTAGCATAGGAGTCATCTCCAAGGTAGCTCGTATTTGAACACAATCTCAACTTTAGTAACTGTTAAAAGAAAAGCAAGCCATTATGTGGGGCGCTTGTGAGCCATACAAGTCTACTGAAATACTAGCTGCTAGTGCGACATTGCCTTTTCCAATCTCTTAGTTTTGTCTCTAGTCATGTCCTTTATCAGCACTTTGTGACAAGCTAAAAGGACCTCATAAATAAGTCTGACTTGACTTGACTTGGCAGGTAGGTGACAGCCAATAAGGTGCAGCATTTATTTTTAAAACCCCTTACCCTACTCAAACTCAGCTGCAGCCTTCAGAATGGACTAATAGCACTGTACCTGTCTTTCATTATATCAAGTGGACTTTCAAAACATCCAAAGCTGAATGTCAAACCAGCGTTTTAGTTCAAAAGATTCCAAGTAAGGCGCACAACTTTTTTTTAATGAATGCTGCTAAATTGGATAACAGGAGGTCTGTTCAGTTCAGAGCAAGTAAAATACTGATAGGTGTCTCTAAAAATGAAATGTGCTCATGAAATGTGAATGTTTATTCTAGAATATGTATTTGTAAATAGTGCATGATGTTTGGACAATGGATATATATATATATGCTTTTTGTTATGCTGTATTATACTTTGTCCAAATCAAATCAAATCACATTTATTTGTATAGCCCTTAATCACCGTTACAGTCTCTAAGGGCTTCACAGTGCCCAACATGTGAAAATAATAAATGATTAGTACACGACATCCCCCAGCCTTAGACCCTCACAGAGGACAAGGAAAAACTCCCACAAAAACCTTATTGGAAAATTGGGAGAAACCTTGGGAGGGGCTACTCAGAGAGGGATCCCCCTACCAGGACGGTTGGGCGTGCAATAGATGCCGTGTTTGGGCAAACAGAGTATACACAATATATGAAAGTTCATTTTGGTGGGACATCCACATCTGATGGGGGCATCACAGCAACGGCAACTCAGTCAGCGTCATCATAGGACTAGGGGACCACGCAGACGCCAACTCTGCCCAGATAGGAGGACGCAACGCCTGCTCAGTCAGCATCGTCCTAGGAGGCGGAACCACGCAGACGCCAACTCTGCCGGGCTGCAGCCTGGAACAGGTAGGAGACACACCCACACACACACACACACACACACACACACACACACACACACACACGCTCGCACTCACACAGACAAACATAACCAGCGTCAGTGGACAGCAGCAGGTAGACCAGGAGAATAGGACAAGTAGACAGGATGCTAATATCCATCGGCAGGACCCTGAGCTAGGATGAGCTAACTGGTCTAACCTTACTCTAAGACGAGACTGAAGCACTCCCTTAAGGCTGGTCAAATGACAGAGAGAATAAATGGGTTTTTAGCCTTGACTTAAAGATTTCGATAGAGCCTGCCTCTCTGACTGAGGGAGCTCACACAAAGCTCTTCATGAAGACATCTGACCTTACGAAGACCCTTGTGTGATCGGAACGTCATTACATTTGGGACTATTCATGAAAAACGTTGTGAGCTTTACTCTGCATCATTTTAACTCTTGCCTATAGAATTTTGGCTCTGCACTGAATACAGAGATGTGTGAATAGCTGTACAATTGTATTAGACACCAGTGTTTGGTGCCATACAAAGGACTAAGCCCCAGATTCACTGAAGGGTTGCACTGAGAAATGTGCTCACTGTATCACCAAAATGATCAAATTAGAAAGCCATGTTATTCACTGAGCAATGAGTGGAAAGCTGCCTAACAGCGCTGGTCAAAAAAATAATTTAAAGGTTTAGTTTAAAGGGAATTAGTGCAGGTGCAAAAGTAAGTGAACCTTCTCTTACATTAGTTAAATCAACTAGGCAAGTAGAATCAGGTGGAGAAATAATTTTTCATGAAGTTAACCAATCAGAGGTCAGATGTTTGGGGAGGAGTTTGTGTGGTACTCCCATAAATACAGGTGAGCAACCTGGGGGGTGTTCCACAAAGCGTGCTTACCACCTTAGCCAGGCTCATTTTCAGTTTTATTTCTTATTATTTCTTATTAAATTGATTTATTGGCTTGGCTTTTATTGAAGCCTTGTGTGAACTAGTTTGAGTGTTACACATTTGAGGAAGGTCTTTTGGCTGGTCCTCACTTCTTCTACAGGCAAGTTTAGGATTTGGTTTTAGGGTTAAGGCTAGCGTAAAGTGGTGGTAATCTGTGACATTCTTATCTTATTTTTTATTTCATCTCCATCTTTGGTGCAACAGTTGCCCACTTGTTGAACAATTAAAGTTGAATCTTGAATTTAGGGTTAGGACTTGGGGTTAGGGTTAAGATTTGAGTTAGGATTGGGTTTTTATGATTAAGGTTAAGCATGTAGTGTTGGGGGTTTAGTTTAGGGTTAGCGGTTAGGGAATGAATGTAGTAAATAAAAGGCACATCATAAACTTGTTTACAGCTCTCCAAAAGCCGCAACACCAAAAGTCATTGTCTGTGTTGGAATAGTGAGGAGCAGACAGTCTGTGGATCTGAAGGCTCTGGCAGGGACATATTTTGGCAGCATATTGTTAATATAATCAGGGACAGGTCCATGGAAAGATTTATAGATAAGTAAAAGAATCTATTCTAAAACTAATTGGTAGCCAGTGCAGGGACTTTCAAACAGGAGTGATGTGAGCTCTTTTCTTTGTTCCGGTTAAAACTCTAGCAACAGCAATTTGTATACATTGTAATTGTCCTAAAGTCTTCTTGGACAGAACAGACCAAGGGGGCTTTTCTGGTGTAACCGCTATGTAAAGTTGTGTGTCATCCACATAACAATGAAAATCAATATTATGTTTACGTTATGTTATGCCTACACAGTAGCGGACCCAGAATTGAGCCTTGCGGCACTCCACATGAGAGGTTCATTCTTTGTGAAGAGAATTTATTGATTGAGACAAAGCAGTCTCGATCAGTTAGATGGATCAGTTAGATAGTACAGCAGCAGTTTTAAAAACGGATGGGAAACATCAAGTCTGCAAGGAATGGTTTATAACAAACAATAAAACAAAAAACCTAAATACAACAGATCAGCAGAGAGACAAATAAACTTTTTTTAAAAAGGTTGTTCAGATGGGTTCCAAGCTACATGAGACCTTAGCTTACTCACTACTTGGCGTAAGAGAACTTCTTCAATATTACTAGAGTATTGTAATGCTATCTCTGGTGACAAGACAGGATCAACAATGACTATGGCAGAGTTAGGTTTGGTGGATATAGCATTCTTGATGTTACTTGTCTTTTTTTCTGAAAAAGAGGGCAAAATCATTACATTTGGATGCAGACAGTAGTTCAGGATCAACCACGGGGCGAGGATTTATCAGTTGATCACTGGTTGAAAATAATGTTTGAGGATTGTCATAGTGATTCATTATCATGTTCAAGAATTACGTTCTCCTTGCAGTTTTCATACTATGATTATATAATGAAAGGCTGTCTTTAAAATTGTCATAGTGGATTAGCAACATTTAGCCCTTCTAAAAAAGTCTGATTCTATTAATTTTACTCAATACATATTCCCCTCTTTGCCACCACTCTGAGAATGAAGAGCCTTGGTCTTTCTCAACAAACTTGAAGAGAGAATTTGTGCACCATGCTGAAATTCATGCAAAAGTAAGCTCAATTAACAGATTACTTAGAAACTTGGAAGGTTCAACTGTAGCTTGTGACCAAACTACTATAGTTTTCTGCATTGAAGTTAACTTCAGTTATTTCTGTGCAAATTACTGATGAACTAGTGCAAAAATGCTTAAACTTTTCAAGTTTAAGTATTCAGCATTTCTCACATAACTCTGCAGGTGGTTAAAGTTTGCCTGTTCCATTTGTTTACTGGTAGACGATGTTTGAAGCATATTGACTATTCTTTTGTTGGTGGCTTTCTTGGACTCATACAAAGAGAACACACTCTCCTTGTCTGACAGCCAAAGCTCTGCACTGGCTAAGCTAGTGCATTGTCTGAAAAGTGCAAGCATTGTCAAGCTAACAAAACTGTTATACATTTTGGCTCTTGCAGAATGGCTTTGTGAGCCACTGATTTAATGGCAACCACCATGTTGTCCTTGCAAAGCAGGCAATAAGATCCCAATCTTGAGAACAGATGAAGCAAGTCCTACTCATCGCTGTCCTCCAGTAAACCTTTGAGTGCCTTTTCCACAACGCTCACTTGCAGATAGATAGTAGAAAAAAGAAGAGCAGCCTGTGACGTCACTTTCACTGTCATCATGGCAGAACGGGAGATACAGTGTGTGAGAGTGGAATGCAGAAAATAAAACACACAAAAGAAAAAGAGGAATGCAAAAAGGGAGACACTGAGTAAAATGTAGAAACTTAAACTTTTAAACCAGTCAGTGCTGGTTCTACAACCTTCTCAGGTTTGTTGCTTGAAGCAGGGGCCGCAGGGCTGTGGGGCCCTCGCCCTCATCTTTCCCACAGTCTGAAGCAGCTGCAGCAGCTAGCATCACGGAAGAAATAGCACTGCCAGCAACTGCAAAGGCCTTATCTTCGCAACCAATTATGGCTCCCCCTACAGAAGTTGTCGAGGATCCTAGCAACACCGATCCTGCTCACTGGAGAGTCTGAGCATATTGGACTAAGAAGGGTCTGGAGTTGTGCCAAAATACGGATGCAGATATCAAAGCTAGTTCAAAATGGCTTTATTGGCATGACATAGTTCTCTATATATTGCCAAAGTATTTGTAACAACAATAATAATAACAATAATAATAATAATAATAATAGCAAAATGTGAAAGAAAGAATAATCACAATAATAATAATAATCTATACTCTTTAATGTTTGACATTGTGTACTCTCTCTCTCTGCTGAGGGACCACTTGCTGTTCTTGTGTTGTAGTGGCTATTCAAGTATACTCCTAAGCTTTTACATTGCATACTAGTTTTTCTGTGGTCCTGGAACAGCCTCGGTTTTTCCAATGGGCTTTATGCCAACAACAGTTTTATGTCTTCAAAATTATCTTTCACTAAGATACACTACAGAGTACACTACATGGCCAAAAGTATGAAGACACTGCTTCTAATGTACAGTATATAATGGAATAATGGATCGGGCTAGGCCTCTTAGTTCCAGTGAAGGGAAATCTTAACACTACAACATTGTGGCAAAAGCAGACGCTTTTATCCAAAGCGACTTACAAAGGTGATAGTTTACACTATGTGGGGATTGAACCCACAACCCTGAGACTGAGAGTCTCATGCACTGCCGAGAACATGAAGCATGGTGGAGGAGCATCATGGTTTGGGGCTGCTTTGCTGCCTCAGCGCCTGGACGGGTTCAATCATTGAGGGAACAAATTGAATCAGGAAATTCTCCAGGAGAATATCAGGGTTATCTGGCAGGCACCTACGTGCAAGTGGCAACTACCTGCATTGTGTCAGAAGAGAAAAGAGGAATCAGGTTCTGTATCCTGTGTTAGGTCACATCACTGTTGGTTGAGTGGCTGCACTGGTTGGTCTGCCTTTTTTGTGCCTTGTAAACTTGGTTTATGTCAGGAGTAGCAGTTTGTGTAGGATCCAGAATGCAGACCAAGACGATGGAGTAGAAAATAAGTGTTTTTTAATAGTGAAGCTGGTGAAGGGAAGGTGGGGGGTGCAGAGGCTGGGCTGGATGGAGCTGGGGCAAGCAGGTGAGGCAGGAGCGAGGGAAGCAGGCAGGAGCTGGGGCAAGCAGGTGAGGCAG
Organism: Hoplostethus mediterraneus; assembly: GCA_034670385.1. Taxonomy (NCBI): domain Eukaryota; kingdom Metazoa; phylum Chordata; class Actinopteri; order Trachichthyiformes; family Trachichthyidae; genus Hoplostethus; species Hoplostethus mediterraneus. The sequence continues at coordinate 2,868,789 of JAXDDW010000042.1, read as the reverse complement.
GAGCGAGGGAAGCAGGCAGGTTGGTGGGTTTTGGCAAGGAGACACGAGAAATGAGGCGTACAGGGGATCTTGGGAGACAGGAAAGACAGTTAGAACAGCCCGGAGGCACACAGGGGACTATAACTCTGACTGTTGGTCTAGAGCGGCCGAGCGAATGACTAGCATGGTAGTTGGCAGAACAATCTGGCGACGAGTGGTTGGAGAGCCAGGGTATATATGCTGCTGGGCTGATGGAGCCACACCCACGCCACACACACAGACAGACAGAGAGACAGACAGACAGGGGAGGTGGAGACACAAGGGAGGTGAAAACCTGTGGTGGAGCCGTGACAGGTTTATAGCCCATTTCAGCCTCCTAATTAATTAATATGTGAATAAATGGTGTTACTAACATAATTAATACCAAATCATTATGTACAACAGTATTAATTCACTATCATTAACTAATGGTGACCATGGTATTACTCATTTGTCAGTATCGAGCTTTGTGAAAGCCTGATAGTTTATTCATGAATTCATGCATTAATGTATTAATTCATGCTTATTTGTGACAAGTTCAACTCTTGTTAAGTTTTTCTCAGCAAAGTTGTTGTCAGGCTGTGCCATTTTCGCCAGGTTGCCAACCACGCCTGGTAGAAACCTTTTTGTTTCCAGCCTTTGTTCCTGTGCCCCTTGCTGCAATCGTTTATCTCCATCTTTTTAAGACAGCTTCTTTGTCAGCAATTACTTCTGATTGTTTACAAAGGGACAGGGCAGCTACATGGTCACCATAAGAATGAAGGTATCTGGCCCGTTCCTCATCTGACATCACATTGAAAAGATTAGTCAATCTACAACAGCAAATACATGTGCTTATCAGTTTTATTGTAAACATAGGCCTATACCTAAAACATTTGTGAACATCAATCACATAACATTAAGGCAAATGAGCCTCAATCAATCAATCAATATCTACATGTGGCAGACTGGGGGGTGTGGTTGGGCAGTTGGCTGGTGGCGGGGGGCGGAGTCGGGCCGGCAGGCAGGTTCGCCCTGCCCGACACCGGCTGCATCCCATCAGGTCTGAGTGGGGACTAATATATGTGTGTGTGTCTGTCTGTCTGGATGTGTTGTAAACAGTGAGCGGGACCACATGAGGCGATCCCGCAGCGAGGAGCCCGAGAAAAGGCGGATCGGGAGAGCGAGCGTGGGCGAGAGAGCCCGGGCCGTGATATTGTTTGAGCGTTTCTTTTCTGTTACCCTTTGTAATAAACGGCGCTGCCGCGCCTCACCTGCACCAGTCTCCGCCTCTGCCTACTCCCGGGGTAGCATCTCGGCTACAGTGGGGGCTCGTCCGGGATGGCGGAACCATCTCCGCTGGAGAACCTGGTGGGCCGGCTGGTGGCCATGCAGGAGGCGCAGGCGGCGGTCCTGCAGCAGCAGACCCAGACGCTCCTCGCCGTAGCGCAGATGGCGACAGATGGGCGCGGGGCGATGCAGGAGCTGCTGCGGGACCGCAGCGCAGATCGGCCCACCGCCCCGCCACCGATCAACCTCCAGAGGATGAGCGGCGACGATGACGCCGAGGCCTTCCTCACCACCTTCGAGCTGTCGGCGGACGTGGGCCGGTGGACCCCAGAAGAGCGGGTCGTACGGCTGCTGCCCCTGCTCACTGGGGAGGCCCAACTCGCCGTCCACGGCCTGCCGGCGGCTGCCCGGAGAGACTACACCATGGTGAGGAAGGCCATCCTCGACCGGCTGGGGCGGACGCCGGAGGGATACCGCCAGCAGCTCAGGAGCCTGGCGTACGGGGGGGCTGGGCGGCCCTTCGCCTACGCCCAGCAGCTCCTGGATGCGGCATGGCGGTGGCTGCAGCCAGAACACTCCACCAAGGACGTCATGCTGGAGGCAGTGGTCCTGGAGCAGTTCCTGGCAGGGCTTCCGCCCCGCACGGCCGCCTGGGTCCGCTGTCACCGGCCCGGCGTCCTGGCCGGCCGCCATCACCCTGGCGGAGGACCACCTCGCCACCCATCCTGGCGACCCGGGAGGAGCCCCGCCTCGTCCGGCCCCAGGACCAGCGCGGGACGTGGGGGGACCCCTGCCCGGTTCCGGCTCAGCGGAGGAGGCCCTTCCACCCGGCTCCGGCGTCACGGCCCCTCCCCGAGCCCAGTCGGCGCTCCACCAATCCTTTTCTCTCCTCTGTGTCTCCGCAGGTTCCCACTCACGGGGTCGGGGCAGGCCCACAGACAGTCACTCAGACACCTGGGCAGGAGTGTTGGCGGTGTGGGCGGCTCGGCCACTTCCGCGCGGAGTGCCCCCTGATGGAGGTGGGGCAGGTGGTCCGAGTCGCCGGCCCGCCAAACTCCTCCCCCGGTCTGGAGGGGACCTACCGGATCCCGGTAAGGATCCAAGGGGGTAGACACCAGGCTTTGCTGGATTCTGGCTGTACACAGACCATGATCCAGCAAAGCCTGGTTCGCCCCGGGGCGCTGGTGGAGGCGGCGTGGGTGAATATTAGGTGTGTGCATGGGGATATTCACACATATCCGGTGGTCCCAGTGGAAATTCGTTACCGGGGGAAAAAGCATACCGTAAAGGCCGCGGTTAGTTCCCGCCTGTCGCACCCCTTGATCTTTGGCACGGATTGGCCTGGGTTTAGTACACTGGCGAGGGAAACTGTGGGGGTGCGTTCACGGCCGTTAGGGAAATGTGAGTGTTGCGCGGCGCTCAGTGGTGACGCGGGGTCGTCCGACGCTGCCGAGGGGGGCGGGACGGGGGAACCCCGTCAGGCGGCTTCCCCGGGCCCAGTAGTCCATCCCACGGAAGATTTTCCGCTCGAGCAGTCTCGTGACGACACCCTACGCTTTGCCTTCGACCGAGTGATGCGAATTGACGGTCAAAAGGTGCGCCCTGACGCTGCGCTCACCCACCCATACTTTTCGGTAGTTAGGGACAGACTGTATAGAGTGAGCCGTGACACTCAGTCCGGGGAGGAAATCACCCAGTTGTTGGTGCCGAAGAGCCGCCGGGAAATGATTTTCCAGGCGGCTCACCATAACCCAATGGCTGGGCACCTCGGTTATGACAAAACACTACAGCGGATAATGGCCCGCTTCTATTGGCCGGGCATTTGGGCAGAGGTGCGGAGGTGGTGCGCCGCCTGTCCCGAATGCCAACTAGTTAATCATCCGGCCACCCCAAAAGCGCCGTTGCGCCCCCTTCCCTTAGTTGAGGTACCGTTTGAAAGACTTGGTATGGACCTCATCGGGCCATTAGACCGCAGTGCACGGGGATATCGCTTTGTATTAGTCCTGGTGGATTATGCAACGCGGTATCCAGAAGCAGTGCCATTGCGCAATATCTCCGCCAAGAGTGTTGCGCAATCGCTGTTTCAGGTCATCTCCCGAGTTGGAATCCCTAAAGAGATTCTAACTGACCAGGGCACCTCGTTTATGTCACGAACACTACGGGAACTATACGAGCTGTTGGGCGTCCGCTCAATCCGGACCAGCGTGTACCACCCCCAGACCGATGGTCTGGTGGAGCGGTTTAATAAAACACTGAAGAACATGGTTCGTAAGTTCGTGCACGACGATAGCCGAAATTGGGATAAATGGCTGGACCCTCTGTTATTTGCAGTGCGGGAGGTACCCCAGGCCTCCACGGGATTTTCTCCCTTTGAGCTCCTGTTCGGCAGGAGACCCCGAGGGGTGCTGGACCTGGTTAAGGAAAGCTGGGAGGAAGGTTCCAGCACCAGTAAAAATGAGATTCAGTACGTTATGGACCTGCGAGCAAAACTCCACACGCTGGGACGGCTGTCACGTGAGAATTTGCTCCAGGCCCAGGAACGTCAACGACGGCTGTATGACAGAGGGGCGCGGCTCCGACAATTCGCACCGGGAGATAAAGTGCTTCTGTTGCTCCCTTCGTCCAGCTCCAAATTGCTCGCCAGGTGGCAAGGGCCCTTCGTGGTCACACGGCGGGTGGGTGACGTCGATTATGAGGTTGAGCGTTCCGACAGGGGGAGATCGATGCAAACGTACCACGTCAACCTCCTAAAAGCCTGGAGGGAGGCGGAGTCCGCGTCACTGGCCACTTCGGTGATCGAGAGAGATGAGTTGGGTCCGGAGGTTCCAAAAGCGACTAATCAGACCCCGGCCCTTTGTAATAACCATCTCTCACCGAGCCAGGGCGCGGATGTGACCGCATTACAGCAGCGATTTGCTGACGTGTTTTCTCCCCTGCCGGGACGCACAACGCTTATCCACCACCACATAGACACCACCCCCGGGGTAAAAACACGTATCCAGCCGTATCGTCTGCCCGAGCATAAACGTAAAATCGTGCAGGCGGAATTGAAGGCCATGCTGGAGATGGGGGTAATAGAAGAGTCCCACAGCGACTGGTGTAGCCCCATCGTGCTTGTCCGCAAGTCCGATGGATCGATCCGGTTCTGTGTGGACTACCGCAGGGTGAACGAAAATTCAAAGTTCGACGCCTACCCAATGCCCCGGGTCGACGAGCTACTAGATCGGTTAGGCAACGCTCGCTTTTTTACGACGCTGGATCTAACCAAGGGCTACTGGCAGATTCCCTTGTCGCCAGAGTCCAAGGAGAAAACGGCTTTCTCTACTCCGTACGGGTTGTACCAATTCGTGACGCTTCCGTTCGGCTTGTTCGGCGCCCCCGCCACGTTCCAACGCCTCATGGACCGGGTGCTGCGCCCGCACGCTGCATATGCCGCTGCCTACCTGGATGATGTGATCATCCATAGCGACAACTGGGAGCGGCACATGCAGCAGGTGGGAGCGGTGCTCGAGTCCCTGCGGCAGGCGGGGCTCACGGCCAACCCGAAGAAGTGCGCAGGTTGGACGGAGGGAGGTACGGTATCTGGGGTACCACTTGGGAGGAGGGCAGGTACGGCCCCAGATAGATAAGACCGCAGCGGTTGCAGCCTGCCCAAGACCCGAATACTAAAAAAGAGGTGAAGCGGTTCTTGGGGCTGGCGGGCTACTACCGAAGGTTCGTCCCGGACTTCTCGGAGCTGACCAGCCCCCTGACCGACCTCACCCGGAAGGGTGCTTCAGATCCGGTCCAGTGGACGGAGCGGTGCCAACAGGCGTTTGAGGGGGTAAAATTGGCTCTCTGTGGGGAATCTGTTTTGCATATGCCTGACTTCTCTCTCCCTTTCTGTCTCCAGACCGACGCATCGGGCAGAGGGCTGGGAGCCGTTTTGTCTCAGCAGGTGGAGGGGGTTGACCGCCCCGTGCTGTACATCAGCCGCAAGCTCGCGGACCGCGAGACTCGGTACTGCACGGTGGAGAAGGAGTGCCTGGCCATCAAGTGGGCGGTCAGGCACCCTCCGGTACTACCTCCTGGGACGCTCTTTCACCCTCTGCTCGGACCATGCCCCGCTGCAGTGGCTCCACCGCATGAAGGATACCAACGCGCGGATCACCCGTTGGTATCTGGCCCTCCAGCCCTTTAAGTTCAAGGTGATCCATAGGCCGGGGGACGCAGATGGTTGTCGCCGACTTTCTCTCTCGCTCCCATGGGGGCGGGGGGGGGGGAGTGGGTCGTCGGCCGGACGGCTCCCCGGCCTACGTCGGGCGGTGGGGGTATGTGGCAGACTGGGGGGTGTGGTTGGGCAGTTGGCTGGTGGCGGGGGGCGGAGTCGGGCCGGCAGGCAGGTTCGCCCTGCCCCGACACCGGCTGCATCTCATCAGGTCTGAGTGGGGACTAATATATGTGTGTGTGTCTGTCTGTCTGGATGTGTTGTAAACAGTGAGCGGGACCACATGAGGCGATCCCGCAGCGAGGAGCCCGAGAAAAGGCGGATCGGGAGAGCGAGCGTGGGCGAGAGAGCCCGGGCCGTGATATTGTTTGAGCGTTTCTTTTCTGTTACCCTTTGTAATAAACGGCGCTGCCGCGCCTCACCTGCACCAGTCTCCGCCTCTGCCTACTCCCGGGGTAGCATCTCGGCTACACTACATTACAAAATGTTACAATATAACACGTTTTCTTCAGGAAATAATTTTTCTGGTTAAAATTTTAAAAGTGAACAGAATGCTAGATTTTCATATGAGATTATTATAGATTTTGGTGAGTTTAATAGCCATGTTTAATTCACTTAATGTAATGTACCCCTACTTTTGCATTATTGAATACCTGAATGTAAAAATTAAGAAAAAGTATCACTGAAGGTGCCTTGTTCCTGGTACATTTCTAGATCAGCACCCTGAGTTCTTTGATGTTAGCGGTCTTTGGAAGCAGAATGATCTCAATACACTAAACCATTTTTGAGGATAGTTCTTTCAGCCAAGCTCATGAATCAGAACAAGAATTCTGCCTACTACACAGGTTCAGTGACTACGCAACCTTTTTACATTGACCGATAAAAATATTTTGCCTGGAGAGACTTTCAACAATGTCTGGAAAAAACGTCTTGTCCTTTTCTCTCTCTCTCTCTCTCTCTCTCTCTCTCTCTCTCTCTCTCTCTCTATATATATATATATATATATATATATGCAGGGCCGCCCCTGGCCAAATTGGGGCCCTACGCAGAATTTTATTTGGAGGCCCTCCCCCCAAAACCAAAAATTAGCGTAATTTTGTCATGTCCCCCCGCACCCCAAATGTATAATAGGTACAAATTGACTGTATAACAAAATGCCATTTAACTTGACAACCTTTATTAGTAAGTATTATAACTAGTTTACTTAGATAGCTAGTATGACTAGTTTAAGCTTGGCCGGTCAGCTAAACTAACTGGTTAATCTAGACACATTTTTATGGCTAGAGTGAATTATTTTGAGTAAGTAACAAGTGCTAAGCTTCATAATATTAGCTAGCGCCTCTTTTTACCCCTTGCCTTTATCACTGGGTTTGAGTCTAAAGCCCCATTCAGTGGCCCATCAAAGCAGTTTGCGGGATCTAGCTCTCTTGACTTAATCTTCTGCCTTCTTGTTATGGGCTTCATAAAAATACTATTTTCAATAATTAGTTGACAATTCCAATGGATTCCTCTTTAGGACATCCGTTTCTGTACTCACATGAAACATGAAAACATTTTACTGTACCATCTTTCAGAAATACCAACTTAAAATCACCCAGAGCTTCATTTATAGGGAACTCATACAATTGTGATTGTATGACTGAATTGTATAACTTGATGTCCTGGCTCTTCTGTCTCAATGAAAGGACAAGGGCAGTCTCATGGATGATGCACCGGCTTTCGTAGAGGAGGGCAAAACACCCTCAATTCAGGTTGCAATACCCTAGTCCCTGAGCACGGTAAAGGAAGGGGAAGGGGACTCCTCCCCTATCCCAGGAGGGTCCTTACTGGATTGTGAGGGAATGGAGAATAATGGGATACGCCACATGCCCCCTGTGGAGTCATTAGAGGAGGCCCACCTCCACCTAAAGACATCCATATCATCATTGGGGCCCCGCTTCCCCTCCAAGATGGACCAGTTGCAGTGCAGCTTTACTGATAAATCTTACAAGGTGGCTGCTCTGTCGGTTCAAGCCCTTACTATAACCTCTCTCCTGATGGCCAACCAAGCTGACTTAGAGGACATGATGATTCAGGCTATGGGATGCCCCCCCCCCCCCCCCACACACACACACACACACAAAGAATAAGTCTGCAAGCTACCAGTGAAACAAACGCTACGCCAGGGATGTTATTAGTTGTCATAGTAACCATGTGACCTGGTTGTTTGTTTATACTTTTATACTTCCTGTATGGGATTGGGGTTGTCTTCCTGTTTTCACTAAAGACAGTTACTGCTACTCTTCCAGTCGTGTTTGTGATTCATTGATATACCACTTAAACTGTTGTGGTGGCAGCGTTTACCGGACTTACCTTTCAACCCGAAGATGGATTACACTCCAAGTTTATTGGGTATTCTTTCAAAAAGAGTCACACTGTGGAGTTTATTCTACCGTCAGAACGCAACTGGATTAAGGGAGCAGCATGGCCAGTTCACACAGAGCCCCGAAGCAATGCTTAACTAAGATTGAGACTGTGAACTCCTCTGAGAACTGGAACGTCAGAATCTTTTATATATAATGTCGCTCGACCACGAGTTTGCAATCTTCCTGATCGACGGGGTGAGTTGGGAGAAAAAGTCCAAAGCCTCCCCATACAGGGGTTTCACTGATGACAGTGATGATGTCCCCGCTGTACAACGTCGCACAAAGGAGCAGAAGGTGAGCATGCTGGAGTTAATGTTGGGACAAATAGCCAATTATTATTATTATACAGACCCACCCTGGCCGGGCAAGGATGTCATGCCCCCTCTGTAAAGGGGCTGGGAGGCCTGATAATCACTTCCTACAACATGCCTATGGGCAGACATCCAGTACGACGCACGTGCTGCGTGCTGCGTGCACCAGCTAAAACTACTGTGTGGCTGGTAGAATACATCAAGCTCGATTTGCCACTAGAACTTTGTGATGTGGACGGTGAGCTGGCCGTAAAATCGCACATTGATGCCTTGTGTGACCAGGCAGGCACTTACCAATGGCCTACCCCAACCTTGCTACGGGGGGTGTCAGGGAAGATCCCCAATCTCACTGGTGTGCCACAGCCGGTCCAGAAAAGCCACCATTTGTGCCGTGTCCGTGCCATGTATGCCCCCACACTCGGTGACACAGCAGTACCAGCTGACCCCCCAAAGCCTGCCTCTACATCCAGGTTGCCCTGCCCTCTGACCTTGTGACCTTGGATCCGTCATGCCCCCCGATGTCAGAGCAAGTTCAGAGCACTGCACAGGGAATTTGACGATGTGTATGCGTTTCAGTGGAACACGTCAATCCTTCATTCCTCATTAAGAAGCCTGGGGGTGGCTTCCGCCTTGTCATGGTGTTCGCGGATGTCGGCCGGTACAGTAAACCCCAACCCTCCCTGATGCCCGACGTCGACTCCACCCTGCGCTTGATAGCTCAGTGGAAATACGTCATCGCTACAGACCTCACCAAAGCCTTTACCAAATCCCCCTGTCCAGAGACTCATGGAAATACTGTGGGGTTGTGCGTGTGTATGTGTGGAGTGCTATGGGCATGCCGGGGTCTGAGACAGCATTGGAGGAGTTAACATGCAGGGTGTTTGGGGATCTTCTCGAGCTGGGCCACGTGGCCAAAGTGGCGGACAATTTGTACTGCGGAGCTAACACTCTTGAGGAACTGCTAGCTGTCTGGAGAAGGGTTCTCTCTGCCCTACAGTGTTGTGGACTAAACCTTTCCGCCAGTAAGACCACTGTAGTGCCTGTACAGACCTCCATCCTGGGTTGGGTGTGGTGTCAAGGAACCATCCAGGCCAGCCGTCACCGTGTGTCTGCTCTGGCTGCATGCCCCCTCCACAGACTGTAACTGGACTGCGTTCATTCATTGGCGCATACAAGGTGCTGGCTCGTGTGCTTAAGAACTGTGCTACCATGCTTGCCCCACTTGATGATGTGGTCGCCGGACGTGATTCAAAGGATGTGATCCAGTGGTCAGACGAGCTGCTGGGTGCCTTCAGTTATGCCCTGTACTCAACTCGTGCCATCACGTTGCCACGGCCTGCTGATCAAAATCAAATCAAATCACATTTATTTGTATAGCCCTTAATCACCGTTACAGTCCCTAAGGGCTTCACAATGCCCAGCATGTGAAAATAATAAATGATTAGTACACGACATCCCCCAGCCTTAGACCCTCACAGAGGACAAGGAAAAACTCCCACAAAAACCTTATTGGAAAAGTGGGAGAAACCTTGGGAGGGGCTACTCAGAGAGGGATCCCCCTACCAGGACGGTTGGGCGTGCAATAGATGCCGTGTTTGGGCAAACAGAGTATACACAATATATGAAAGTTCATTTTGGTGGGACATCCACATCTGATGGGGCATCACAGCAACGGCAACTCAGTCGACGTCATCATAGGACTAGGGGACCATGCAGACGCCAACTCTGCCCAGATAGGAGAACGCAACGCCCGCTCAGTCAGCATCGTCCTAGGAGGCGGGACCACGCAGACGCCAACTCAGCCGGGCTGCAGCCTGGAACAGATCGGAGACTCACCCACACACACCCATACACACACACGCGCTCACACAGACAAACATGACCAGCGTCAGTGGACAGCAGCAAGTAGACCAGAACAATAGGACATGCAGGCAGGATGCTAATATCCATCGGCAGGACCCTGAGCTAGGATAAGCTAACTGGTCTAGCCTTACTCTGAGAAGAGACTGAGCCTAGCCTTACTAGACTAGCCTTACTAGGCTAGCCTTACTCTGAGACGAGACTGGGCCACTCCCTCAGGGCTGGTCAAATGACAGAGAGAATAAATGGGTTTTTAGCCTTGACTTAAAGACGTCGATAGAGCCTGCCTCTCTGACTGAGGCAGGCAGACTGTTCCATAGATAGGGAGCCCGGTAAGAAAAGGCTCTGTTACCTGCAGTTTTCTTTTTGACTGCTGGGATAGACAGGTAGCCAACGTCCTGAGATCTAAGGGCACGTGGCGGTTTGTATGGTATAATCAAATCGGATAAATAGGACGGTGCCATCCCATGTAATGATTTATATGCAAGTAAAAGCACCTTAAAGTCACATCTGGCTTGAATTGGTAGCCAGTGTAATGAGGATAGAATGGGAGTTATATGGTCGAATTTCCTAGTTTTGGTCAGGATTCTGGCAGCAGCATTCTGAACCAATTGTAATTTTTTAGTTCGCCCAGTAGGTAAGCCTGAAAAAAGGGCATTGCAATAATCGATTCTGGATGATACGAAGGCATGTACTAAAATTTCTGCGTCTGCCTCTGTTAGCATGGGTCGAATTTTGGCAATATTACGAAGATGATAAAATGCTGTTTTAGTGATCTCCTTAATGTGCAACTCGAATGAGAGGGTAGGGTCGAATTTTACCCCAAGATTTTTAACGTGTGGGCTCTGGGAGATTACACAACTATCAAAATTGAGAGTAGTATTCTCAAATAAGTGTCTATGTCTAGCTGGTCCCACAATCAGCATCTCAGTTGATCAGTTGTTTTTCATTTCAGTTGTGGATCGTTACTGATGGTGCGGTCAGGGAGCCTGGCCTGGGAGCTACATTGTACATCACCTGCAAGGACACGGTGAAAGTGGCGGGCTACTTTAGTGCAAAGATGCGCAAGAACCAGACTTCCTGGCTGCCCTGTGAGATCGAGGCCTTGTCTATAGCGGCGGCAGTGAAACACTTTGCTCCTTATATAATTCAGTCTTCTCAGATGACTTGTGTTTTGACAGACAGCAAGCCACACGTTCAGGCCTTTGAGAAGCTGTGC